>CM075814.1:4457258-5057258 GCA_037975025.1 Excoecaria agallocha | reverse complement strand
AGGTTTGAGGCCATTTGTCTTTTTTTTATTGCCTCCAACATTTGTTTTGTGAAAATCATTCAGGATAGCCTTGAGATCTTTGGCTGTCACTGGGGTAGAGTCCGGCTGAACCATGAGCTCATTATTAAATCTTGGCAAAAGATTATTAGCAGGAGTCGTTACTGGGGAACTCGTTGGAGATCTGTTGGACTCTCTATTGACTTAGGATCTTAATAGCCTTTTATCTCCATTGGATTGATCCATAGTTCTAAATTTTGAGTGTTCTAACATGGCTGCTATTGTTTCTTTCAACGAAAGCACCAAATGATAATTTGGAGACGGTTGGATTATGAATCACCTAAAATTTACAAGAAGGCTAGTCCAGTTGGTTCAGACGTTATCATTTCGAAACTTAAGTCAGTAAAAGAATTAAATTGAGAGTCTCAAGAGTGCAATAGTCTTTTAGCGGATTAAACTATTAGTAAGAGATAAGACCTAACAAGTAGGGGTACTCAAATGGGAGTGGTTGGTAGGCAAAGGGTATGACCTGATAGTAATTTGACTACCTATACCTATTGAGTGTGTCAATATGACTGGAAAAATATGGCCTAATCTGTTCGATCGGATTTGGTGGCGGCTAATAAATTTAATTAGACAGGCCGTACGTATCCGATAAAACTTATCTTGTATAGGCTATTGTATGGGTAAATGGGCTTTAAGTCTAGTGGATCTTATAGAATTATATATATTATCCAGTAGCAACCATGATCAATGACACCGGCAATTCTCCGTTCCAAAATATAAAGTATAATTTTTTACTCTGATATCAAATTGGATCCAGCACAACACCATTTAATATTATTTCTTGTGAAGAGATACATGTTTTCAAATTAAGAACTCCAATTTGTCTAAAGGATTCATGTGCATTCATCGTCTGGGAGTTGAATTTGCATATGTTTTGGCAGAAATTGAGTAAAGAATTCAAAAGAATAGAAAAACTTTGTATTGCTCCGTTTTTCTAACGCTTGACTATCAATAATGAAATGGAAAGTCCTGTTGGATTTTGCCTCGCAAAATATGAATCTTCAATTATAATAATAATAATTAATTGCAAGCTACAACTTCAGAAAAGGGAAGATAAATTCCAAATTATACAATTTTTATAAGTTTCTTGTCAAGTGGGCTTCTATTTAAGCATCCAGGGTGCAACCTGCATCATGATACAACTCTATCATTTCTTCTAACAGTTTACTCTCGCTACTTGGACCAAGCTTACAAAGTGGTTAACTATGGCAGTATAGCCGCCCACCAGTTAGGCTTGTCGATGTTGCAAAGAGTCAAGTATATTATCATAATTTGTTTTTACCATTCGTAAATTATTTTATCATAAACAAATCATATTGTTTGAGTTTGCCAAGTGGGATTAAATTCTTATATATATATAAATATATAATCTGCATCTTTTATATAAATCCGACCCAATGCATTAATAATTCAATCCATTTGATCTGTTAAATAACCCAACTTTATCCCTTATGTAAAATGTTTGAATTATTTTTATATTTTTATTGTTTTAATAAAAAAAATTTTAAAAATAATGTCATAAAATTTGATCCATTTATTATCCAACTTATTTATAACTCAATTTATTTTTTACGACTCATTTAACATTGATCCATTATGACCATGATTCAATATGATCCAATCCAACCCCTACATGATCTACAAAATTTTAGATTGACCCGATCCGATTCAACCATGCATTTTTCACATATAATAATATATATCACATTTGATGTATTTTTGAGTATGGACCGGTTAACCATTCCACAAATAAAAAAACTAACCACTTTATTAATATCATTTTTTTAAAATCACTAACCATTAACCAGTCTATTATATTCAGTTAACCGATCCATTGATTTCGGTTTGTTGGTTTGGTTAATCAATATTTTTCGGTTAACCATTAAAATTTATAATATAAAATTATATAAAAAAATTAAACAAAGTTTAATTCAATTTCAAATGTGTAAAGTAATTTAATATAAAAATTACAAAACAAACATAATTTACTAGCCAAAATTCATATTTTATAAATTAATAGCTAATATTATAAAATAAATTTGATATTTATTAAAAATTAATATGTTTGATTGTAAGTTAAATAAAATTTTGAATAATATTAAATGTTATAAAATAAACTCTAAAATATAAGAAAATTTAATTAAATGCTATTAAATAAAATATGAATACCAATATATATGATAAAAAATAACATATATACAAGTTAATCGAATACTATATATAAATATTACTATATAATTAAAGAAAATATCATAATATAAATTTAGTTTAAAGTATTATATAAATTTTATAGAAAATTATAAAAAAATTAAGGTATAAAAATAAATATATAATTTAAATATATTTCAAAGTATTATTTTATGTAAATTTTATAGAGAAATAAAAAAATTGAAAATATAAAAATAAAAATATAATACATATATATGAATCGGTTAATCGTGGAGTAACGGTTAACCGATATGTAAAAATCTAAATCGTAATCATTAACAAAAAATATAAAAATTAAAAACCGTAATCGAGTCCATTGGATCGATTAGCCGTAAAAATCGATTCTGATTTTACGGTTAACCATATTTTTTATTTTTTTTCTCACCTCTATTTTTTGATATTTTGATAAAAATATTTCTTTTCAGATAAGTTGCTATCCATCTCCAATTTATTCATTGGTTGGCACATTTTGTCAAATATATATCATCATTTAGATTAACAAAATTAAAAAAGATGTCAAAGAAAAAAAAGTTAAAAATATTATAATATTTTAAGAATTAATTAAGTTTTTTGAAGGAAGAAACTAATAATCTAATTATAATAAATTAGAAACGTATAAAAATAATGATTTTAAGGATTGAAACATAGCAAAACTTATTGTTTTGTGACCTTCTTTCTACTTTACAAGAAAAAATGAAAAACTGATTAAAAAATAAAAAGTATCTCATACAACTATTCGAAGTCATCGTAGGAAGTTATAAGTCAGCCCATCATAAAAATTAAGTCTTTTTAGTTTTTAGTCATAGTAAACAATTCAGGCATTATCCTTGTTCCATTTACGAAGGAAAAAGAAAAATAAGAAAATATGTTTAATATCATGAAACTTGATCCAAAATACCCGCATTTTCACACCCACCCTTCATTTCTATACATAATTCATATCATTAGGCTTATAAACACTTCCCGACCCGAGACGCATTTAAAACTGGCAGCTGCTCACACAGGATATGTTCCATCAAGCGCATGTGGCCTATTAAATCATATTTGCCAATCATTTACCGATAAATCATACTCTACCTATGACACATTCAACAAAATATAGATAGGCAAATCACTGTATGATTATAGTCTTTGCCCAATAACCACTCTCACTTAAGTATATCTACATGATAAACCTTTTCTTTTATCTCGTATAAATAGGTCAATTATTTAAGAGCTAAGGGTATTACACTTTTAAAGCTCTATTTCTATTATCTCTTTCTAAATCCTCTATTATTTAAGTTTCGGAGTGCTACTATTTTCTCTTTCTAAATCCTTTATTACTCAAATTTCGAAATATTAACGCTTGATAATTATTGCCAATCCAATCAGCTCTCGCTTCATTCCTCATTTCGATATTCTCATGATATTGATAATTATAAATCCTACAAATTTCATAGGAAAACATTACAAATGTACCTTTTTGTTCAAGTTCGTAAGTCTCATTTTCCTTACATTTTTATATTCAAACAAATTGCTCCTCCTTCATCTTCAACAATACTCCGCCCTCCCGACCAAAGCCAAACTTTGCTTGTTTTCGAAAATTCTTTGTCAAATAGAACTTTTACTTTGTGTCAGTTATTTTTATGTTATTATTCTATATATATATTTTTTTTTTGATCCAATGACAGAATGGCTGCTTAGAGGAGGGTGTCCATGTAGAAATATGCTATGTTATTAGCCTTTACCATTCTCACAGTATCCTTTATTCCATTCATTCCGCTAATTTTCTTTTCTTTCTTTTTTTTTTTTTTTCAGTTTTCATCTTCAAATGCTTGATCTCTCTTATAATTAATGATTTTAAGGGCTCTCAGATTTCTTTTCGGTTTTACTACTTCGTCAACTCGATGCTTTTGAATTTAAAATTTTCCAATTTTGCTGGTCAGGCTCCTTGAGAAATTCTTTCTTATCAAATTTTATTTCGCTTATCTTTTCAGAAAATAGATATTATTTGTCCGTATTTTTATAAATAGGTGCATATCAGTTTTAATATTTGGCAAAAAATGGCAATGTAGTCTCATGCAATATCATTCCAAATATTTAAAAATTTAGACAATTTGACCATTGAAATGACGGTTGACATTTAAAAATTTGATACGTATCACTCAAAAATTGGACCAATTTTTTTTAGAGGTTAAATTGTTCCGATTTTCAAATTTCAGGCTTTAAATGTTTCAAAATTTGGATAATTTGATCATTGAAATGACGGCTGACGCTTAAAAATTTGATATGTATCACTCAAGAATTGAATCAATTTTTTCTAGAGGTCAAATTTCTCTAATTTTCAAATTTCAGGCATGACATTATATTAAATGGAACTTTAGGAACTATATTACCTTTTTTACCAAATATTAGGGATCAAATTACACATTCAGCTTTTTATAAATATATTTGATACAAAACATATAGAAAAAGAGAGTCACTTCTTGTCAAGCATATATACTTTGTAGGTGATAAATGTTTTAAATTATAAATACAAAACAATGAGTTACAAAAATATAACGAGAAAGTAAATTTACATAAATATATAATTATAACGATCTAAAAGTTACATTTGTACATTAATGATTTACAAAGACATAAATGAAAATAAAAATAAAAGATATATTGGATTTCATTCTAGTTTGATTGTGGTTTTTATTATGTAAATCTCATAGGTTTAGATAGACTTTGGGCAACAGATAGAAGCTTCCCATTGCTTGAAATAATAGAACAATAAGCCACCATGGTGATGATGTTTTTGGCTATATAGTTCCCATTTGAAAAGGAAGCTTTTATACATTTTAATATACAAGACTACGTAACACGTATTTTATATATGATTCCTTAGCCTGAATCATGCTAAAATAAAAACTTTAGACTTGTTGATTTTATATAACCTTCCGAAATTTGTTCCGAGGATACTACGTTCCAGAGCAAAATAGTCAGCAACTCAGCATTCCCTTAATCTAGAAAATCTCAAAATTGCAATTAAGGGAAGAAGCTATTATCTATAGGGTAATTTACATTATTAGATATGTAGGTGTATGATATTGGTAGATTTTGCGTAGAAAGGTGTCTACATTTAGGCATATTAAATGTAAATTTCTATATCTAAATACCTGATATTATTAGCACTCTAAACCATGCCCTTGTAATTAAAACCGTTGTGTCCACTTTCCTCGTTACCATTTCTTCATTGTCCAATCTCTGTGTCTCCATCACATCAATCCTTAACGAAAAAAAATGACAACCTATGGAACTATACCCTCAGAATCATATGCAGAATCACACACTCGCATCATCGCCTCCAACGCCAAGGAAAGGATCGTAGCCAGCCTTGGCACCAAAAGACCATGGACACTTATGTTCCAACTCCCATCCTTCGACATTCCTTCCTCGTTCGCCCTTTCTCTCGACAGAATCAGAATCAACGCTTTGTTCTTCCGATACAACTACGTTGTTCTCACGCTATTCATTCTCTTCTTCAGCATGCTATGGCAACCCGTTTCATTGATTGTCTTCACAATCATGATGGCGGCCTGGCTCTTTCTCTACTTTCTTCGAGATGATCCATTGATTGTTCTTGGATTTCTAATCCATGATAGAATGGTGATGACATTGCTGGTTTCAGCTACTATGTTCATTCTTTTCTTTACGACTGTGACGGACAACATGATCATCGCCTTCTTCTTAGGACTGGGGGTTGTATTGGTTCATGGAGGATTAAGAAGAACAAATGATTTGATGTATTATGAAGATGAAGATGGATACGGATCTGTTGGGAACTTGCCTGTGTCTGATGCTGTACCTACCTTGCCTCTTAGAAATGCTGCCGCTGCTTCTTTTTCCTCATCTTAGCTATATCTTTTCTTCATTTGAGGATGTGATATAAGTATAATTCATTCTTTTGTAATTAAAATTTGACTTCCTTTTTGTCAATTGATCCGGCATAAACAATTAATATGAAGATGGCAATGCCATGCAAGGATGGTAAGAAACCATGAACAATGACAATGGCAATTCTCTCTTCCAGAGTATGAAGTATAATTTTTTACTTTCATATAAACATTAAGGAAATCAAATTGGAACCAGCACAACACCGTTTAATATTGTTTCTTATGAAAAGATACATGTTCTCAATTTAAGAAGAACTCCAATTTGTCTAAAGGATTCGTGTGCATTCATCTGGAGTTGAATATTAGATTAATATATGCTACAGTCAGCAGGAAACACAAATTTTAAATTAACTCCAATTTTTTTTCTTGGCAATGTCTTAATATAAATCAAGATGATGGATATAACATAGAGAAAGTAAACGAAAATTGTTTCCCGAGTTTCTTAGAAAGCAAATGACGTGGAAAAAATAATGCAATGTTATCCATGCACACATATCTTTTAGGTTGTTTCTTTAAGCTCTATAAAATGCAAAAGAAAAAAGAATAGTAAAAGCGAAAGAAGAAAATGATAAAATACCTTGTAATTGTACCCCCTAACTTCTCTGATATTTTTTAATTCGTCATCATTCTCATAGTCCTCTGGGTTCAAGCGCCAGTACAAGACACACAGCTCTGCATAGTCATACCATAGCTCAATGGCTCGTAAACAAAACATACTTCTCTTTGGTTTCTCTTTGCTTCATCTCTTTGTATTTTCTTTCGTTCTGGATACACTGGCCATTCTGCAGATATTGTCCGTTTTGGGCTTTAAGCTCTCACGGTTTTATTTTTGGATCTTTTCAAAAGGCTTCTGTAGGGAGAAAATGTCCACGGCCTTATAAGATCCGCTTCCAACTCATCTCCAACCGAAATGGGATAGAAGATAGGAGACTCAGTATTTCCACCCTAGTTGAAGATGAGTTGGAAGTGCACCTTATAAGACCATTGACACCTTATCCCTGTATAAGCATTTTGGAGAAGACCCAAAAACAAAACCGTGAGGGTCATTTGGAGAAGTCCAAAGTGAACAATATCTGCAGAACAGTCGGTGTATCAGTTCTTATCTCAAATGTGTAGCAAGGTTGCGCCAACCTCTGACAAAATCTCTATTGACATCTCTATAGTTCCCATTAATTACTATCCAAATATTCTCCGCTATGCCTACTAAAACATGTATAATAGACCATGATGGTTAGAAACTATTTTATTAACAGCAACCTAAGCTAACCAATGCACAATAATTAATAGTTTCGAAACTCTGATCTATACAGCGAAAAAGTCCTTTGATATGCATCTGTCATGAATGACAATCTTTCTTTAGAACTTATAACTGCAATATGATTCAAGATCAAGCTATTTATTGAGAGTCATTTGAACGATTATCTAGAAGACAGAAAAAAAAATCCATATTTACAGGAAGTTGCTGATGCTGCTAAAAAATGGGTAACATACGATGAACCCGTCAGTAATTCCTAGGACACTATGTTGCACGACTGGCCTACTGCATTTATTTACCAAGTCACCAATCCATTCATCAAAAGTTTTGTCAAACCGTAAATAAAAATGCCTATAAGGTTTATACGCCATGAAACATCTTAAGTGGTGTTTGTGGACGAAAGACATCACAGGATGATGAGAGTTTCAGAATTGTAACTGTATTTTATTTGAATTGCACGATGTCGGTCCATAACCTGCATATTATTAAAGCATGATACAGTAACAAGATATCTTCACACATAAATAACAGTTTCCCAATGTACAATTTCATACGGAAAATGAAATCCAAAAAAATAAAAAAATAAAAATAAAAATAATATAAAAAGGAGCAGAGTGCTACTACAGTCACATCTAAAATAAACTAGTTTAATTATAGCAATTATTATAAAGCTTCTGTGAGGATAGCATCATTTAAGCATTTATATTGCAAATTTATAACAAACAACAACAGAATATGAGTGATTCTTATGGCAAGTAGTATTAACAGCCATTTATTGCTGTTACAAAAACAGTCTCTAAATATCTCATTTAATATGACAAATTAATTGTTGTTTTAACTGTTATTTTCGCTATATGGACGAGATGGAATATTGTCTCAATAAGTTAATGATCTAAAAGCACAAATTATAAATTGTTACAAAAATTAATCATGAAAATTTAATACTGCAGACAAAAATAAATGTTGTCTCTCAAGCAGATATTGTCATACGTACTATAGAGTATAATTTAATGGTATCCACATCAGAAATTTAAAATTTTTGTCTTTACAACTTATTGAATCCGAAGATGTAATATCAAATACAGAAACCAAATAATGACATCTCTATTATTTATAGAGACAAATTTTATATGATATGAAAACAAATTATATATATATATATGTGTGTGTGTGATTGGTTAACCGTAAACTAACAGTTAATCGATATTCAAATATCGAAATTAAAAATTGAAATATTAAAAATAAAAATCGAAACCGAATTTATTAAATCGATTAACAGAAAAAATCAATTCAATTTTACTTTATCTAAATTTTCGATTTTTTCTCAACTCTATATATTTCTATGACATTAGAGATTCAGTATGCGTTTATTAACATATTCATCAGGCGCAAATCGTGTGCACTCCAAACTAATCTATATTTATACAATATATCTAAATGATATAGACTATATCTATATTATAAATAAACGTATAAAGTGACATGAAAATGTTTTTACACGAAATTGACCCTTTTTTTAATAGTAGACTAAATTAAGCTTTTAGTATTTTAAGTAGAATCGAAATTTGAAATAATTTGATTGAGAACTCAGATATGATATTGACTTCAACTGTGAAATCAAAGTACAATTGTATCCTACCTGAGAATGTAGGCATTTTGGCCGAATTTTGATAAATTTTTATATCGATTTTTTTCTTTTCTTTTATATATATATATATATATATATATATATATATATATATATATGATTGTGCGTTAGTTAATTCGATTTATCTCAAACATTTTCCTGTAAGATTAGTCCTGATAAAGATAGGAGTTTGCCCATACAAACTGATGCCAGAAATAGTACTCCTCGTCTGCTTAGGAATAGAACTGTTTGATTCAGTGGAGTTCTTGGTTTTATAATGTTTGTTAAGTTTTATTAAAGGTTATTTAATACCAATTATACTATGATTGCATCTTTCTTTCTTGTCTTGTTTATGGTTGTGGCTCTGCAAGAAATAAAGGGAAAGAGAGGGAGGAAAGTGTAGAGAACGGTAAAATGGCAAAAAAGAAAAAATTCTCACTTAGAGAGATGTCATCCGGTGCCCTGCTTTCTCATGGTGCGCAAATTTTGATCCAATGGTCCAAATTTGCATGCATCAGCGCACCAATATCCTGATTCCTGACTCATTCAAAGAGAATCTATACATAATCTAGCAAGACAAAGTTCACAATTCACACAAATTTGAAAAAATCTAATCAGCTTCCAACATTAATAATTTTCTACTAATCAGCAATAAGCTGAAAATTATGAGCCAATTCGACCAAAAAAATTTAATTAAGGTCACTGATTGCGTACAAATAAAATCAAACTGAAAATAATACTAAAATTCATCCAAAAGAGAATTGAAGATATTGTAACTATCAAGCTTATTTAGCATAACTATATTGATTAATCAGAGCTTATTTTTGTGTGTATTTTCCTGTGCCTACCTTCCTCAGAATATCTAACTTCCAACAACTTCCTAAAGTGATCCAAAAGACAAAAAGAAATCTGAAACTTTTCTCCCTTTAAATAACAAACAGAAGTATGTTATGTACATTTCTAAATTTCTAGATTATAATAGAGAAGCCTTTGTCTTACTCTTCGGTACGGGTTACTTCTTCCTGTCCCTCAATATCAACATTAAGTGGAGTTTGTGCTACTTGTTGCTCCTCTTCATCTGCCTCAGCCTGTTGACCATTCATAGAATCTTCAGATGGAGTTGGTTCTACTTCTATGGTATGGTGTACTGGGTGTATCGGGCCTTGTGGGATCCCAAACAGCGTAGTGAATATCTGTCTATGGCATTCATCACAAAAATAGAAATATGTGAAATGGCCCTCATATGGGAGCTTATGCACTGCAGCCCCTGGTAGAACCCTGTGAACAAAATCAGTCATCGGTGGTGGTACAACCTTATCATCCATACCCTGTATAACCCAGAAACATTGTAAATTAATTGAGACAATTCAAGATTTAGTCATACTTTGTCAATGCAGATTCGTAAAAAAATTGTGACCATTCAAATTGAGCAATGCATACATTACAGAGCACAGACTATGAATTTGATTCCCTGGATTAAATCATTTGGTTGGTAATAGTCAAACCAATCCCCTTACAACAAGAGCTAAAAAGCTGATTCCTCACCGAGCTTGCAATTTGTTTCTAAAGCTTTAAGCTTGAAGGAGAGAGGAACTAGGTATTGCCATCAATTTCCTATAGAGCATCTACATTTGTGTCACTAGTAAAAAATGTTTTGTTAAAATTACAGTTACTTAAAGCATTTCTCAGTATGATTCATAAGAAGCAAATAATCTACTAATACTGTTGAAAGTAAATCATCTTGTGGCTTGAAACTTATTAAATTACCATGGTGAAGATTCTACTTAGCTAATATATGAAATGCAGAGCAGAGGAAGACTAGATAACCGAATGACTGCATCATTACAAGATGAAACTATGAAACTTGAGGAACTCCTAAAGCATCACAGCAGTGAAGTTTGAAGTTCAAACAGCAGAAAGATGAAGATGAGAAAAAAATGATGCGTCTTACTTGCCATATGTGTATGGGGCCAAGAAAACCCGTATACTCCTCTTTAGACCTGGAAAGCACATATTTGAGCCAATTGAGGATGCCTTTCCCCTGCTTTTTCTTCTGCAATTTGATGTCAGCAAGACTAAAACCCCAATTTGAAACTTGAAGAACAGCTTCCTGTATGAAGGGTTTTGCATCACCCTGTCGGATGGACTCTTCCACGTCTCTCTGCCAGAATTCTTCATAGATTGGGTCCTCTATCAAAGCTTTATCCTACAATGAAAAACTTTTATGAAACATCTGCTTAAATGACATTGAAAATATTTGAGTTCCTGTTGTCTTGCCTTTTATTGAAAATTCAAGCAGTTGCCTTAGTTGTCATGTAGGTAATTACCTAAAAGGCAACATTTGTATAAGAGAAACACTTTCCTCTCAGTACTTGACAGAATTGCAAGATACTAACCAGGAAATGCCAAAATTTTCCAGGAATGACAGAGACACCAAAAAAGTACATTCTTTTCCAATCATAAAGGAACTTCCAGTATCTCAACAAAGCATGATTGCACCTCCCAAGCAAATGATGAAAGCATGCGGCACAAGAGATGGTGTTTTTTTCTTTTTTCTTTTCCCTTAAAATAAAAACTAGAAAACAAAAACACTTATTATACCCCTGTTCTACCAGCCATTGATAATGAAAACCACTCACTCTTTTACCGAGAGACAACGAGAGCCATGTGTCAATCTTATCATGCCTTCCAGACAGGAAGCTCTGATGGTAGAAGTAGGAAAGAAATCTTGGAAACCTCCAAGCTAATAAGTACATAAATTTCCTTTTCCGCGTCCACTTCTCCCAGATCTTATGTCTTTCACCCTTGGTCATCAGAGAATCATTTGGATTAACCATAGGAGCAAACATGGCAGCTCCTGCAAGTAAAAAATGGTGGATAAAGTGTAATTCCTTCCATTAACATACTAGCAGAAGTTGTTATTTATTTCGATCATCCAAGTATTGCAGTTTAACTTATAATAAGTACATCTGAATCCCAGACTAGTATTATAAAATAAATTCCTAGAATAATGAACATTAACTGTTTTTAATGAAGGATGAAGATTATTGTTCATGTAGATAAAGATAATAACTGTTCTACCTGCAATTTTATCAGGAATGTATCTAAGAGCTGCCCATGCATGAAGGCTCCCACAAGAGTATCCCACCACCCAAAACTTGCCCTTCACACCTAGAGCATTTACTAGGAACAGCATATCTAAAGCTGATGACTGAAGGTTTCTATTTGGGTGAGGATCACTCTCCCCAAAACCAGGAAGATCATATGTCAACAAGTATATGCCAAACTCTTCCAAGAGTGAAGCCTTAATTCCAGGTATCCCTAATTGGAATATTAAAGAGGGAAAAAAAGATCAAAAACTAACAAATTTAATTTGAGAATTGACAGTCTCTACGGAGCTAAGATACTTTTAAAGATTTTCCAACCTGCAAATCGAGAAGAAAGAAAAGCATGAGGAGCTATCATTGAAAACCTAGTTTTTTCAACTGGCACACCTTGCTTCCTATATGCCATATATCTGCCGTCTGGAAGCAATATACGATCAGCACTAGGTGGATGTATAAACACCTTCTTAATCAACATCGCAGAGGTATCCCGTTCTGTAATTACACTTAATACTACAGAGTATTAAACTATGTCAGCAGGGTTCGAATGGTTAAGCTGGTGGCACAAAAGCAAGAATGTTACTGACAGTAAATTGAAGAAAACGAAGACAGAACTGATTTACTTGTTCTATTTTATTTATTTCCCTCTTGTGAATAATGAACAAAATAACTATGCTCAAGATGTAGGCATAATTATAGACCATCATTGCTAGGGCAGAATGAAACATAACCATATTGATAAATGTGTACAGTAAGACATTCTTTTATTTGTAAGAACATTTATCTTAGACTAAGAATCAATGTGCATTTCCTTGGTTGCTTGATAACAGAGGTAGTAGTTGAAATAAGATGTCCTCTATCAGATTCTTGGTGCATTCATTAGATTCATTTTCGTAGAATCCTATAGCAATGGCGCTACTCTTAGTCTGTTGCCTAATCCTTTGAGCCAAGAGTCTAACTCCCTATAATTAATTATAAGTTAAACGTTCACTGATTTGCGCTGGTTCTTCTAGACATTAAAGCAGGTAGTGGTCCATAAGAAGTAAACTCTTTTTAAATGAAATTAGTCACATATGCAGAAAATAAAGGCATGGGTCCTCAAAACAAAATGCAAAACTATGTCAATGATTCTATAGACAATACAAATAATCATCAATTGAAAATGTGGTCAAAATATAAAAGAAAATATTGGATTTAAGTTCATGGCTAGTATCTATTCCTAGTTTAAATAGGTTTTCTTAACCAGAAAGGCGAATTCTAACATAAAGATCATAACATATTATGCCAATGAACTAAAAGATCCATTTCATATTACAGAAAGGTAGATGGATGCCATAAAAGAATTTCTCACTTCCTCGCAACCAAATATAACATAAACAGAAAAGCTAACCCAGATAGGGGATATCATAATGTTTACCTGCAAAAGCAAGAACAAACACTATGCATATCACTGACCAAGCATGAACTGGATCCTTATCCTCAGGCAAGTACTCATTGAACCCCTTCAATTTCCTACAAATCCTATCACATCCATACCCAACTTTCTTCCCTATAAAAGAACCTCTTCCGAAATTCCTCACAATGAAAGAATCCTCCGTCCCTAGACTCTGCAACACTACATCCCTGCACCCTTTAGCAAATTGTACAATCAACTCAGCTGCGCCCTTCATGAATTCTCTAACTTGGTCTTGAAAACCCAAATGGGGAACCCCCAAATACTCCTTGCCAACACCATTATTGCCAGGTGTGGCACTATTATACCCAGTTTCCCTGCCCTCTGAAAATGTAGCGTGCCCACCTTGATCTGCATCCATCACTCGCTTAAGAAAAGCTTCAACCCTTTGCAAAAATTCTAACTTGATCAACAAAGAGAGCAAAAAGAGAAAATGGGCGAAAAGGGTGAGCAAAACAAAGTTGATCGATCCCAATGCAAAAGAAATAAACTTTATCAAAAATAAGGCTTAAAGAAGAAGTTATGAAGATATTGAGCAAGTCTAGAAACTGTCATTGGTAGCAATTTCAAGGAAAATAAAAAATGTCTACTAAGGAGAAAAGTGGTTGTAGCATTGGGAAGTCTAATAAAATAAAAAGATGAGGAATTTAATTTTGGGATCTAAATTATGCATAAAAAGGTTTGACAAGAAAAGGAAAAGAAAAAGGAAACGTAAAAAAAATTTTGGTTAGGAAAATGGCGAAGTGGTAATGTGCCTTTTTGCTATCCTGATAGTGACCCAAGAGTGTGGACATCTTAGAGTCTCTTTCTCTCTCTTGAAATGAAATTTCTCTGCTTTTAATTGCTAACGGTGGTGGATCAGTTTGAGTGTGGTGCAGAAGTGAAAGAGTGGAGTGTGGGGTTGGTGGTGATTAGGAAATTAATAGAAAAAAAGGGTTGCCGGGAAATTGACGGCGATTAGTTCGCCACATGGGGATCAGAATGGAGGAAGTGGCGGTGGCGGTTAGCTGGGTGGTGACGTGGACCTGCATGTGCACGACAGGGATGCAAATTTGAATTATTGGTAATAGAATGTCACTGATGACCGCAGTCTTTTACGGTTCAATCTTATGCCGTAGCATCAAGACAGCGGAGCTTTACATCAATTACGAAAAGACTAATAAATTTATTATCATTGCTGCTGTTGTACAAGGCTTGTTTGCTGGGCTTTGTGCATCCAAGAGTTAATCTTTAGTAATTGATTAATTACATACAGCCAAAAAAATAATAATAATTACATACTACGATGATTAAAAATAATTATTTTTACTGTTTATGAATTGGAAAAATACATGATAACTCTGAAATTATTGAAAAAAAGGAAGGAGGAATGAGAAAAAAATTCAAAAATATGATTAATTAAAAAATTGATTTGAAATTGAATTAAATTTTTTAATTAATTGATTCGATAAATTCGATTATAATTTTTAATTTTTAATTACGATTTAAATTTTTAAATATCGATTAACCGTTAGTTCATAATTAACTGATTTATATATATATATATATATATATATATATATATATATATATATATATATATATAAAACTTATTTTTTTATTTCTCTTCAAAATTTATATAAAATAATATTTTAAAATATAATTTTAAATTTATACTTTATTTTTTATATTTTCTTATAAAATTATATAATACTTTAAACTAAAATTATATTATATTATTTTTTTAATTATATAGTAATATTTATATGTAGTAACCGATTAACTTATATATATATATATTTTATCATATATTAATATTTATATTTTACTTAATTATATTTAATTATATATTTTTTAATATTTTAGAGTTTATATTATAATATTTAATATTATCCAAAATTTTATTTGACTTATAATTAAGCGTATTAATTTTCAACGAATATCAAATTTATTTTATAATATTAGCTATTAATTTATAAAATATAAATTTTGGCTAATAAATTATATTTATTTTGTAATTTTTTATTTTGAATTACTTTGTACATTTAAAATTTAATTAAAATTTATCTATTTTTTTATAATTTTATTTTATAAATTTTAATGATTAACCGAAAAATATTTGATTAATCAAATCGAATATAACTGACTGGTTAATAGTTAGTGATTTAAAACATCGATACTAATTGATTGGTTAATTTTTTTTATGAACCGGTTAACCAATCTATTATCACTCCTATAATAAATCAAATTAAATCATATGATTGGGCAATTAGTGAGGAGTCATTTTGAAAAAGCAACACGTAAAATAAAGATTAAGTAAATAATTTCAGATGATTATAGAAAACACTTCTTTGCTAAAGTTAAATCTTGTGAGTGTACAAAGAGATTAGATGATTCTACACTTGAGATGTTCAAATGCGTAAACTCTTGATTGGGCTATTACAAGGCATTTGAACGAAATACGCCGCATATTTAAGCCATTAATCCTCGAAAAGAGATGTGGCTATGCATTAAGGCAAGTCCTGAAACATTTTCCACACTAAACCTTTTCAATTAAAAAGTAGATCGGCACATAAATAGAACACAGAACAAAAGGGTTATACTGCCACTGTGATAAATCCTGTACGGCAATGCATCAATGTGAAAAGTCACATTGGATCAAAACGGTTAATCGTGAAGCTACCCAACAAATTATGAAGAAATTGGTTAGATTACATGTTAATTCATCTTCGTTACGAGCTCTATTTTTTAGGGAGAGTAATGTGACGGACTCCTAATGTGTCGAACCTTTTTTTTTTTTATACCTTCAACAAAAGGGTACCTGTACCCAAAACCGACACAGGTGGGTAGGGATGTGCATCGGTCGGATTCGAGACAACCCGACCCGAACCTGATTAACTTGAAACCCGAATTAATATCATTCCTCTCACCCGACCCTATATTAATATTGGGCCCCTAACCGATTAATCCGATAAATGTCGGGTCCCGACCATTTTAATCCGATTAACCCGAATTTAATACTATTTTTTTTAAACTTAAAATTAAATTGAAATACAAATTAACACTAATTACCACCAAAAAAATTTAAAAATAAAATAAACTAAAAATTAAAAAATTACAGAAAATATATATTACATAATAATTAAATATTAAGAACAATAATTAAAATAAACATCTACAATAAACATTAAAAATAAAATTAAATATCCAAAATTAAACATCCAACAATAATAAACATATATTAAAAACGTTAATATACCATTATCTTCACTCTTTAATTTCTTCATGACCGCCTAATTTATAAATAATGAGAGATAATTAATTATAAATTAAGAACAAAGATCAAAATAAATAAAATTTAAAATATACTTAAATTAAATAATGAGAGAATTAATTATCTAGCAAACAAAATGAATGGATGAAAACGCCACTTCATACCAAATATTTTGGAAGAAAACACAAAAGAGATAGGAAAAGATAACTACAGAAATTTATATGTAATAAAATCAATCTGCATTTGGCATAATGACTTATAATAACAAGAAACAGTAAACTAGAAAACAACTGTTAATAGAAGTTAATGCCAGACAGTTCTTGTTAATAAATTATTGATTTGTTACATGGTATGTATATGAAATATTTTCGTTCAATTTTGCACGAACTTGAGTAGAAAGGATGGATGGTTACCAAAACTGACAGTAATGCTGAAGTACTTAGTAGTCTCAACAATGTGCTTTGAAAGAGTTACTGATCCAGTCAAAAAGCTCAGCACAGAACCTGCACCTTTTGCCTACAAAAGAAAAACCAATAGAATTCTTATCCAAGTCGTTTAAAAGTTGAAATTGAAGAAAAATCTCAAAAAATCATTCTAGTAGGAGTGTATCTGAGAGTAATGCAGATCACATCCAGGATGACCAGGAAGACCAGCATAGTTAACTTTCTTCACTCGAGGATGTGATGCAAGAAACTGAGCAATTTTCTGTGCATTGTCCTGCCAATAGATAAAACTACACATGAATTCTCTACCACAAACTCCAATTATTGGAAAATCACATATATTAAGGAGAAGCTGGAAGAAAATAATTTAAAAGAATCTTTCAAGACCCTTCAAACAGGTTAAGAACAAAAGGAAAGAAAATGGAGAAACAAAATAGGATGTAAAGAAGATCTTTTACTATACAGCAATCGGCACCGAGTTTAGTTTCTCCATTTTTGGTCAACAGTTGTTGCCATCATCCACTTTCATACAATTGAAACCTCAGTAAACAACTTTGTGAAGAGCAAACAATTTAGGAATATCCAAAGCAAACGCAAAAAAAATGCATGTATCCATATATACATAGAGAAAGAGTACCAATTAAAACCTTACTGTCAAGAGTAGAGACTAGTCTCAAACTAACACCAATTGAAAAGGATTTCAGCGGTAAATACTTTCCAAAATCCTAAACTAGAATCACAGAAAAACTTGAGCTATTTCTCTCCAGCCTTCGTGAGAATAAATCAAAGAACCCTTGGATATAACTTGTTTAAGATTATAATCACCAGCTGGTGAGATTATAGTTCCTAGAATGACTTCAACAAATCATTTACAATACAACCTCTCGAAACATTGGGCCATCATCATTATATTGACAGAAATTGTCGTAGTTGGACAGCAGTTTTTAGATTTATTAAAATAAATACAGATTTAACTACTTTGAATGGAAATATAATATTCTAACAATTGCACAACCAATTAAATGTAAGAGAAAAATACATCAACCTACAGACATTGTAACTGTACAGACACCAACACCCCTATATCATTCAAGGGAGAGATATGCTCTGCTAAAAATCTCACGAACAGATCTATAATAACAAAATCTCAAGAACGAACATAAAATAAATTCGAAAACCACAACAAAATCTCAAATTTTACAGACACCAAAACCCCTAAAAATTAACGGAGATGAGAAGATAAGTTTACTTGGTGATTTGATGATGGAGAAATTCCGATTAAACTTGATATTATAGTTTGTACACAACAAGAAATGGAAGATGCAGAGGAAGAGCTGATTGTGATGTAGAAAGAGACGGCAAATATTCAGTTAGGAAAGCTCAGGCGGCCATAGTAAGGTAGGGATCTCAGATCTGGGAAAACGATGGAAGATGGAAGTGAAAAAATTAGGCCCTGTTTACTTACAGAAAACTATTCCAGTTTTCCAGAAAAATTTTTCACAGAAAATAGAAAATAGAAATTATGTTTATTTTCGTCAATTTTCTAAAATAGAAAACAGAAAATGAATTTTCCAGTTTTCCAAAATAAAGAATAAATTAAAAAACTAATAAAAGATGTTTTTCAAATTTTCTAAAT
Organism: Excoecaria agallocha; assembly: GCA_037975025.1. Taxonomy (NCBI): domain Eukaryota; kingdom Viridiplantae; phylum Streptophyta; class Magnoliopsida; order Malpighiales; family Euphorbiaceae; genus Excoecaria; species Excoecaria agallocha. Next base: position 5,038,299 of record CM075814.1, on the reverse strand, counting down.
AATATTAATACACACACACACACATATATATATGAACATACATACATATATATATACATATACATATACATATACATGCATATGTAAATTTTTGTATGTGCATACATACATAAGCATATGCATGTGTATGTATATATATATGTAGTACATGCATACATACATACATATGGATATTTATATATATATGCATATACATACATACACATACATATGCATATGCAAATATACATACATACATACATACATGCATTTATGCATGCATGCATGCATGTATGTATGTATCTATATACATACATATACATATAAATATGTATTTATGCATATATACATATATACATATACATATATATATATGCACATACACACACATACATATTCATATACATGTATCTGTATGTGCATACATACATACATATATATGTATATGTATGTACATACATATATATATATATATATGAATATATATATATATATACATACACATACATGTACATATGTATGTATTCATAAATACATTTATATGTATGTGCATATATTCACGTACATATGCATATACATATACATATGTATGTATGCATGCACATACATATGCATATATATATATATACATATGTACATACGTATACACATACATATATAAATGTATGTATATATGTATGTACACATACATATACATGTAATATATGTATGTATGTATATATATATACATATACATATGTATGTATGCGTGCACATACGTATACATATATATGTACATATGTACATACATACACATAAATATATAAATGTATGTATGTATGTATGTACGCATACATATACATGCAATATCTGTATGTATGTATATATATATATACATACATGTACACACACACACACACACAAATAAATACTCCAGTTTTTTATTTGTTGATAAATAAACGCGTTTTCTAAATTTTCTATGGAAAATAAATACTCCAATTTTCTAAGAAAATAGAAAATAGAAAACAGAAAACTATTTTCTGTAAGTAAACGCACCCTTAGGTTTTTGGCTTTTTATAGTAATGTTATTCGGGTTGATTTTCGGGTCGATTTTGGTATGAATTTAACTCGACCCGAAATATCAAAAAATCCTCATACCCGAACCAACAAACCCGATAAACCTCACTCGAATCAGTCGGATCGGATCAAGTTTTTCGGGTCCGTCAGTTCGGGTTTTGCACACCCCTACTGGTGGGTAATAAATTTATTTGCTAAACCTAGGGATTAGATCTATTTAAATTTTAGATTTATTATTTCCTTTTAATATCATTTGGGTTGTTATTTTTTTAAAAGCACCAAATTAATATATTTTAAGTTACTAGTACTATAATAAGATTAATTTTATTTAAAGGATAAGAAAGAATATCAATAAAACTTATAGATTTAGAACCATCTCTTCCAACGAGATCTAGAACTAGAAATTTCATTCTCCTTTTGATGAGTTTAAACAGTTACCCAAAATAGGTTGATTTAAGAACACGAATAAGGAAAAAATGAAGCTAACAGATTCTGAGTTTTGTGTTCATCATTATGTGACTCTGTCCTCCTCTTAGAAACATAACATTTGATTAATAGCCCGCAAGATGGCAAAGCATTCAGTTTCCTTTTGCATATATTAATGGTTGAACGCTCTATCTAAAATCTTTTAGTTCATCATATTACTTTGTTCAGTTTGTTGCAATCAATTTTTATTTTTATAATTTAAATAAAAAGTGTATTGACAATTTGTAGTTTCTTTTATTATTTGGTAATTATCAAAAGAGAAACTTGTTTTAAGTAGAAGAAGATGATGACTCCCAATAGTCAAAGGAAGGTAAAAAGCTTGATATAGCAGGAAAAGGGGAAAGGCTTGAAAAAAAATATATATAGAAACCTGCTGAGGAGCATGCAAGAACCAAGGAAAATGGAAAACATGCAAAAGCTTCTTAATAAACCACAAAACTTCATGGAGTAAAGAGAGATTGAAGACCAAGGAAAAAGGTTTATCTAATCGAAAACGTGGGGTTTGGACCTAAAGAGAGGTTTTGATGACCTGCAAAAAAGGAGATTAGCCCAGTGTTGCTGGGCACTAGTGCTCCGATACTCAAATTAGCTATCGGAATGTGAAAAAAAACTAGAGAGAGTCTGTAGAGAGAGAGACCCTTCCCGATTGTGAATGAAGTTACTATATTTATTAAGATAAAGCCTCCAACTGTAGTATAACAGTAGTCTATCTATAGCCTTTTGATACCGGACTTCGGTCTTTAACATTAAGCCTTTTCGGTGGACCTTTAATAGACCATTCTTTACGGCTTATGTCTCTTATTTTATTTCATGTATTATCACTTGTCCCCCTCTACGTAATTTGATCTTTGAGATCAAAGGCTTGAGAATATCGGAAAGGTTGTTGAGCTAGATACATCGATCGGGATGTGACGTCGATCGTAATTAAATAGAGTCATCAGTTTTTGAATGATTGAGATAGATGTATCAATCGGGATGTGACGTCGTTTGAGATTACTAAAATCATCGGTCTTAAGAGACCGAAATAAATACATTGATCAGGAAATTTGGCTCCATCGATCGAGGATTTTGCAATTTTATCCTGCAAAAAATTTTATAAATATTTACTAACCCGCTTTACGGTTGCTTCTGTTATCAGAGATTTTTCGAAGTCGTATCTCTTTTGTGTTCGACCATTCGCTTTCTTGAGGGAGATCTTGTCCGATCGGACGACCTTATTTTCCATGTCTAGCCATCTCGCCCTCATAACAATTCGATCTATAGGTCGATGGTTTGTATCATAGCGCTTTTATAATAGCCGTATCACGGAGTGCCATAAAAAATTGGAATAGGTCGTCGTTTGGAATTAAATAGACTGTCAATCGAAATTTTCATCGATCGGAATTAATTGCGTCAACCAAAATTTTCTTCGATTGGAATAAAATAGATCGTTAATTGGGATTTTCATCAATCGAAATTAATTGCGTCGATCGAAATTTTCATCGATTAGAATAAAATAGATTGTCAATCGGGATTTTGGTTTATTGGAATAAAATAGATCATCAATCGGAATTTTTATCGGTCGAAATTTATTGCGTCGATCGAAATTTTCGTCGATTGAAATAAAACAGATCATCAATTAGGATTTTAATTGATCGGAATTAATTACATCGATCGGGATTTTCTTCGATTGGAATAAAATAGATCGTCAATCGAAATTTTTATCGGTCGAAATTAATTGTATCGATCGAAATTTTTGTCAATTGGAATAAAATATATCGTCAATCGGGATTTTTATCGGTCGGAATTAATTGCGTTGATCAAAATTTTTTTCGATTGAAAGAAAATAGATCGTCAATCGAAATTTTTATCGGTCGAAATTAATTGCGTCGATCGGAATTTTCTTCGATTAGAATAAAATAGATCGTCAATCTGGATTTTCATAGGTCGAAATTAATTGTATTGATCGGGATTTTCGTTGATTGGAATAAAATAAATCGTCAATTGAAATTTTTATCGATCGAAATTAATTGCATCGACCGAAATTTTCTTCGATTGGAATAAAATAGTGAGTGAATTAGCTATAACCAACAATGTGGGGCCGATTTTGCATTTGGTGTTGATCAAATTATATTTTAAAAGCCCTTTTTCTTGAATCAATAATGATGGAGAAAGTCTTAAAAAATTTAATTAAAAAATAATAATAAATTCGTAAGTTAATACATGTACCTGTCCTCAGGCCAAAATTCACGAAGTGCATCTTTCAAGTTTTAAAGGTGTGTCATATGTGGATTTATTGTAAAGGCCGGCCCACCTGTTATGCCTTATAAAAGATAAAGATGAGTTGCCTTTGGCTTGACTCAGCTTCTTAGCTGCAAGCTTCCTTTCGACCTTAACTTGTGTTTTGTCCTACTTATTAGTGTGGCTTTACCTACACTTATTTGCCCTTTTAATGAGTCGGCAACACGTGGTAGCACCATTGCAAAAGAAGATTGTTTGTGTCCTCAGCTTTTTATATATATATATATTTTTTTTCTTATCGGAGCGCTATCCGATCGACTCTTTGAGCATCTCCTTCATCTTCATTTTTTGCTTCGACGGGGATGCTCCTTTTGCTAGGCCATACTTTCTTATTGTAGTACTAGCCTTTAAAACTTCAAAATATTTCTTCAATTTTAATCAAATGACATCGGAATAGCCTGATGATCCAGTGTTTAAATGCATGCACTTGCTTTATTACAACATATTATGAGGGCATTAAATTCAATATAATAAAATCGTAAGGCACCCAAGTCAAAAGAATTGCACCTAATTTTGTTCTACCCATGAGTTGGAGATTCTTAGATATGGGTTTCTTTCGTTCTTCGCTCTCTTGAATGGCGGGTCTTAGCTCTTGCTGGGTCCCATTATCGATCGAAGGTGGGGCTATCTAGATCGATGTCAACAGATTTTCGATTGATGGTGGCGACCTTCCGATTGGTGGCTGAGGTGGTGAATTCCCAATTGGTGGATGCAACTTCAACTTGAAGAGAAAGAAGGGGACATTCGGTCCTAAGCAATCGGCCCTCTTTGAATAAGTCTTGCTTCCATATGACTTACAAGGGTTTTGAACTTTTAAAGTGATAAGCTTAACTTGAAATGGTGATAACTGCATCTCTGGGCGGCCGCCGTGCTTGAGGGTGGTAGCATCATTGTCGATGGGATCTCTTTTTTTTTTAAGTCAAACCCAAATTTCTTTAAATCTAAGCCTTCTTTGTGAAATCTAGCTCAAAACATTTAGATCTAGATTTTCTCTGCAAAATCAAGCGCGAGATTTTTAGATCCAAGCTTTTCCTGTGAAATCAAGCTCAAGATCTTTAGATCTAGGCTTTCTTTGCATTTTGTTTTGGCTGAGATGGTGATCTTCGTTCGATTTTCAGGGTTCAGGTCCTCCCTATTGCTGGATCCTAGCGATGTACTAAGCAGTAACGTGATTTTCACCATTAATTTACAGAAAATAAGAGCAGATCTGAAGTTTGAAGTTGAAAACTTTTGCGAGAAGCAGCCATGAAACGAACATCCCTTTTCTTTGATTCAGGCTAAGGAACTCAGCTCTTGACTTCGTCTCTCAACGAGAGCACCGGATGATAAACCACAAAACTTGATAGAGTAAAAAGAGATCGAAGGCCATGGAAGAAGAAGGTTCACCTGAACCGAAGATGTGGGGTTTGGACCTAAAGAGAGGCTTTAATGACCTGCAAAAAAGGAGACTAGTCCGATGCTGCATGACGTTAGTGCTTCGATACTCAAATCAGCTATCGGGATATAGAGAGAAAACTAGAGAGAGAGAGACCCTTCCCACTTATGAAGGAAGTTACCATATTTATGAAGATAAAACCTCAAACTGTAGTGTAAAAGTAGCCTATCTATAGCCTTTTGATAACGGATTTCGATCTTTAACATCAGGCCTTTTCGATTGACCTTTAATGGGTCATTCTTTATGTCTTATGTCTCTTATTTTATTTCATGTATTATCACTTCCTTACATGAATATTAACTTGGAAAAATCATATGGTTTGGAATTTCATTTTCACCTTATCCATATATCCTTATAATACACCTCATATTATATAGCTACTCTCTCCGTTTTTTTATCTCACTTTTGTTGTTTTTACCAGAATTAAGAAATAATAAATAGATTTAAATTTAGTATTAAATTGAGTAATTAAAACTAAATTATCAAATCTAATTGGTTATAATTTTATTGGAAAAAAATAAATTGATAAAGCAAATTAAAAATTTAAAAGTGATAGATAAATAGAATTTAGATTTTATTTAAAAGTGACATATATAAAAGAGCGAAGAGAACTTTTCATTCTTAAAATATATAATATGCTACATATTGCTAATAAATACACATATCTATTAATGTATTGCTTTGAATAACAACAAATTCTTATCTAATTGGGTGAAAAAAGGTGACAACTCATCTAGTCACTATTTGGATTCAATTGCTATTGAAAAATAATGCAAAAGGTAGAAAATATTATTAATCGATATTCTTTTTGGTTGGATAAAGAAACACAAAGGTTTAGATAATGTAATGTATCAATAAATTAATTTACAAATTCAGCTTAATTTCTTAATTACCACGAACAACTACAAAAAATTAATATTTTCAAGAATATGTGCGGGCAACCATGTTTTTTACGAGGCTGAACAATAATAATAACCATTGTCCATAAAATTTATAGTATAAAACTCGAATCAGAACAAAAAAAAAAAGATTCGATCTCGGATTAATTTTACTATTAACTATAAAATTGGTTTTTTTTACCCCTACCAACAAATATCAAAAAAGAAAAAAATAAAATAAAATATGAAATAATATAACACAGAATTAGATGCAAAGTCTGTGCCCATAGAATGGACGATGATGATGATTTAACTTTGACAAATTGCAGCAGCTTCCTCTGTTTTCAATTCATCAATTTCAACAATGAACCACAGCCATTACTACCTAATAGATATACACAAATCACTTCAATGCCTAACTTAGCTCTACTTCACCAAAATATTCAATATCATTAAATATTCTTTTACTCCACAGATTGAAAGGCTAGAGTTGGTAATATCGTCATAGCTTCCCCTTCCATAACCAGAACCTCGCCCTTCTTAAAGCACTCTGTTGAGAATTTAGCACAGAACAACAAAAGCAAAACACTTGAATAAATAAACTATCCGTTTGCTTCAATTCTACAAAATGGGCAAGTTTGTTTCAACTTACATATATCTTTTCTTGTTTTCTCTTATGCTAATGGCTTCTACTTCACTAGTAACCTCGTCTCCGATATACACAGGACTCCTAAAATGCAAGCTTTGAGAAGCATACACAGCTCCAGGTGTTGCAAGATTCGAGGGATTCATCTAAATTAGTGTAATTTGTATAGCTGTCAATTAAGGGCTGTAAATTAGTAAATTAGTTTATTCTCTAGGATTTTTTCCTTTTGTAGTGTTTTTGTGCTATTATATAACTATGTATTTCTTACCATCTAAATAAGAAGTTTTGTATTATTCAAGTTTATATGGTATCAGAGCTGGAATTCTATTTCAGAATCCGTAGCTTCCATCTGTATTAGCCTACCTTCTTCCTTTCTCTTTGTTCATCATCATGTCTGAAAATTCAGAAACAACCATTATTGCTGATCCACCTACACCCATTCAAGTTCCCACCTCGGAATCCCACTCCATTCAAATTACCACGATTAAACTGAATGGAGAGAATTTCTTGCGCTGGTCCCAATTTGTGTGCATGTATATTCGTGGCAGGGGGAAAGATGGAATACTTAACTGGAGACAAGGAGGAACCTGCACCTGATGAGCCTAGCTATGCCAAATGGGATGCAGAAAACTCCATGGTGATGACATGGCTAGTGAATTCAATGGAGGAAGACATAAGCTCCAACTATATGTGCTATCACATTGCCAAGGAGCTTTGGGACAATGTTAACCAGATGTACTTAGACTTGGGAAATCAATATCAGGTATATGAGTTAACCTTGAAATTGGAAGAAATTCATCAAGGTGAGGGTACAGTTACTAAATATTTTAATTCTTTAAAACGTCTTTGGCAAGACTTGGATCTTTTCAATGATTATTTATGGAAGTGTACTCTTGATTGTAATCACTATAAAAAAAATGGTGGAGGATAATCGTATTTTTAAATTTCTTATTGGACTTAATATGAAATTTGATGAAGTTAGAGGCAGGATTATTGGTAGACAGCTCCTTCCATCAATTGGTGAAGTGTTCTCTGAAGTCCGTCGTGAGGAGAGTCGCCGACTTGTTATGCATGGTAAGAAAAATTATGTTAGCTCTATGGAAAATTCTGCTCTTGCAGTTGGGGTGAATGCTAACCGAAATACTTACAAAAAGTCCAATGATAAACCTCGTATTTGGTGTGATTATTGTAACAAACCACGTCATACATGTGAAACATGCTAGAAACTGTATGGAAAACCAGAAAACTCATGAAGGATGGTTTAATAAGACTCCTACTGCACATGAGGTAGATTCGTTCCCTCTTAACAAGGAGCAAATTGATCAAATCCCGAAATTGTTGAAATCTAACTCAGGTTCATCAAGTGCTCCGACTGTGTCTGTGGCTTAAATAGGTAATAACTTTATCATAGATTCGGGAGCCTTTGATCATATGACGAGTTTTTCTAGTTTGTTTCATTCTTACTCTCCTTGTTCTGGCCATGAAAAAATTTGCATTTCAGATGGTTCTTATTCTTCTATAGCTGGTAATGGTTTGATAAATCTTTCACCGAATATTTCCTTAAAGAATGTCTTACATGTTCCTAAACTTGCTTGTAATCTTCTATCGATTAGCAAATTATGTAGAGATGCTAACTGTTGTGTTACTTTTTTTGAAACACATTATATTTTCCAGGAGCTGAACTCGGATAAGATGATTGGCAGTGCTAAATTAATCAATGGCCTTTAATACTTTGAAGATGATCAAGATTACAAAATAAATGGAGCTCAAGGTTTGATTAGTGTTAGTTCTAATCCTGTCAAGGATAAGATTATGCTTTGGCACTATAGACTAGGACATCCTAGTTTTACTTATCTTAAAAAATTATCTCTTAGTTTATTTAAAGGTTTGGATTGTTCTAAATTATTTTGTGAAAACTGTATTTTGTCTATGAGTCATAAGTGTTTATTATCCTAAACCTTATCAAACTTCAAAACCTTTTTACTTAATTCATAGTGATATATGGGATCCATCCAGGATTAATACTCTCACTAATAAAAGATGATTTGTGACATTTATTGACGACCATACTCGTGTATGTTGGGTTTATTTGATGACAAAAAAAATCTGAGGTTGAACAAATATTTAAAATGTTTTACTTGATGATTGAAAATCTCTTTGCTACCAAGATTGGGATACTTTATACTGATAATGGAAGTGAATATTTTAAAGGAACTCTTGGAAGTTTTTTTACTGAAAAAGGGATTTATCATCAAACTACTTGTGTTAATAATCCTCAGCAAAATGGTATCGCTGAGCGTAAAAATAAACACCTTCTTGAAGTTTCCCGAGCTATTATGTTTACCATGAATGTGCCGAAATATTTATAGGGAGAAGCAGTCCTAGCTGCATCTTATCTAATTAATAGAATGCCTACTCTTTTGAACTATGTGACTCCTATTGATTGTTTAAAACAGTTTTTTTCCTGAATCTCGTGTAGCTTCAAACCTACCTCTTAAAGTTTTTGGATGCATAGTTTATGTTCATAAAAATAACAAAGAAAGATCTAAACTTGATCCAATGGTAGAAAAATTTATTTTTATTGGTTATGCTTCTAACCAAAAGGGATATAAGTGTTTTAATCCTCAAACTAAAAAAATTATTGTATATATGGATGTTACTTTTCTTGAAAATCAACCTTTTTTTCAAAAACTCTCTCTTCAGGGGGAGATAAGAGATGAAGGAAATTTTTTTGAAAGTATTTCGCCTACCTCTTTACCAAAGATTATTGATTCTACTAAAGAAACTAGTGAGTCGCAATTTGTTTTGCCAAACCTTTCTGATTAATCCTTGGCAGGGGGAGAACTACTACCCATTATGTGTAACGAAGTGCTCCTAACTTATTCTAGACAAAAAGATCATCAAAGAAAGGTCATGGTTCCTTTAACACCTGTTCAATCAGACACTCCGAGGACAGAATCTGATAGTACTCAAGGTATTCATAATACTTCTTCTTCTCATACTCTTTCTTTACCTAATGATTCAAACAATGATATTGAGTCTAGTGATCTAAATATTCCTATAGCTATTAGGAAGGCTAAATATCCCTATCATCCTACATCCCGATATCTTTCCTATGCTAAACTCTCAAAAAATTATAATGCCTTTGTTTCTAAGTTATCTAACTTATTTGTGCCAAGAAACATATATGAAGCACTAGATAATCCTGATTGGAAATTAGCTGTAATGGAAGAGATTAATGCTTTAAAGAAAAGTGAAAGTTGGGAAGTTGTTGATGTACCCAAAGATCAAAAAATAATCGGGTGTAAGTGGGTGTTTACAGTAAAATGTAAGGCGGATGGGATTATTGAAAGATATAAGGCGAGATTAGTTGCTAAAGGCTTTACTCAAACATACGGGATTGATTACCAAGAAACCTTTGCTCCTGTTACTAAAATCAATTTCATTCGGATTTTATTGTGTAACACCCTTATCCCTCCTAACATTGTACCGGTGTACCGGAGACCGAAATTTTTTTTTTCAACTTAATTTTTATTTTACCATACTACATTAGCATGCTTCGGCTTATATAAAATAAATCGTCGACGACCTATAACTATCCCAAATTACTATGCATTTAATAAAATTTTTGCAATATAATAGCTGTACATAGGACTAGCCTCCCGAAACATAGATAACTACACAGCCTCTCAGAGGCACAACAATCAAAAATATAATCCATATCCATACACTATCATCCATTCCATTCCATTTCATTCACATCCAAAAACAGTTTACTTAAATAATTTCAGTTTACATAACACAATTCAAGTAAAGTTGTACATAAATATATACATGCCAAAAATTTAAACATCTCGAGCATCTTAAAAGAAATCTCTTAAAGTGTACTCCTGCTCCAGCTTCTTCTGACCTGCGCGCAGTAAAAACTATACCCTGAGCATTCGATATGCTCAATGGTGACTAACAATCGATACCTTTTCTAACATTTCCATTTTTTTATTCTTATATATTAACATATATATAAACATAATTATAAAATCAATTAATATTATATCAAAATATTAATTTTGACTTATTCTATAACATTATTCATTATAAATGCATAATTACAATTTTGACATTATAAGCTTAATTTTTGTTCTTTAAACTAATAATTGAAACATTTTATATTTTTATTCACTTAAACTGTCATTTATAAGCAAAATTACATTTTAGTCCCTATTGACAATAAAATTCATTTTCTTAACTATTATCATTTTAGTCTACTATTATTTTAAGCTAACATATATTAATTATTTGTATTTTTCTCACTATTTTCCCTTACTATTAAATTTGGCCACCACTAAAACATCTTCCTAAAAATTATATTTCTTCCATTAAAGACTTCATTTCATCTTCTTTCATGTCTAATTTTATTTACCCTAATATAATTACATCAATCAACAACTTTAAACATTTTTACCCTAATTACATAATTAAGAAAAATTCATAAACTTAGAAAATGTAAAGATTAATTAGTTACTTACAATTTTATCTTGAATTAGGGAGTCTAAGGTTCCTTTCCCTTGCCTTTATCCTTGGAAAAACTCCCTCTTTCTTCACCACTTACATAGGGCAGCCCATTCAAGCTTAGTTTTCTTCAATTTCTTGTTCTCAAATGCAAAAACCAAGCTCATAATCAAATTCTACACCTCAAAATCTATTGAAAATCGTTAAAGAATTAATTTAAAACGCTAAAATTCTTAAACTCCAACTTACCCCTTTTTCTTTCTCAACTTATTTTCTCCACTTTCTTTGCCCAAATAAATCAAGAGAAGCTATTTTAGTGTGCTAGAGGGATGGAACTATAATTCCTAAGTTGAAATTTAAGGAGAAATTTGAGTGGTTATGAAGCAAGAGAGAGAGAGAGGAAAGTGAGAGTGATTTCGGCCAAATGAAGGAGGAAGAAGACACAGAAATTTTCTGGAGTTTTTTTTTCAGATTTTAAGCCTTTAAATACATCTTTAATGGGCCCAAAATTGGGCCAAAATGATGGACTTTGCCCAATTAACTATAAAGGCCCAATTTAGTCCTCTAAAGGCCCAATCAAATTTCTCTCTCTTTCAGTCATAAAATCACTCCAAAAATAATTTCATCACTCTTATCACATCAAAAATAGCTAGCATGCAAATTTTCGGCTCAATCGAAATCCGTTATCGGTCCGATTCGATAACTACCGGTGTCACTGAAAAATTTCATTCTCATCACTAAAATATTCTACACAAAAATTCATACAGGCATGCAAAATCTGGTAATTTTCGGAATTCATTTACTATTTTTAATTATTTACGCAAAATCAAGTCACATTCTCTACCAAGGAAATTGACTCGCTACCTTTTTCGTATTTTTGACCTTTGAAGGCCTTGACCTTAATTTCACTTCAAATTTCAATCCTGAACTCACCATGACCAATACTTTTCGATGGTCCAATAAAATATTTTTGACTTTCGGGTGTCATTTCGGCCCGGAAAGCACTATTCACCATCGGAAAGTATTGTTCACGGCTGACCTGGTATTGAGGTCAGATTATAATATCCCACATCAGTTGGAAAGGAGAATGAAGTAGTCCTTATAAGGCTATGGACACATCTCCCTTGCAGACACGTTTTAAAACCGTGAGGGCCAAGGCCCAAAACAGACAATTTCTGCAAGCGACTATCTGGGGACATTACAGTTGGTATCAGAGTCGGGGGTCGGACCATGTACCAACGTAATACTGGGCCTCCGAGCTAGCGTGGACACTGGACCGATTTAGGTAGGGTGGATTGTAATATCTCACATCGGTTGGAGAGGATAACGAAGTAGCCCTTATAAGGCTATGGACACCTCTCCCTTGCAGACGCATTTTAAAACCGTGAGGGCCAAGACCCAAAGCGGATAATTTCTGCAAGCGACCATTCGGGGACGTTACATATTGTCTTTAGCTGCTAATTATGACTTGCTATTACAACAGCTAGATGTAAAAAATGCTTTCCTGAATGGCGATTTAGAAGAAGAGATGTTTATGAACCTACCACCAGGATTTGAGATGATGATAGGACAAGATAAAGTTTGTAAACTTAAAAAATCACTATACGGTCTCAAACAATCTCCAAGAGCTTGGTTTGAACGATTTGGAAAAACAATAAAAAGTCATGGCTATCATCAAAATCAAGCTGATCATACAATATTTTATAAGCATTCGGAGAAAGGTAAGATCTCTATCTTAATATAATCTATGTAGATGATATAATTTTGACAGGCAATGATTTTGAAGAAATAGCAGATTTGCAAAAGAAGTTGGCACGAGACTTTAAGATTAAATATTTAGGAGTATTAAAACATTTCCTTGGTATGGAATTCGCTAGATCAAAGAATGGTATATTTGTAAACCAAAGGAAATATATTCTTGACCTTCTCAAAGAAACAGGTTTTCTAGGATGTAGAGCTGCATTTACTCCTTTTGATGTTAATTTGAAGCTTGAGCCAACTAAAGCTGAAGACGTGGTTGATAAGGAAAGGTTTCAACGCCTTGTAGGAAGGTTAATTTATCTGTCACATACTCGTCCTGATATAGCCTTTGCTGTAAGTATGATTAGTCAATTTATGCACTCACCTGGATGGGAACATTTTGATGCAGCTTATAGAATACTAAGATACCTAAAAGGAACTCCTGGAAAGGGTCTTATATTTTAGAAGAATAACAATCTTCAAATAGAAGTTTACACTGATGCAGATTGGGCTGTTTGTATTATTGACAGACGGTCTACTTCAGGTTACTGCACTTTTATTGGAGGAAATCTAGTTACATGGCGGAGTAAAAAACAGAATGTTGTGGCTCGAAGTAGTGTTGAGGCAGCATTCAGGTCTCTTGGTCATGGGATTAGTGAGGCAATTTGGTTGAAAAGACTGTTGGAAGAATTGAAGGTCTCGGTATCTTATCCTATGAAAGTATACTATGATAACAAGGCAGCCATTTCAATCACACACAACCCGATTTTATATGATAGAACAAAACACATTGAGGTGGACAAACATTTCATTAAAGAGAAAATTGAAAGTGGATTAATTTGTCTTTCATATGTCCCAACCACTGATCAAATAGCTGACATACTCACCAAAGGGCTACACAAAGGACAATTTGAATTTCTAATTATCAAGCTAGCTATGGAAGACATCTTCAAGCCAGCTTGAGGGGGAGTGTTGCAAGATTCACGAGATTCATCTAAATTAGTTTAATTTGTATAGCTGTGGCTATAAATTAGTAAATTAGTTTATTCTCTAGGATTTTTTCCTTTTGTAGTGTTTTTGTGCTATTATATAACTATGTATTTCTTACCATCTAAATAAGAAGTTTTGTATTAATCAAGTTTATACCAGGCTACAACATTTGCCATAAAAGTTCATTTATTCTTTCTTGGAAAAACTCCGTATATACAATATTCATCTAATCAACAAAGTGAAGTGAGACTTACAAAATGGGATGCGATAACGCAAGGAAATAATGCAGCAACAAGCATTCCATGAACAACCCGATCACCTAATCCAGCATCCCGGGAAAATTCGAAATCACAATGAAGAGGGTTCAAGTCATGACTCGCCTTTGAGTATTCTGTAATATCTTCATCTGAGAATACTCTTGTTTGCCTTAATGTGTCTCCAATTTTAAGCACACTTTGAGCTGTCCCTGAGTAGTATCTAGAGTAAGGGATAGTCATTGAAACCAAACTCTTGATGATCGCCATCGTGAGAAGAATCTCTAATTCTCTATATAAATGCAATGAGGGAAAGAAATATGTTAACCAATACAATATGGTGAAACGGAAGTTCTCTCTGCTAGGCATTTTACCAGACATTTCACATGCATACCGGCAATATTTAAGTCCAAGGGCGCAAACTGAGGCGATTGGACGGAAAAGAAACAAATTCAAATATCAGAGATCATCGAAGACTTGATGGTTATCGCCGATGATCAAATCGAAAAGCGGAAAAACTCAACTCAAGGAAAGAGACACCGTCGTTTTGTAGGGGGGGATGGGGGGGCTGGTTTTGGCGAAAGAGAAGCAGCATGAGAAAGGAATGGTAATCAATGGTAATAGCAAATGAAATAAGTGAAGCTGTGAAGAAAGCAGTTAGAAACATAGCCAAATCCCATGCATGTTTATGTATTCACATCAACAAAGAAATTTTTTATTCCCCCTATAGCAGAACGTAGCACCACTATTTGGGATTGTTAATGGGGGTTACCATTCTTGTCAATTGTCATCGTTTTTGTTTGTGTCCATCAAAAATATTGTCAATAATAGGCCTAGGGAAGCAACAGATTTTGATAATGGAAGTGCCTCGTATAGGTAGGTTGTTGCTTAGGTGAGTAGTAAACACTAACGAGATGAAATAACAATGGTCTAGCTTTTTATTCATGAAGTCATATGAGAAAAACTACATCTCTAGGAAGCCAAATCATCCCCATCTAGTCCGGGATCAGGGATCAAGGCTTGGAGATGTATCTTCATAATTGAAGCTTGTCTACCACTGAACCTGAATCATCATACTCGTTAATTTTACTCTTGAAAGAGAAAATATGAAAAACTAAAACAGCTTCTACAATAAAATAGCATTCCATGCCTGACAAGACTCGCTGAGTAAATCAATTGACAACTCAAGAATGTATTCTCATTTAAGACTGCAAACATGAATTCATGCTTTCCATTTGTCATGAAATAGAATCTATTGGCTAAGTCAAAACCCAAGTATGTAGGGTTTGATAACTCCAAAAAGACCCAGACAACCAAATCACAAAGAGAATACTTTGGTACTTATTTATTCAATCACCCATGACATTTTCAGCAACCTGAAAATTTCTTTTAGAACCCCCCAATTAATGAGACATCCTTGACAATCAATAACCCCAATAATCATTGCGGATTTCATCATCAAACTTCTTCTTTAACTCAGGATGCTTCTCAAAGTACTCATCAGCAGTCATGGTACTGAGCTTTTTCTGTTAGTTTGTGGAAAAAAAGATATCTTGTGAGCAGAAGGACAACTAAAATGAGAAAGGAGGGAAAGCAAGGAGAAATAGACCAGTTAGTATGTCACCTTCAACTCTTGAACTTCTGCAATCTCTTTTTCTAGTCTTTCAGACTCCTTAAGAGATTTCTGCTCTGCCTCTTTTAGTTCTACCAACTGTAGTCAAGATATCCAACTGCATTAGATAGTCAAGTTCCTAGAACATTCGTAATACATACTGACAGAAAGATTCATCTCCACTGAAAATATGCATTTACACTTGGAAACTTGTAAACTAGATAAGCAAGATTATTTTCATAACTTCTTCAAGAAAATTACACAAGTAAAACAGATTAACTGATTACTAAGCCTTGAAAAAGTTGCAGAAAGCAAAATGAGAAAGGAATAACGGACTCAAAGGAAAACTCACCAAAGCATCAAACTTTGGTTTATACTGAGGAGTGACTGTGTCCACAAACTTGGGGATCTCAACACCTGCAAAGCAGTTCACAATAAAACAAGTCAAGCTAAAGTGGATTGTCATATAAGAAACCAAATCAGCCTCGAGAGCAGTTTGCTCCAATATCTTCACCTCCCTCAGAACATCCATCTCACATGGGTGCAATGGAATAAAAATCAACATCTGCTTCATAATTTTATTGAATGAACAAAGACAAATTCTATACACAATTCCTGTGCAGTACTTAAGGAAGTTCTGCTATAGAAAAAGACTTGCGAACTATGGGAAGACTTAATTTGACAAGAAACAGGTGAATATTGCTCTCGCAGGCTAATAAGGCACCCTTTTGGAGATTTCCAAGTGAAAGATTTTGTGTTTTCATATAAATACTATTACGAAAGAACAAAATATGGATGAAAAGCTTATCCAAGAACACTAAAGAAGAGTAGCCATCTAAAATACATACCCTCATATGCTTCCTTGTACATGTCAACCAAGCGAGAACCAATGTTCTTTCTATAATGGTCCCAGTCTATGGGTTCAGGTTCCTGCATAATTTAGACCACAAATCACTATGCATCAATTTCTAATAAAAATTACTTGTCAATTTAAAATACCATCAGTAAACAAAGGACACAATCCCCAGGATCAATTGGACATTCATAAACTGGTAGTAAAGCAAAAAATACATAAATCAGAACATTAATCACATTAATCGGGTCATTGAAGAAAGAACATTTCATAACACAATCTTAATTGCAAAATTCCAACCATGTTCTGCTGATATAACCACAAGGATAATTCTAGCCCTGGCCCAAGACATTCTGATGGGCACAATACACAATCATAAATGGAAGAAAGTTCATAACTCACACATGATAATACAATTCACCAAAATGGCAGTAATGTAAGGATAAACATGTTCAAATTTCATGAAAAAAGCCTTCCACATGGTGAAACAAACATAATTCCTTATCTAAGTAATCATATTCAAGGCCTCAATCAACATTTCATACCAGCCAAAGTAACAATCGACATATGCTACCTGAACAACTGAATCGGATTTATATTGTTTAAGAAAAACAATTATAAGGGGAAGAAGGTTGAAATGGCCAAGAAATTTCTGATAGAACACACACAAGTAGTTTCAGATGCAAAAGCTAATGCTCAGTACAACCAGCAATTAGATCTGTGCATATTACATAAGAAACCCACCTCATAATGAATTTTATATGAAACCCAAAACATACAGAATAAAGTCCTTTTCACTCTAACCAACTACTATAATAAACAACCGAAAGAAGTACCAGAATGCAAGGCTTAATCCACCCGAAGTCTCCAACCAAAAAGCAACAAGGTGAATTTATTGCTAAATTAAAACCCAAAAACCTTCCCTGTGAACAACCCTTCCCTCCTTCAATCAAACGCAATACAGTGAAGAAGGTATAAATGTAATCCAATTCTAACAGAGAATAGAATACGCCGACTTAAAGTAACTAAATTAAAAAAAAAAAAATGAGAATGAGATCCAGAAAACCCTATGTGACCAGACAAGGTAAATCTAAACAGTTCAATTATAAATAAATGAGAACCCAAATTTTCGAATTAAGAGAGAACCTGGCTGAACTTAGTTTGGAGCTCTGAATTGACTTCGTCAAAAGCGCGGCGGAGAGAGACGAACTCCTTGCGAGCCTCATCGGAGACGAGGAGCTTGGCCATGCCTTCCCAGTCAATGTTCTTTGAAGCCTTAAAAGCCACATCTGTTATCTTCTTCCCGGCTCCACTCATCTTCTTTCACTCTATGTTCGGCTTTCCGCTACTCAACCGATTCAGCTCTGACTATTAACAAACAACAAGCACCAATCTTTTCTGCTTTTTAGAAATTCTTTGGGGCGTTTTTGCTATGTGCATACCAAATGCAATTGATACACGCCACATCATTGAGAAAAATAAATTATGATGGGCCTGGCCCACTGTTAAAGGATTTGGGCCCAAAATTTTGGTCACTAGATCCTGCTTGGTTACCCACCAAAAGAAATATCAAATCCCACTAAGAACAAAATGAAGAAAAAATAAGTTATTTAAAAGCATTTTCAGAGACAAAATGAAGCAATGTGATTATAAGGGAACAATTCATATGCTAACGTAATTAAAATTTGATCTGTAAATATTTTTCTTATAAGGATGGAAAAATGTATTGTTGAGATGTTATCTCGACACAATTTTTTATATTTTTATAATCATACATTTTTCAATCGTTCTTATTTATTTTCATTCTGTATTTTTAATTTTTTTCTTAATTATTTTTATAATCCTTTTTCAAACTTATATTAGCTTCTCAATGGAATTTTATTTTTGTTCAGGCCCTGGACTTCAATTTAAGTAAAAAGAAATTTTGAAACTTAATAAAACAAATCCTTAATTTTTTTTTCTTTTTTGCATATTTTCTTCTATTAAGCCTACAGAGTTTCAATATCTAACTAAGTTTAAAAGATCAATTTAAAAAAAAAAAAATCAATGCTAAAAATGGCATTTTTACTCAAATTATCACCTCGTGTGACGTGTTGCCCCAAGTTTGGTGTTCCCCCATTTATAGCCATAGATTAATAGTTAATAAATTTCAACCCTTACATTTTGATTTGAACAAATTAAAGATAAAAAATGTTCACACTTTTTTTAAATTGTCATGTTAAATGGTTAATAGCATTAAATGAGGGATTGTCATATCGTCCAATGATTAGTCACGATTTCTAAATTGTCATATCATATAATTAAATGCATGCTCATCATATATGGGGTGATTGCAGACGGAGGTGGGAAATATCTCCCCACTCACTATGCGTCTCTAACAGAAATTTCCGTTCCGAGTTAGAAATTATTTTTTTATAAATTAATTATAATTAAAAAATTTAAATTTAACCACAAATTAAATGAATATAAATTTTAATAATTAACAATTAAAATTAAATATAATTATTAAATTTAAAGGCAAAGAAATATTAGAGCGGGAACCACAATCTTTACCGTTGTCCTGAATTTTAAATTAGAAAATATTTTTTCACCTCTGTCCCAAGAAAAAAAAATTTGAAAATTTCTCGTTCCATGAACATCCCTAATATAAATATTCACTCACCCAATTACCTGTCAATTATGTGGACGTGTATATATAAATTAAGTTTCATGCGCCAGCGATCGAATTTTCAATTTTTCAATTTTTATGATTTTTTTATTATAATATAAAAATTGAATTATTTTTTCTTTATAATTCGTAGTATCTAGTAATTATAAGCCAAATTGTAATAATTATAAATAAAATTAACCTTGCATGTGAAAAAATGTTGGACAATTTAGAGATAAAAAAAAAAGAGAGTCAAAAATAGAGGTTGGGCATTTAATTGATGTAATAAATGCTGCAATTTTTTTGTTCAAAATTGCAGCATGGACAATTTATTTTAGCTGTCCATGCACTTATAGGGGGCCTCTAAATTAGCTTCTCTAGTTCGGCTCCATACATCCTTCGATGAAAATCCTACTCTCAAAACTGCAATTCCTTAAATACCATTTTTTTTATCTTAGCATCAATTAAAAAGTATCAGTAAAGAGTTTTTCTTATATTTTCTTGTATAAAATATAAAGAGGTTTTAATATTCCAAAATTTGCATCTAACATATATGATATATTTTAGAGCATGAATAGTAAATTTAGAATAATTTTTGAAGTAATCGAAGTTGAATAGAACATAAAAACTTGAAAGTATATAAGGAATAAATGTACTCAGGCTAGAGAAATTCAAGAATGGGTGATATGACGGACAGTTTAATCTAATACTAGATTATAAAAATATGTATCAAACGAAGTCCAGTGATATAATTTGAAAGGAAATTGAACTCAAATAGATCCTTAAAACGGATAGAAAAATTTTTACTCGATACCTTAAATGCAGTTGATTAAAAGTTTAACCGAGTCATAAAATATTCTAGAAACCTCCAAAAATTATTCTGATCAAACAGACGCATTAGTAATGACCCAAAATAGTCATTGAAAGTGAAAAATAATTTTTTTGATAATTTCAAAATTTTAAATTTCGGATCGATTGAATTTGCCTTCGGAGTCGAAAGTATACCGAAATGAGCTAAAATTTTAAAAACATATTTTGCATATGTTAGTGCACACTGAGAAAAATTTCACAGCATTCTGATAAACATAACATTGATTTCAAAAAAAGGGTGAAAATCGAGGTTAAATTAATTAAAAGGCATAATTGTCATATTTAATTCATCTAAGGGCATAATGATCATTAAAAATAAGCCATGATCACCTACAAGCAGCAACATAGCTAAAAGAGGTGTAGGAGTCAAGAAAATGATGACAAGTGGCTTAAAAATAAGTCATTAGATGAAATATTAAATGAAAAAATTTGGATCATTGATTTGTTGGACTTTTGGGAAGCATAGATAGGTCTAGGATCCTCTACATTTTTGCCCAGAATTCTGTAATTTTCTCCCCTTCTCCCTCAAAAAACTAAACAGCCTTTCTTTTTGAGGTTTTCACCATTTTTTCTTTAACTCTTTCTCCTTCCACCACATCTCAAGCCCTAAATTCACCCAAATAAGAAGAAGCTTGGAAGTTGGTGAATTTTCGTGAGAGAAAAGTGCACAACTTAGGTAAAGTATATGGTTTTTGATAATTTTAATTAGGAATTTTTATATAGGTTTGTAGAGCATCCCTAGCATGATCATTTGGTAGCATTTAGATGTTAAATTTCATAACATAAACTCACCACTTTCTTAAAAAGGGAATTCAAGGGAAAGACAAAGGCAAAGAGAAGAAAGGAGAAGAGAAGGAAGATTAGGTCATTCTTAAGCCAAAACAAGGTTAGTGGATACAAATTACATTTAATTTCATCTATTTTATTGAGTTTAACCCGGAATTTACATTATGTAACTACATATATTTGAGTAGAATTATGAAATGAATTAACATAACTTAATAAATTGATGAATTATCATAATATATATACAAATGAGTGGAGAAAATAACTTGAAAATGGTATATTATAAGGTGGCCGAATTATGTACCTAAACCTAATGTGAGTTAATTTAATAGTTTATGGCATATTTAGTATGAAATATACAATATGATACATGGAGAATGTGGTAGAAATGGTTAAAATGAAAAATAATAAGTAGACATGATAATGTGCAATTGAACATCATTATGTAACTAAAGGCAACTTAGGGATTTTAAGGTAAATTGAATATGTATGACTATATGAATGTCCAAAATGACATTAGGAACACATTTGGCATGTAAATGAAGAAAAAATTACATAATATGTAGGAAATTACATTAAGGCCGAATGCTTAAGGTGGGAATAATTACATGTTTTCATTATTTTTATAGGATATTTTATGTATTTATGGTGATTGTATAATAATTAAGCATGGTTGGACACTATATAGATGTATAGAATTTATGACATAATGTAATTAGTAAAGGAAAAACATTTAAAAATGTGATATAAGTTATAAAATATAGTTGCCCTTAGTATACAGTGGGCAATCCAAAATTCTAGGATATAATGACTAGCCATAGGGATACACATACCGTGGTAGCATCATAAGATTAGTTTGATAGCATACATTATGAATTAACCGGCACACACAGACTGTGGAGTAGTAGGATCACGACAAGTGATCCTTCCACCCATACTAGAGTACCAGGATCATGGCAAGTGATTCCTTGAATAATTTATTTTCCCAGCTCACGTTCGTCGGGTCATACTTTAAAGTTTACCTAATTCGTATGATCAATTCGTCATCAACTTAACAAATAATATCCTTACGGATGTTCTAGTCTTCGATGATGTTGCAGCCGGTGTTCTAGAAGATGAAAATTGGTGCAAGAACAAGGAAAACAGGCAAGCAAGTTCACAACATGTGAAAACGTTGACAGTGATGAGAAGGAGATCAACAAAATAAGGTCAAATTGCAGGCCACAATCATGGTAGATCAAAATCAAGAAGTAAGAAGAATTTAAAATGCTACAATTATGGCAAGAAATGTCACTTGAAGAAAAATTATTGGAATTTAAAGAAAAATTCCAATTCTTAAGGAAAAGTGTCAAGTTGTTCCGATGATGGAAATGCTCTATGTTGTGAAGCAGTAATGACTAATGACGGTAGGAAAATATTTGCTGAAGTATGGTTTATTGACTCAGGAGTTACATTTCACATGACCTCTTGGAAAGAATGGTTCCATCATTATGAACTTATCTCTGGAGGCTCCGTGTACAATTGCAGTGATCATACATTAAAAATAGTTGGCATCGGAACTATTAAGATAAAGATGTATAATGATACAATTCATATTATTCAAGATATGCGACGTGTGGAGGGTCGAAAGAAGAACCTATTGTCTGCAGGATAATTGGATGATCCGGGGTGTAAGATCAATACTGAAAATGGGATCATAAAGATAAAAAGAAGAGCACTTGTACTTATGAAGGGAGAAAAGATTGCTGCAAATTTATAAATGGTAAAAGGAGAGACTTTGTCGGAAGCTGAAGCATCAATTACCTCAAACAGTTTAATTGAAAGATCGACAATGATGTGGCATCAAAAACTTAAGCATATGTCTGAACAAAGAATGAAAATTCTTGCAAAGCAGAAGCTACTTCCTGAACTAACAAAAGTGCTACTTCCCTTTTGTGAGCTGTAACACCCTTATACCACTATACTGTACGTACAGTGATCGGATGTTAAAATGCTATGACGATTACAATTGTTATTACAAACAGGTCGGTAAATTTTTTTTCTTTCAACATTCAATTGTCATTAAATAAACAATCCATATACAAATTTGTTTACAACTTACACTAGACATACATATATAACCTGTAAAAACTTGTACATATGAATCATTGTCTATATCCACTGGTATCATATACATGCTATGTCTATACTATTATTATTGCTTTGCATCATTGTTCTTGTTCAACACCAGCTTACGACCACTTTAATTTCCTACTTCCATAACCTACATGCAGTAGTAACACTACATGCTAAGCATTAAAAATGCCTAATAGTGGATACAAATTCCAAACTTTCTATTAACAAATTCATTCATGCACACACAAGCACACACATTTTTCCTCATTACGTAACTTTATTCATTCAATATTTTAGCTCACCTCTTTCTTTAACCTTTGGTATTACTAATTCTTTAGTTAATAGTTGCTTTATATACAATATTTACTTAATCCTAGTTATGTCCAGTATTATTCTTTAAGTCTACTTCTTATCTTCATATGTATTTTTAGAAAAGTTACTTAACCTTTATTTTTCTTGTATTTTTAGTTTGTCATTGCATATATTGGCTTTTATCTTACCTTACATTTCAATCGGTTTTCAGAATATTTTCAAGAATTATTACTTTTCTTATTAATTCAATTTGTTATTATAATTGGATCATTTTACATTAATTCCAGTGTCATTTGTTTCGATTAAATTTTATTTTTTAAATTAATTAAACTTTTTATCCTAAATTACCTTCATTTTCGTTATATTCCTTTCATTATTATTCTTTCATCGGTTTATTAAACAATTTACAGTTTGCATGCATTTATCTTTCCCTTATCCTACAGTACCTAAGCCATTTACATTTCTTTTATTCATTTCTTGGTTTACAGTCATATACCATTTTCGTTATCAGTTCCTTTATTACTTACACTTTAAACAGTAACCTTTTTTTATACAGTTACGTTATTTATTATTTCCTTATTCCAGTCTTTATGTTTGTACTATACTCATTACTAAATTTTCTATATATCTTATCCTCTAAATAAATGTCATATTATTATCAGTTTTATCATTACAATTATTATCTATCTACATTGTTACACTGTTCAATATTATCATTATCTATTATATTTATTTTCTTACTTTTATTTTGCTCACATTTCAATCCTTTAATTAAGATTAATTTACAATTTAGTCCATGAAGTTTCATTAAATTATATTTCGGTTCTATTTTTACTTCAGTATTCGCAATTATAACATTACTTACCTAATTTTATTTTTTTTGTTTTCTTCTCTTTTTTTTTTCTTTTCATTCAATCACTTTGATACAGCCTATACAATTCGGTTCCTATATTAAATTTGCACCTGAGAATATTAATAATATATTAATTAAATCCTTGTACCAATATTATGTATATATTTTCGTTAGTCGGTATTTAATTCTTTTTATTTTAGTTCATTATTTTTTAGGCACCATTTTCCATCGATTTATTTATCATTCATTTTATTATCACAATACTGTCCTGGTACTTTTACTTCGTTAATTAGCTATTCAGTAATTTATCAGATATTCCAATATAACATGTATTCTTTATGATTGATTTTTCTTTTACTTTATCATTTTTCATTCCTTTATAAATTATTCAATTCAATTTTCTTTCTTTGGTTTGCCCCTAGTATCAATCCGGTATGAATCTTCGAACCAGATACACTGGATCAATTCATTTAGAGTGATTCCGAATAACCACCCGAATATTTACATTCCATTCACATTTTAACATTTCAATATTTTATTCATTTAGTAGACCATCATTAACCTACTAAAGCAAGTCGCCATGATTTGTACTGTAGCTATACATTTAATGTTCTTATGACTAGCCAACTATATCATGTACTAGATTTAACTACCAGATTACTACTAAGGGCAACTCAATTGTTCACTTTTCCGATTATTTTTCATTTTCAATTCATTTGTTATTACATTCTAGATCCAATCATTCAATACTAATTTAAAACTTTCAAATAATTTCTATATATTCGATTAATTATCCATTCATTCTATAACACTTATTTCTTTTTAATCTTATTTATATCATTTTTTTTATTTTTTTCTCCCCTCGACTTAACATTTTTGTAATATTCATTTTAAAAACAATATATACAACTTAAAATTCATTTGAATATTTTCACACACATGTATACATATTCGTTTATTTATATGCAATATACTTAATATTTCGTTTATTGATTTTTATTGTTATTATTATAAATTTATAGTTTTTCTTCATTATTATTAGTCTAATGATTAATCTTATTATTTATTACTATTTAGTCATTTACTCTTCAACTTTTCTAACAATTACTTTAATAACTTACATAAAAATCTTTAATTGCAATTTAATGTTTAAATTAGACACATTAGTATCTTTTACACTTTGGTCTCTAAACTTTTATTTATTTACAATTTCATCATTCACTTCTATTTAACTTACATAAAACCAGCATTTAACTACCTTTTTGCATTTTTTACATTTTTTACCTTTCAAATTACTTTTTAGTCTCCTAATTATCCATTTACACTAAATTACATATTTTAACATTTAGTCACTTAATTACCTTTATTTATCACTTAAATCCATTACTTAGTGAAAATTATTGATTTACTCCTACACTTTTACTTTCTTTCAAGTAAGCCCATTCTCATTCTAATTTCTTATTTAACTTCCATTTACTCATTTTTAGTTCAATAAATTACTAAAATGCCCTTTTATTCATTTTGTTTATAATTTTGCCACTAGTTATACATTTTAAACTATAAATTCAATATTTATCTGTAAAAATTTTGTTTAGTCCTTAAACTTTATTTCATACCTAAATCTCATTTTATACTCATTTAAATATTCTTTTTACCCAATAATCTTAACTTTGCTTAAAATTACAATTCTACCCTTTACTTTCATATTTTATAAAATTATCATTTTGCTCTTTTACTTTTAAATTCTTTCATTTAAGTTCTTTTATTATTTCAATTATGCTTTCATTATTTTTATTAACATTTCAAATTTTACCATTGTTTCACTGTAAATACTATTCAATTATGGTATAAATTCTATATTAAATTTGTTTATACCTCTCATTTCTTCGATTCAACTTCATAACATACCAATAATCAATAATATACACTTAATATATATTTTTAATTAAAATATACATTAAGAATACTTATATATAATTTCGACCAACACAATTATTTTTCACACATAATTTATTTTGCTCCATTTAACACTTAATTCACCTAATTAATTAATCATTATCATTATTTTACACTTAAGTGATCATACACTTTAAAAATCATTATAGTAAATCTAATTACTCTATTCGGCCATCTCAAGTTCTTCACCTCAATTTCATTTTCTTTCATTATCAATTACTTAAATTATCATTTTTAACATAACTAATCATATTTGTGACATTTATTTTATTTATACATGCATAAATCTCACACACACATAACATACATAACCATAATTTTTATTAAATCAATGAAAAGCAAGAAATTTATGTATCCACATACCTTGAATTTTTGTTCTACAATATTCACTCTTCATTTTCTTCACCTTTTCCATTTGAAATCACTTCCTCTTCCATAAACTTCAAGGTGGCCGAATTTCTCATGAAAATTTTTCCTTCAACTCATTCTTCCTTAATTCAATATAACCTCATAATAATAAAATACATCCTTAAATCTACCCATAAAATTAATTAAATAAATTAATTACACCTAATTTTACTTACTTGACTTTTGTCTATAACCTTTATCTTCTTGATTTCCTTCACTTCTTTCACTTTAATCACCTCAATAAAGATTGGAGGCTACCATAATCCATGAGAGAAGCTGGACTTTACTTAGGAAACTTGAGTTCAAAAAGAGAATTGGAGAAGAATGAAGGAATTAAGTAAAATGAAAATATTTCATTTGGCCAAAAAGAGAAAACGGGAGAAGAGGAGATGGTTGTAGATTTCTCTAAAAAATTCAGATATTTAGGTTATTTATAGATGGCTGATGGGCCGAATCTGGTCCAACAACTTTTCGCCCAATTTTCATTTTAAATCCATTATACATCCAAAATTTATTTCTCTCACTTTCAAAACTCAAATTCACTAAAACTCAATTTTATAATTTTTAAAATATATAATATAACCTTCATAAAAATTTTAGTCTCAATCAGAGTCCATTTTTTATCCGATTTACTAAACCTAATCCGATTAGACAATTTTCGGTGTTATCGAAAAATTAATTTTTTACCATCAAATAATTTGAAATACTAATTAGAGTCCAAACGAAAATTTTTAAAATTTTTTAAGATCATTTGCTATTTTTAAAGTTTTGATCAAATTCACGGTCAATCAGTTACTATTTAAATCGAAAATATTATTTTTTTCTTACTTTCTAAGTTCAATGCCTCCTAAAAATACTTTTAAAATTTTCAAAATATATTTATTAGGTTTCGTGAATATTTTTGGATCAATCGAAGATTATTTTTTGATTTGGTTCACTTTTACGAATTCGTTCAAATTTTATGTGTTGCTAAAAAATAACTTTTTCTTTACCATATAATTCTACTCTTTAATACATGCATGTCCATATCTTTGAATTATTTGTTTGAGATCCGTAGCATATTTAGAGTCCGATCAAACTTCAAGTCAAATCGGATACTATTTTAATCGAAATTATGACTTTTTTTTACTTTTGATAATCCATTTGATCTCATTTTCAGTTCAAATTACATTATTCGACTCCTGCTAACCTCCTCTTTCCAATAGTCCAATAAAATATTTTTTTATTTCGGAAGATACTATTCACCTCGATATCACTATTTATCATCGAAAAATAATATTTTCGACTAATCCGGTATTTTAACCATTACATGAGCATGGTGTTACAAGTAAGAACCATCATTTGAAGTTCAACATATCAAATTCTAGAAGCAATAATATTTCAGAATTAGTTCACTCTGATGTATGGCAAGCAACGATTTCATCCCTAGAAGGAACAAATTATTTTGTATAATTTATTGATGATTATTCCAAAAGATGTTGGGAGTATCTGATCAAGAGAAAGTCACATTTGTTTCCAGTCTTCAAAGCTTACAAAGCGAGAGTTGAGCTTGAATCTGGAAAGAATATCAAGTGTTCGGGATAGATAATGGGGGAGAATATGCTGATGATGAATTTAAGAATTCTGAAAGCAAGAAGAAATCAAAAGACAATTCACAATACCATACACTCCTCAACAAAATAGAGTGGCAAAGTGGATGAACAAAACCTTGTTAGACAGAACAAGAGCGATGCTAAAAATTGTAAGCTTAGAGAAGAAATTTTGGGCAAAAGCGGTCAATACCGTCTGCTATGTGGTAAATCGATCTCCATCAACTATAATTAAATTGAAGACACCAATGAAGATGTGGACTAGTAAACCAATGAATTACTCAAACCTTCATATATTTGGAAGTCCAGTATACGTGATGTACAATGCCCATGAAATTATAAAGCTAAATCCAAAATTCAGGAAATGCATATTCATAAGATATGCTGATAAAGTAAAGGGGTATCATCTATGGGATCCCACTACCCATAAGGTCATAGTTAACAGGGATGTATTTATAAAAGATCAACTACTAAGGAATAAAGGAGATGGTAGTATTTCAACAGAAAATGCAAAGACTACAATTGTACAAGTGGAAAGAGAAGTTGAATAAAAAGATTCTTCTGAAGCAACACCAAAGCATGACACATAAGAAACAATTAAAGATGAAGTTTCAGAAATTTGCCAATCAGATCGCACAAAAAGGCAACCAGATTGGCATTCTGATTAATTTATGGAGAGCAATATTGCATTTTATCTTTTAACAGAAGAAAGAGAGCCATTAACTCTTTAAAAAGCAATGAATAACTCAGATGCATCTTTGTGGATGGTAGCAATGCAGGAAGAAATTGAAGCTCTTCATAAAAATAAGACTTAAGAGCTTGTGCCATTACCACATGGAAGAAAACTTATTGGAAATAAATGGGTTTTCAAGATTAAGTGAAATGACGAAGATCAACTGTAAGATTAGTGGTGAAAGGATATGCTAAAAAAGAAAGAATTGACTTCAATGAAATATTTTCTCCTGTGGTTTGACTCACTACAGTCCTAGTAGTCTTAGCAATTTGTGCTACATTTGATTTACATCTAGAATAGCTGGATGTAACAATAGCTTTTCTTCATGGAGATTTTGAAGAAGAAATTTATATACTCCAACCAGAAGGTTTTGAAGAAAAAGGCAAGGAGAACTTACTTTACAAGTTAAACAAATATCTGTACGGTCTAAAACAAGCGTCAAGATGTTGGTACAAGAGATTTGATTCTTTTATCATGAGCCTTGGATACAATAGACTCAATGCAGACTCTTGCATATTTTAAGAGGTTTGGTGAAAGTGATTTCATTATCTTTCTATTGTATGTAGACAAAATGTTGGTAGTAGGCCCCAACAAAGATCGTATCAAGGAGTTAAAGGCTCGGTTGGCTAGGAAATTCGATATGAAGGACTTGGGACCAGCAAACAATAAGATTCTAGGAATACAAATTCACCAAGACAAAAATAATAGGAAGATTTGGCTTTCTCAAAAGAATTATTTGAAGAAAATCTTACAACATTTCATCATGCAAGATTGTAAGCCAATTTTTACTCCACTTCTTGTTAATTTCAAATTATCTTATAAAATGAGTCCTAGCAATGAAGAAGAAAGGATGGTAATGTCTCGAGTACCATATGCATCAGCGGTGGAAATTTTAATGTTTGATATGATTTGTACAAAACCAGATATTACACATGCAGTGGAAGTGGTTAGTCGATACATGGCGAACCCTAATAAAGAGCATTGAAATTCTATTAAGAGATCCTATGATACATTAAGGGAACCTCAGATGTTGCATTATGTTATAGAGGATCGAACTTTATTGTTAGTGGGTATATTGATTCAGATTATACAGATGATCTTTACAAAAGCAAATATACAATAGGATATGTGTTTAAACTAGTGGAATTGTAAGTTGGGTTTCAAAACTACAATCAATTGTTTCTACGTCAACAACAGAAGCAGAATATGTAGCAACTAAACAAGCCAGTAAAGAAGCAGTATGGTTGAAAATGCTCTTGGAGAAACTCGGACACAAACAGGATAAAATTTCTTTAGTTTGTGACCGTCAGAATACCTTTCATCTTGCAAGGAACCTAGCATTTCATTTAAAAACCAAATACATACAAGTTCAGTACCATTACATCCATGAAAAAATTGAAGAAGGAATTATAGATATGCAGAAAATTCATACCAAAGATAAATTAACAGATTTCATGATAAAGGCAATCAATACTGACAAGTTTATTTATTGTCGATTCTTTTATGGCTTGATAAAGACGTGAGCAACATGAAAATGGCAAGACGGAAAAAGTGATGTGAAAATATGATTAATACTGAATCAAATCTTTAAGTGAAAGATTGTTGGACAGTTTAAAAAAAAGGAGAAAGTGGGCATTTAATTACAATAATAAAAGCTGCAATTTTTTTTTTCAAAAATTGCAGCATGGATAACTAAAAATGGGACACCTATAAATTAGCCTCCCCAGTTAAGCCCAATGCATCCTTCAATGAAAATCTCACTCTCAAAATTTCAATTCCTTAGGTCCCATTTCTCATCTTAGCATCAGTTAAAGAGCGTAGATTGAGAGTGTTTCTCATATTTTCTTATATAAAATATAGAAAGGTTGTAACTTTTATTATTTCTCGTAGTGAATTTTTCTACTATTACTCGTGGTTTTTTCATCCCAATTCATTAAGCAATTTTTCACGTAAAATCTGTATGTTCAATATTCTCAAATTTATTAGCCGTGATCCTACTTTAATCTAGTCTATTTTTACAACAAAAAAACAAATATAAATGAAAAAAATAGAACGAATAAAACAAGTCAAGTTCAACTAGCAGCAACCGAAATCTGAAATCCTTACAAAAGCATACCTACAATGTTCTGTTTTTGTGAGAGAACCTACATTGTTTGACATTAGTTTAGTCTTTCAAAATATATGCAGAAAGATGTTGCCCGAGGTTCTCTCACAAGGTAAAATGGTGGTAGGGTGAACGAGAGGTACATAACCTAAAATTCTTAGCTATGTTAATTACAAACCTAAATCAGCGCCTTCGTCCATCTCAAATGATGTTACGCTCATCCCAGATTTTGCAAGTACAGGTTGCTTTCTTGTTCTTCCATGGAGCTCCACAGGTATAACAGAACTCATAACCACATCTGCAGAGCGAAAGTAAAAGATAGGCAAGCAACAAATTCCACAAAGGTTAATCAAAGGTAGAGGTAAAAAAGATTATTGGTTAATATAAACCTTCATAACTCCAGTATGCATTTAACTTTGTATAATATTTTGAACATGTGAGACATTTTTTGCGTGGGGACCAACATTCCAAGTTCAAACTCATTTCCAGGTCTTATCACCTGATATTCTATTGCAACTTTCTCATAGTTTTTCAAATAAAACCCCAAATGTTATCCTTTGAATTCGTATAATAGCTGCTTCAAATAGCTTCTGTTACATCAATTAAGAGTATAGACTATCCTTCATCATTTACATCAAACAGAAAATTCTCAATCTGATCTCCAAAACTCAACTGTAAAATGTCAACTGATTCAATTTTATTTGATTATACTTTCAGGTTACTTGGTTTCCCAGACAAATTAGCAAACCACAACAGAAAGACTCACATTAATCAGACACAGAGCATTACCTGCAAGTGATGTGGTAGCAACCTTCAGCAAGTTCAACCATGTTCCTGCAGTTCACACATTGGCGCCATAGTTTCCTTTTGGCAAGTGAATCAAGCATTGCATCTTCTTTACGGGGAAGAGGGTTTTTTATATTATAATCATAGCAGGTCATATTATAATGCCACGGGACCTTGCAATTGATGCAGAAAAAGTGAAAACATTTTGTACATTTCCTAGCACCAGATTGTTCAGCACCAATAAAGAAGGCTTTAGTATATTCCAGGACCTCTCTTTTTGACATTAATGCAGAGCATCTCAGGTATGGACAATAAACTTTCTCTGTAGCAGCAATAGAAGCTTCCTTCTTCTTATGGATCATCACCTCAACTAATTTTGGATCCAGAAGATTTCCACAACTACTAATACTGACTTCAGAATTACATCCTTCATGGGGACACCTAGCCTCCATCCCATTAAGCAGCTTGACTTCAACATGCTGTTTCATACAAGAAAAGCAATACCTATGCAGACAGCCATCAACTGTAAACATTCGGTTGACATCTGTATCATCAAAGCAAATTGCACAAGTCTCCTTCAAACACCTTTTGCCTTGGCCAGATTCTGCAGGCCAGGCTATCTGAGAAACTACAGCATCTCGTGCCAGTTTATATGCAAACTTCACATCAGTACATGCCACAAGGGATGGTCTACACTCCACAAATTTTCTTCGAAGAAGAGATACCTCGTTCACAAGGGTCGCAATCCTGTTTTGCACTGGTTGAACTCCTCCTGTAACCTGTAACAACCAAACCAAAAAAAACCAACAATCAGGTTTTTTAACTATTTAAGCGGTACCAGCAATACAGCTTTGATTTGATGAAAAGATCCCATAAAACTCATATTAAAGACGTAAACAGGGTTTCAGTAAAAGATAATATAAAACAAATTCAGAAATATCCACTTTGTTATTGCAACAAATAATTATAATTGAGACTTTATAATATAGTAACAGAAGCATTGGTGAATCGAAGCAGAAAAAAACTTGAGATTAAAGCTGATCCAATATAAACCTAGAAGGCCAACAAGTCTTGTTATCTAGAGGGGTACAATATTTCCGGAATTTCTATCCGTTCCAACCTCGCAGCTTGGTTTGGCTTATAAAAGGAGACTATTTAGACAACTAGCAACATAAATGTCTATACGAAAATATCCGTATGCTACTAACTAATGTTACACCAGATTAACTATCTAACAGGTTAGGTGATGTCGTTAGTGCATGTTAGTTTCACTCGAAATAAAGCCCTGCCAGCCTACCGCCTTGCCCTCGAAAGACTTGTCACATTAATCGGTAGAATATTCATGATTGCCTTGTGAGTGCAAATCTACAATTTAACTACTAAGTCAACGACCCAGAGGTATGACAACACAATATTGGTTTATTTGTCTTATGGTCACCAGCATGGAGCTAACTATCGGGGACATACCCAAAAACCCACACACTTCGAAGCATTATCACAGCAACATTCTCAAAGTTTGTTAATTTTATTCCACAAAAATCCAATTCAACGGCCCATTCCAAGCTCAATTATCCCAACAATTTACTCTTTAGATAAAGACTTACATATTGGTAGACCACATAGTCATCACAAAACAGAGTGATTTGTTTCAAATCCAAATTCAGAGCTGCATTTAACCCTTCAATTAAAGCTTCAATCTTCACCTCCTGTTCACTGACACAAAAATCCAAACGCTTACTCAGCTCAAGCATCAAATTGTCCCTCGAGTCACAAATCGCAACCCCAAACCCACACACAATGACCTTAGCTTCCTTAATCATCTCTTCACTCACCAATCCCTTATAATAAACCTTAAAGCCCTCACTGTTCAAAAGCGCCAACTCGCTGCTCAAAGAAGAAGAACAGCCAGAAGCTCCGTACGGCTTGTGATAGTTATCGCCGTATTTCTGCCACTGATCATCTGGGATATTCAATATTTCTCTAGCTAGTTTCTGATCGTGAATCCGACAGTCCAGATCCTCTCTCATTTTCATCATCAGGCTTTCGGATGCCTCTCGGTCTCTTCGTTCTTGATCCAACCTCTCAATGTCTTCCAAGAGAAGCGCCATGTGGTCGAAATCGATGTCGTTTTCAGGGACATAAACGACGCTGTCGTTTTTCCCCGGGCAGTGAGAGCTAGAGGGAGAATGCAGAGATAGAGAGGCGGTTATTGCTTCTTCCATTTGCAGATTATAAGCCAAGTCGATGTCAGTATAAAGGGCTTTGGCGGCAGAGATTTCTCGGCGTTGCTCGTCGAGCAAGGAGTCGTAAGAATCATCATTGCCGCCGCCATGGCATGTGGCATTTCCAGTGCGGGGCGGCGGTGGCTGGGAGACGACGGGGTTCTTTCCCTTGCAGTTGGTATCCATGTTCTGAGTTTGAGAGAGCAAGGGTCTATTTCGGCTTGGAAACAATGTGGACTGGAGTTTACTGATGGGAACCAAAATTGATAGAAAGAACAAAGAAGCGTATCGAGCAAGGGAAAGGATTTAAAGGAATAAATTTTTAATTTTTTGTATTATTAATTAATATCCTGCCTACTACAATGCGCACGTGTAACGGTGGACGGTCAGCCGCATCTTCTGGACAATAGCCCTTTGTTTGGATCAGGGAAGTAGAAGTAATTTGACGGAAAGTAGATTGAAATTAGTTGTAAAATTATAAAATTGAAAACATGATCTAATGGGAATCAAATTTTTCAATTAATTTTCTGTTAAATATTTTATTTTTTTTCAATTTGAAAAAAAAAATGGAGTAAATATACGGATGATAAAAATAATTTACTGAAATTATCAAATTATTTCTCTTTATAAATACATCATCACGTTATACATAAAGATATAATTATTAAATATATCTATGAAAATTTAATTTATTCTCTATATTTATTAAATTATCTAAATAATAAAATAAAAATAACTGAAAATACAAATTATATTACTTTTATTTTCACTTATTAAAGTAAATTTAATTTATTTTCATCCAAACAAATGATAAAAATAAAAAATTATTTTACATTCAAATTGATCAGATTTTGACTTTTATTTTGACAAAATTTTTAATTTAATATCTGAATTTTAATATTTTTACATATTTAATTTATATATTTTAAAAACTATAAGTTGAATCTTTTAACTTTTAATTATTTGAACATTAAATTTTATACTTTTAAAATTAGATATTAGATGCCTGAAATTATTTATTATAATATATTAAATCTAAATATACGGTAAAAATAATATTATTTCGTTAAAATACATACAATTTTAATCATACTTGTATTATACCGCCGTTTGTACCGTTTATTTTAGATTTAATGTGTTTTTCTCAAAAAATTCAAAAATTCAATATATAATTTTGAAAATATAAAAATTCAAACCGTAAAATGGTTAAATTAGAGGGATTAAAATATGAGTTTCCCTTTTATTTTTCTTAAATACAATTATTTTGTGATGTCGAACTCCAAACTCATTAGAATTTTAGATAGATCAAGATATAATTGTGGGCTAGTAAAAATGTGAAGGAATATGTGTATAAATAAATATTTTAAGAGCTAGTTTTAGCAATTTGTATTAACTAATAATGAATAATAATTATTAATTGCTGGTATTTGACAACCGCTAACTAATAGAAAAAATATTATAAGCGTTTGATAAAAATTGATTTATTATTATTGTTTATAATATAAATACGTTTGAATTGTTTTTATTATGATTATTATTGGTGTTGCTATTTGATATATAAAAATTGATAAATAATTAATTATAAAAAGGCATTATAATATAAACAAAAAATAAAAATAAATCAACTATCAATTAAAGAAAAAAAAACTTTAAATTGAAGCATTTAAAATAGAAATTAATTGTATTACTGAAGGGCAATTGCTATAAAAATATTACCAGCTAGTTGACAAAGTTAAACCAAACAAAATCTAAATAAAATAAAAATTGCGAAAACATTTCTTTGTATATAAGAAAGACTGATACATACCTATATTGACAAATACTTTAAAATTTGTGCATATCTATTCTTTTTAAATATGATAAGCTCATTTCCAGTGCCTTCAACATTTTATATTTTTTCTATTGAGTTTTTGAAATTTTATTTTTTATTTGATTAAATTGAGTTCCTAAATTTTATAAATGGAAGTATAAGACATGCCTGTTTTTATTGAAATTTTTGGAACGAATATCGTAAATTTCATTGCCAAAAAATTTAATTATATCTGTCCAGTTTTAGACTTGCATTTAACATAAATTAAGACCAGCAATTCACTAATTTCATTAATACACTAACTCTGCTAATTAATAACAATAAAATACATTATAAATGTGTGGAAAAATATCCACTGATTAGAAAAATAAGGACCACTAATTAATTAATTGAAATATTCATGTCTCATTTATTCAAAATGGAATACATTTCTACATTTCACATTTCATTTATATTTATTTTTTGAAACACTTTTCTTCTTTCGTTGATGCTCTTCTTATCATTCTTTAATTTTTTTGGATTGAATCAGTCGACTATAATGACTAATTCATTCGCCGATTTGTAGGTAAATCGAAAGATGAGATAACTGATCCGAAAATTTAAGACTGCTTCATATCTAAAGTTAATTATCTTGATATTTGGTCAAGAATGTAGGAGTCCCCGTCATCATTCTCTAATTATTAATTGCACTTCTCATCAATGCCATTAATTTTCCTGGAGTACTTATCTCCAATTTAAAAAATATATATATATTTTTTTCTTTTATGCTAAATTCACTCTATCATTTGCAAACCTGTAATACTTTGTAGTATGACTAAATTTCTTACAATCAAAATATTATAACAATAATGATTGTTTTTTCTTATATATATATATATATATAGAGCATGGTGAAAATTTTTCCTTTTGTAATGCTGATGAAATCTTGATTAATGGCTTGAGAGTGAAAGCTTCCTCCATTATTCATTCATCTCTAATTGCTCTTTTTTGCTCCACTACTTGCAAAAGTTAATTCATTCTATAACTATAACTTTTTGGGTGTCATTATAAATTTGTTAACATACTCCTCAATCGCTTCTAATTTCGCCATCATTGAATCTCAAATTCTCACCTAAAATTCAAAATATGCAAAACTATTGCTTTACAATTGTTTGAATACTCAATTTTCTTTTTTTGAGTAAATTTTATATCTGTTTTGAAGTCTTACGTAACATATATCGGTAAAAATCATTTCAGAACTTGAAGGAGCACAAACAAGTTCTTTTTTTTTTTTAACTTCTTGACTTTTTCTTAATTTGATTTTTAATTTGGGATGAAGTTGGATATACTGACAATAGTGGAATTTCACTGTCATTATCAATTACAGCCCATTAATCAAAGAATTGTAGATATATTTACATTTTTACGGTCCATAATTAATAATTTTTTTCTATAAAAATGAAATGTAAAGTTAAAAGGAAAATATATTTAAAACAATTTAATCCTAAGGATTCTCACTTGGTTTCTCTCAATTTTTCTCACAAACCCATCACTACAAAATGCTCTTATACCATATTGAAATATTTGGGAAGAATATCATAAGTTTAATAGTCACCAAAGTTTAATTATATTTGTCTATTTATAAGCTTACGCATAAATTAAGATCACTAACCTCCAAATTTCATTAATACACTAATTCTCTAACTCTATTAACCCACTGACTATAGTAATTAATTTTTAATAACAATAAAAAAAATATTATATGAACTTTATCTTTTAAAAGAAGGATGTAGGGAAAAAAAAATCTAGAGTCATGAAATTTTAACTCAAATCCCATAGTCCAAAATTCTCAAATGCAAGCAATAAGCTATAGATCGGCGATCCTAGTTTTGTATCATCAAATCTATGAAGTTAAATTCAAATTTAGTGATAAGTTTAATACATAAATTAGCATCTTAACTTGCACATAATTTGTTCACCCAGCCTGCCTTCTAACTTTTTATTGCTCCATTTTAACACCTAAACATTTATACAACATTAACTACAAATACAAAATTCACCTCACTAACGTTGAATTTGATGATTTTAATGGATCAAAATTGAATTAAGCATCATTATCACCATTTTTTTTATAAAGAGACGATTTACGCTTCACCAAAGCACATAAAAATGCAGTTCAGAAATTTTTATTCTTTTTTTTTTCTCTTTTTTCACTATTTTAATTTTTTGCCTGACGATTTAAATTCGCCCTCGGTAACACCTAATCTCGGGTCCGTCTCTGTGGCTAATTTAACTCAATTAAATCGTATGATACTTTACAAAGATTAGGAAAACAAAATCAAAATAGTCCCCTCAATATAATCATTTATGCACAATCTGTCTACACTTTGATATGTGCAAAAAACCAGCTAGAGTTTGACCTTTCTGAGATATTATACACAACATATGTTGCAAAAGGAGAGAAAGGTGAGGAAGAAAATGCAGAACGGTGTAATTCACAACTACTAGAAAAAATAATCATCAGAATCAGAATCATAGTATTCATCAGCATCCAACTCAAGATCTTCATCTTCATCTAAGGCTCTATCCATTATATGTTCCTCGTCCCAAAGTGGACAAGAACATGTTGCCTTTTTGTTCTTCCACTCAGCTCCGCAATTATAGCAAAACTCAAACCCACATCTGCAAAAGCATTACCAGCATGATCACAAAATGCCACACATTGACGAATTGAATTTTCCTACAACCAAGTTTCTTGAAGCTGTTTCCCTAGTATTAGGACAAACAGTAGAAAGAACTAGATATTTATATCCATCATTTTACAATATATGTTAACCATAGAAAACCTATGCCTTCACTGGGCAGCCATGTGAGGTAAAGTCAAGGAAGGCACCACTAGACCCACCAGAACACTATTGGCTTCTAAGTAGTATTAGTAGAAGTTCAGCCATGAGAGAACTTTCTAATCATTATATTGATGGAACCTCAAGAAGTCAGAATCTACTAAGTAGTACACAGACTTCCTAATATTTTCTTGATCCAAGATTTAAAACTGCACATTAGAAGATCTGCAAACCTACACTCATGGGTGATTTGTAAACTGATTTCCTATTACAATCCAGCTAAATTAGTTTGGTCTTTGATTATTTATGGAAAAAAAAGGAACAGTTTGGAAGGAGATGAGCATGATACCTGCAAGTCATGTGGTAGCAACCTTCAGCGAGTTCAATCATATGGTTGCATTTCACACACTGGCGCCACAAATTTCTAGTAGCAAGAGACTTTAGTTTCACATCTTCTGCAGGTGGATTGGGATTGAGAAGTTTAAAAATAACACACGTCATGTTAGTATGCCAAGGGACCTTGCAATTAATGCAGAAAAGGCCATTACATTTCAAGCATTTCCGAGCACCAGAACATGCAGAATCTACAGATGCATTTTTGGCAAATTCAGAAACCTCACTTTTTGACATTAGTGCAGAACACTGAGGATATGGGCAATAAATTTTTTCCGTAGCAGGAATTGAAGCTTCTTTTATTCTTTGGCGCATTGTCTCAATTAATTTAGGTGTCAAAAACTTCACTGAGCTGTCAACGCTAAGCTCAAATGTGCACCCTTCATGAGGACATTTTGGTACAATGCCATGAAGCAACTTCACTTCCACATGCTGTTTCATACAAGAAAAGCAATACCGATGTCCACATCCATCAACTGAAAATATGCTTCCAAAATCAGTAACTTCTAAACAGATAACACAAGTCTCATTAACAGTTTTCCCAAGGCTTGATTCAGCAGGCTTTGTGACCTGAGAAACAATTGCATCTTTGGCAAGTTTAAACGCGAATTTGATATCTTTACGTGACACAAGGGTTGGATTGCAGTATTTAAATTTTCTCTGAAGAAGTGACACTTGATTGATTAATGTTGCAATCTTGCGCTGCTTTGTTGGCCATCTTCCAGTAACCTGCATTGCATAATACAAAATCAAAATTTATATCTCACAGCATTGAAAAAAAAAAGTCAAATACACTAAAAGAGCTCAGAACGAGTTCTTCAAAGTGAACATACTCTCTTCAAGTACTAAAGAGTAGAAATGCATCACTGAAATCTCTGTAAATTTAAATGTGCGAGCAACAAATAGGAGAAAACTGGGGAAGAGAGCCATTCATACTACTTGGTCCGAGGGTTGCCAGGCAAGGTCAAACACATTGTTGACGACTTCGAGTTTTATCGAATAAGACAGATTTACACAAAACAACAAACAGTAAGATTTAATTTAGAAACAAACTTAATGCATCCGATACAGGAAGATAACAGCAGATTCATTTTAATAAATATTGTCTATGACCAGTTTGATTGAATAATCCAACAAATTACGGTCCTAAATCTTCTATTAGCTTCTTTTATCCCATGGTTACATTACCAAAAGGCGCTACATGCAAAGTGCATATTACCAAGCAAAAGCTCAACTCAAGTTCACAATCGAGTAAAGAACTGAACTAATAAAGCAATCTACACATACTTTAACTAAAGTCAGCAAAATTAAATCCAAAGGGTATGATCACTATTCTCTACTGAATCCATAACATCATAATCAATCCAATTCCACAAACACAGCAAAGAAAAAGTTCAATTTAACTTGAAATTAAAAAAAAAAAAAAAAAACCTTACATGTTGATAAAGCGGATAATAATCACAATAAAAAGCAATCCTCTTGAGTTCCAATGCAAGAGCAGCGTTAAGCCCTTCAATTAATGCCTTAGCCTCCGCAGCCTGCCGGCTCATTCCATTACCAACCAATGGCTTCCTTATCTCAAACACTAAATTATCTACAGGATCACAAATTGCCACCCCAATCCCAGACAAAATTAGCTTATGGCCCCTCAGATTGTCTTCCATCACTAAACCCTTGAAATACAATCTAAACACACACTCCTCATTCTCGACAGTTTTCGAGCTTCCTTCGCCGTAGGGTTCCTCGAAATTATCTCCCGATTGGCGCCATTCGTGCTCAGGAATTCTCAATATTTCCCGCGCGACTCTCTGGTCGTGGATCCTACGTTCGAGATCTTCCCTCAATCTACGCATTTCGAGCTCGGAATGTTTGCGATCATTAATCTCTTGTTCGAGCCTGTTGATTTCCTCAGATTGGAGAGAAGGAACGGTTACGTTTTGATCGCGGGTAACAACGGCAGAAGGAGAGGATTGCGGAGGCGGTGATGAAGAAGAAGAGGAAGGGAGAACAGAGAGTGAGGCGTTTATGGCTTCTTGGAGTTGAAGATGGAAGGCGAAGTCGAGGTCTGACTCGAGAGATTGCGCCGCCATGATTTCACGTCGCTACTCGGAAATAAGGGAGTGGAGATCGTCGTCAGCGCTGGTCGTTGCAATAAGCAGTAATACAGCAGTAATATGGCAGCGGTTGCGGTCTGGTTAAAAACCAACCACTAGAATGACAGTGAAATAAATGAAAAGATAGGAGAGTAGGGATGACGTGTATGTGAAGGTTTGATGAAGAAGGAGGGTCTTAATGGGCCCACATTGTATTTTGATTGGGCCCATTGGATCCATAAGGGCCCATCAGAGGGTTATGCTTACGTGTTTAGTTCGGCCGACTTCTTTTAAAATAAATTGTACATGCACGCACTCTTAACAGTTATGAATTTTTGGTGACAAATACTTATACTGTGTGTTAGGGTTACGCGTTCCTTCTCGCCTGCCATTACAAAAATGAAGTTATATACAAAATTTGGTGTATGCATGCGTATGTTCAATTGTCGAATATAAACACCTTGAATTTTGGCTTCATATCGAAATTAATTCATTTTGGTTTTTACTGGATTGAATTTTGACTTTAATTTTTAATTTTTACTTTTTTTAACTCTGGAAAATTTCAATTGATATTTGTGTTTGATGGTGATGAAGTGAAAAAATACACTATTATATTAAGAAAATATGAATTTTGGTAATTAAACAACAAATCTATATCATTTTATCAGGCATTTAAATATTAATTATCAATGAATTATCGATAACAGGTATTAATTACCAGCAACAAGTATCGACTATCAATTATACTCATCGACTAAATCAATCGGCCCTTATTCATAAATTCTTTAGGAAAAGAAATTGCTTTGCTCTTATCATGGTGTAAAAATGATTATTTTACTGCTAAAAATTTTCTTCCTGGATCAAAATAGTATGGGTTTAAATATAAAATAACTTAAAAAAATAATTTTTTTTTTTGCAAAATAATAGGTGTAAAATGGTATGGTTTTAAATATTAAATAAATTTTAAAGAAAAAAATATGATATTTGCAAAATATTAGGAGCAAATAGTATTTTTTTTGTAATTTTTTTTATACCTAATGAAAAAATATCTCATGATATATTACGAAAAATAAACATAAATACCTATCGAAACGCAGATCGTTGAAACAAAAATCGATTGTTTCACGTTACCGGCAAAATCTTTTGCCCACGTGTCACGAATTACGGGTTAAAAATATAGATCTACGAAACTAAAAGCCTTCTAGACAAAGAGAGAATACGAGAGAAAACAAACCAATAAAATTTTGGTATCTCTAATTTTCTCTTCTCTCTCCAAATGAAGAAATTTAGCTTTTATATAGAGCTACAATTAAGGAAACATACATTACCCTAATTATGATGAGAATTAAATTGGCAGTTACTAAACAATAATAATAAAAATAAAAAACATTATTAAGTAGAATCCCATTAATATGCCAGTTACCGAAATCAATTTTGGTAACTTTTTTCATTAATACATATTAAATAGCATATTTCCTAATTATTGAGAATCTCAATATGGAACTAATCCCATATATATATTATTTTTTGTCCAGATATTATCATGTTTATATCGAGATTAATTTCTCATCTCATGAGTTATGAACGTATCCTAAACTCTTTCATCTTCCGCTTGAATATGACGAAACGATTTTCAGTCATTCTCTCCAATCATACAGATAGATAGTTCGTGCAACCAGCATATATCGAGAACACTAATATTATACACTTAGTAGGGATATATAGCATCTCGAGAAACAAGATATTCTTACAATTGTATGCCAAACCCTAGATAGTTTTCTCATATTCATTGTTTTATCGCATAATCTCATAAAAATAATTTTCGTATTCACTATTATACCTCTACTTATAAAAACTATAATAGGTATACCAGTGAATCACAAAACTACCGAATGTGATCAAAAAATATCTTTCTCTTTTACTATATACCATCTATCATTGTCCAACTCACTTTTCTAGTTAGATCCACCGGACTGAATTTTTTTCATGACCCTTTAGAGACTAAATGAGCTAACCTCACTGAATTATACTTTTGGTACAAGTTAAGGATCCTGAGAGTCGAAAATTAAGGTCTCACACTAGGAAAATTTTGATATCATTTTATAAGATTTCCTTTCCTCGGTTAACTCAAGCACATATGGTATAATGCATGTATTATGGTACTCTTTTCTTTCCCTTAAAAGAGTGCAAGTCTTATTATTATTTAAC
This sequence comes from Excoecaria agallocha, assembly GCA_037975025.1. Taxonomy (NCBI): domain Eukaryota; kingdom Viridiplantae; phylum Streptophyta; class Magnoliopsida; order Malpighiales; family Euphorbiaceae; genus Excoecaria; species Excoecaria agallocha. Next base: position 4,994,874 of record CM075814.1, on the reverse strand, counting down.
ACCATATAGAAATATAAGGTTACAATGCACCAAAGTATTTAATTTTAGTCCACTTCCTTCAGGATTACTTCTAGCTTTTGGACAGAATATGATAGTTATATTTAACTTATCATGGGATTATACTTAATCCAATTTGCATCTTAATCCAAAGCATACAAGCTCATGTATGACTTTATCTTGCACCTTAACGAGACTTATCTTATAATTTCTGCAAAACGACATTTTTATTTTGAATAGGTTCTCAAGTTTACCATATGTTCAAAAATTATCTCATCTTAATTTTTATCAACCTGTATGGTAAACTCATATTTTGGTAGGAAATTACAAGATAAATCTCATCGTGACATATTATCTTGTAATAATAGAAACAAATCCATTATTAAGTAGGAAATAATATTTCATTAATATATTAGTTACCGAAATCAATTTTGGTAACTTCCCTCATTAATACATATTAAATAGCATTTTTTCTAATTACGAGAAATTTCAATATAAAACTAATCCCATATATATATTATTTTCTGTCTCGATGTTATCATATTTATATCAGTGTTACTTTCTCGTCTCGTTAGTTTTGTGCGTATTCCAAGTTTCTTCAATACCAACAGTCAAATATAGTGACAAAATGCCTTGTACAAAAATAGTTAAAAAATAATGTTGTTTATAATTCAGATATAATACATAATTTGTTAGTGAATTAATTGATGAAAAACTTAGCCTAAATATTTATCAATAAGTATTAGAAAAAAAAAAAAACCTAACTAAGCTAAAGTAAAAACGTAAGAATTTTTTTATTTTGATCACAATAAAACAATTATGAGCGAGTATTTTTTGCACAGTGAATGATGTGATATGCACATTTCGATTGTTCGTGAGCCGATTAAAGCATGAAACAAAATTTTCATATTTCATTCTTAAACTCGTTAGAATAAGTAATCTGTAAAAATTGCCCAGGAATTCCTAACTCATTAAATAAATTAATCCGTAAACAAAATTCCTTGAAAAAAAGATTTTAAAATGTGACAAAAGGGAAATTTTCAGCCCACTTAAACCCAAAAATCTTCTCTAGAAAAGCCCACCTCTAAAAACAACCAAGGAGAAGCCTAGTCATGGTCCAGCCCATTCAAAACAAAGAGAATAATATGCCCTTCTCCTTTTATAAACCTTGGCAGTAAAGAAATTTAATTGATAGAGAATAAAAAAAAATGTACGAGGAAAAATAAAATTAAAATAAAGATTAAAATTATTTGGTAATTGAGAATTATCTATAATTGAAATGACTAAGAGTTTGGTTATTTTTCAACCAATCAGAATTTGAATTTCATTTTCTTTTATCTCAAAGATGAACTGATAACGGTCCGAATTATTGGACTGCTATCTGGATCAAATTTGGGTGAAATCGTTATACACAGCTACTCAAGTACCTGTGGATTTTCGATATAGGAAAGTTTCGACGGTTTGAAGAAGATTATGAGAATAAAATTAACTAAAAAAATATCTGATATATTCAGCCTATTTATAGCGATATGAATTATATTTTAGTGAGGATTCAATATCCTAAATAGAATAGATTCCTATTATCATCAGAAAACCTATTTAAGAAAACATTTAATTTGATCATGAAATTGAATTGAGATTCCGGAATAGAAGTTTCGCCTATTTTAGGTAATTAGGAGTCTTTATCCAAATGTAGCTTCAAAAATAACCTCGCTAGGCTACTAGTTTGGATTCGAAATAAACCGAGTAAACTGATAATCTGGCTATCCAAATGGTCCGATTAGACATTTTGGTTATCATGTATTAAAAAAAAAAAATCTACCTTTGAGAAAAGGAAGTGAATAATTCTCATTGAATTTTGGGGTAGCATGCACTGTGCATGACCTCACCTTCTTTAACTAATCTAAATACTTTGTTAAATTCTTTAACTAATCTAAATACTTTGATTAACAGCCTAACTAACCATTAAATTATGGTAAGAAAATTAATTCTGTTGACGTGGCTTGAATTTCAATGATTGAATTAGAACCGTATTTCGATCAAAAAATCTGCATTGTGGTCCAAAATTAAATCTCTTGACATGTTTGTGTTGGCAAGTGAAGAACAGTTTGACCCATTTTTGCCAGTTTGGGAATTTAAAAAAAAATTGAATAAAATCGGTCGTAATGTACTAATTTCATCAGAGTAGAAACATGAAATTTTCAATTAAGCAGACTTAAATACAATTGTGAAAAACTGGCATTGGCTTCAAACAAGAATGTTGTGTTCGTGAAGAAAATTGTGGAAATATTGATGTTGCATTAGTGCCTTAGATTGACTCTTATGCAAACTTGGCAATGTTTCTAGATAAATTAAACAATCGGTGCAAATTAAAAATAATATCCTTTCATATAGGTGGAAAAGTTTACGAGCAAAGTGATGGTGGATTGAATTATTGGTGGATTGAAATATATATCGAGACATATAGATGCGATTGAAAAATATATATTGAAACTCAAGAGATATAGATATAATAAAATTTTACAAATTAGCTTTTAAGATTGAGTTACAATCAAGTTTATTTTTTCACGTGATATCAGAGTTACTAATTCTTAATATTGGACGGCATGCAGATATTTATTACTGTAAACTTCACGCTACAGATTTTTTGCTTATATTCAACTTTAGACATGAAATGTGTCTGTTAAATATCTCACATTCACTCGTTATAAAAATGAAATATCCTCTGTATAAATTTGGACAATTCATATTTTATAAGCTAATTTTTGAAGTTAAATTAAGTAAAAACTCGTTTTCCTCGGACCAAAATTTACCACATCAATTCCATTTTAATTTATGTTTAGAAATGAGTACAAAATTGGATTTTACAACCTAAAAATGATTAGGATAAATATATATAAAAAAAAGGTTCATATTCCAAGTTGAATTGCGATAAGATATGTCATCAACTTCGAAAATAACTTCAATATAATAGGGAGGTGCATCTTTCAGTTTAGGTAAAATTTTAAGTCTGATTTATCAAAATAAAATGTCAAATTAAATGGACAGAAACATTATATTATTGTATTTCTTTTTCAATAGAAAGGAATTAAGTTCAATTTCGACTTTGGAAGTCATAAAATCATGAACAGAAGTGAGAAATAGACTGAAAATCTACTGTCTTGGAAGGTTTCAATTTTTTCAACCTTAACATTAATCCTTCTAAGAAATTCCGCAAAATATCACTTTTTTCCCTTCCTCCCCTTTTAAAATTGTAATTTCCTCTTTTCAATTTTAAGCATATATTTTTTCTAAGTTTATCAAATTTTACCCATTACTTATATATCTGAATCATTGATATCAATACCAAAAAGTGAAAATTCAAATATTCATTAAGGTTTAATGTACAAAAATATCCTTAATGTTTATCAAAAAGAGTAATTTTGCTCGTAATATTTGGTTACGTGCAATATTATTTTTAAAATTATAAAAATAATGTAATTTTATCCTTAAAATAGAAAGATCGTTAGTTTGACAGTATGATTTTTTTAACTGCTAACGTGAACACATTGTACTATTTTGATGGAATACGATCAAATTAACGGTTTCATTATTTTAGGGATAAAATTACATCATTTTGATAATTTTAAGGATAACATTGTACATAATTAAACATTAAATGCAAAATTATTTTTTTAAAATTTTAAAAGTATTTTTTACATATTTAGCCATTTATTAAATTAAAAAAAATAATTAGTCAAAATCCTGCCATTATTCAAAACACTTCTTGTGGCTGCTCGTTTTTATAGCTCAATTTTTTCTTCTCTCATTGACATCCTCTCTCTCTTTCTCAACCAATACTCAATACCCTTTTTTTTTTGTTTTAGTCGATTTTCTTTTTAAATTTTCATTTTTTTTGGTGGGTCTCATATGGCGTATTGAATTTGGGAGTCTTTAACCTATATGGGAGGAGTTGAGCATAGGAAAAATCAAGTTCAAACATAATTCATCTTTCAAATTTTTAATATAATTCTTCCATTTTTTTTATCTGTTTGGTTCGCAAGAAATTGAGAAAAAAAAAAGTAAATTTATCGGTTGATATGTCTCTATTTATAATGAATTACAAGTAAATTCAAAACTGAAATCAAGTATATCATATAGTATCCAACTGGTTTCTCACTTCTCAATTCTCATTGAGAAAAGGTCTATATTAATTTTTATGAATTATATATATATATATATATATATATATATATATATATATATATATATATATATATATATATATATATATATATATATATATAAACAAAGAAATGATGAATTTCCGCGTGGAATAAGAACTTTTGGCGATATGTCTCATAAATTGGTGGCTAATAATAAAATCCTGACAATGTCGGGCAAGTAATAATAATGGAGAAAACCTTACTATGAGTCCATAATCATAATAAATCACACCCGCACGAGAGAGAAACATAAAAGAGAAGAGAAGAGGTACGGTCCAAAAAGATCAAAATCCACCTTAACATAATTATTTATTTATTATCATTAATGTCAATTTTAACTTTAACTTTAACTTTACCCTCAAATTAATTTTATCCATAATTACTAAATTTACGTTTAATCGTGCAAAATTAACTGACTTATTTTTCGTAACTTAAATATCATTAAATTTATTATTTTTTTAAAAAAAATTATTTTAACTGATTTTCGACAATAATTTTTGTCAAAATGCTGACGTGTCATGTCATGTTATATGTCTAGACACACATGATACGACACTTCAACAGCCACATCATCAAAAAAACTACGTCTGTCCAGACATATGATGTAATTGCTGACGTAGATATATAACGTGATATGCCACATGTGATCAGATATATGACGTGGCATGTCACATGTGATCAGATATATGACATGACATGTCACGTCGGCATTTCAAAAAAAATTATAATCAAAAACCGAATAAAATGACTTTTCTGTAAAAATATAATAAGTTCAGTGATATTTGAATAATGAAAAATAAGTCAATTATTTTTGAATTATTAAACATAAATTCGGTAACTATAAATGAAATTGACTCTTTTACCCTCCATGTTTGCTAGAGTGAGAAAACAAAACACCCACCTCAATAGTCAGCGTATTTAGTCATTCGTCATTACAATTTGTTTATAAATAAATAAACAGTTTACCAAGTGAGTCAACCCACCCCAATTTTAAATTAATTAATCCAACAATTAATAACCAATATAAAACAAATTGTACAAATTAATAATGACGAGATCTCATAATTAGTTATTTCCACGTTATAATCACTTGTTAAAAACCAATAAAAACAGGATAATTTTTTAAATAATGTATTTTCAAAAAAATTACAAAAATAAAATTTATCAAAAAAATATATTGCAGCGGAATTGTGTCAATGTTAGAGAGACTGAAAAGGTAAAGCTACAACATTTAAAACTGGTGCAGCATATAGCAATTTTATGTTTGAAATGGCAAATTCCTCCATGGATGGATCTTAGTTTTAAAATCGCTATTTGTCGTAACAATTTTGAAAAATTTTCAAACTCGTAAATATTGTATGATACACTGTATTTTTGTAATTTTTTTAAAATATATTATTTAAAAAATTATTCCAATAAAAACACTTAAATAAGAACTTTCCATTCTTTATACATTTTTCTTATTCGTTGATTGATATCTTATTTTATCTTAATTGAGTGTTTAGTATTTGGATCAAAAGTTCCACCTATTGCCTCTGGTGAAGCAGGTCAAATACAATGTCTTCGTTTCCACCGGGATTTGAAGAGTTTACAATTGTTTTTTGGTAGTTGTTGCATATTTCAAAAGATGAACGAGAATTTCATACTATGATCATATTCGCATTTCATTTGATAATATTTTATATACGATGTGAGAAATTGAGATTGATTTTTTTTTTCTTTTTCATTTCTTTTTTCCATATATTCAAACTCCTCGTCCCATCATACTAAAATTTATTGCGACTAATTTTTCGTTAGTTAAAATAATCCAAGTCCAACCTAATGCCACTATATATATATATATATATATATATGAATTCCAAGTTGAAGTATATTAAATTAGTTTGCAGTTTGTACTGAAGTGACAGAATATTTGGACCGAACTAGGAATGGATACACATAGTAGAGAAAGGGGGCAACTGCCGCATTTACCATTTCAAAAATAATTTTTTCCCTCAAAAAAATTTCACAAGGTTTAAGTTCATCACCCCTTTAATTTTGACAAAAATACACTAAATAGTATTGACTTTCAACCAAAATTTTACCTTTTTTATATAAAAAATTTTAGCTATACCCCTGTACTGAACTTGTCAACTTTTCCAATACAAATCAATATGGATAATGTTATTCTATTTCTTGAATTTTTGGTGGACTCAAATTGCAACTTGATTCGAAAAACTCGCAATGCTTTGTGAATTGGACAAAAATGAAAAAAATGAGTTGGTAGCAGAGGGCGAGCATGGATCGGTTTTATTTTTTGATCCATTTTGTCTTGGTCTAGTTGATTTTAGGAAATACTTATGAGTTATAGAGATCTAATGTAAGTTCATAGTGAAAATATTGCTCTCTGCTTTTAGCCGAAAATATATACATTTTGGCCAAATATTGTTAAATTTTTTTGTCGTTATTTTTGTTCGTGCATCAATTGATTTGCAATTTATCTTGACATATAACTTATTTTTCAATAAATTTCGGGTCATTTAATTTTTTGAAAAAGAAAAATTCAATATTATTGTGAAGAATTATCAACAACCGGATTGGATGAGGCTGTGATAATCCTTATTAAAGAAAAAAAAAATCCACGAATTTCATCATGAAGTCCTTGCAGGGATTGCGGTCCGCGTTGTGTTAAACTTTAATAACGATTAATTTTTTTCTTGAGGAAGAAAAATAAGTTTGAAATTTACTAAAACTCACATAAGGGTATAGTCAACAATTAGGACTCCTTTAATAATAACCTTGTTTACACCACATACATAGAAATCAATAATTTAATAATTCTTCTATGCATATTTGATCCATATCCTACCAACTTCTTCCACGTATTAATAATATTCTTAATCATAATTTTCATCTCAATTTAAATTCGTATAAAATCACGAAACTATATTATCTTATTATAATATATACTTTACCTTCAAAAAAAATAAATTATAATATATACTTTCTATAAACAAAAATTAGACAGATTTCCTTACATTAATTAAAAATATATTGGCATAAAAAGATTTCTTTCACTTACCTAACTCTTAACTATAGTATAGAGTTGCATATTTTGGTAGTTCACCAATTATAACTAATATATCTTTCAATGTTATATTCAAGGATAAGTTGGATGCTATTTATATAATAATATTATATATTTTTTTAATTTTTTGTGAAAAGATAAATATCATTGTTCATTGCTTGTGAAAATAATAAGAAAGTCACATCAAAAATCGATAAATAGATATGTTTCAATAATCCCATGTCACTAACAAGAGTACAAATGGTGCATGTTGGATGTGTATATTCCCTTCTTACATTACCATATGCTAACACGTGCAACCTAGCTAGCTCAGAAAGACACAATGACTAATTACGTACATTAACTCTATCTAATCTTATATCCATATCACAATCAACTATGCATAAAACTTCGAATTGTAATTAAATTATGTGAAAAAAGGGGGTCAAATTTCAACTTAATTTCACTGGTAGTGATCACTTAGTCATTATGATTAGAATCTGAATTTTTCTATGTCTAAATAATTAATTAGCTAACATGTTACGTTACGTTACGTTTTGTATATATATGAATAATGTAATTTGGCATGCTTGATAAAGATTTAGAAATTGAAAATGACGATTATCGATATTCAATGAACCAAACCAATGGCTGTTGATTTGAGTATTAAAACATTTGAATTTATTTAAGTAAAATTTTAAATTTAATATTTGTCTCTTGTATATGAAAGATAGTTCATTAAAATTAATAATATTCAATTATAAATTAATAGATTATATAGATACAAGAAAAAAGTGGAACGGAATATCTAAGGATATTAGACCAAAATAAGTCTTAAATATTGGGCTAATACAACGTATCCATAAATTCTCATTTGTTGGACCAATATTATTAAAATCGGATCGGATCAATCGATTAAATCTGTTAAATTGTGAACCAACAGGTTAATCGATTGGTTCAACAACTAAAAACTGGATTAATAAAAAATCGAATTGAACTGAAAAAACATGATTGAACCAGTGAATCATAAAACCATATAGAATTGGGTTTTTGGGTAAATTGTGTAAAAATCATACTTTTTTTGTATATTTTCACTCGCACACATATATATTTGTAAATTTTCATTATTTATTTATTTAAAAAATTAGTATTTTAAATTTTAAAAATATCACATAATAATTTATTATATATTTGAATTCATTGTAATTAAATATAATTATACTCATATATGTAAAGTCAATATTTTTTATATTTGTTTCATTAGTACTCTATCTAAACAAGAAATTTTTATCATGATATAATTATATTTTTATATTTCTAACGTATGATATTTTAAAATTCATAATTAAATATTTGTAGTAATAAATTTGAAATTATGTTTTGTAACTTATTATTAGGATATATATATATATATATATCAAACATTGAATATATGTTACAAATATCCTAATAATAAGTTAATATATATTTGTAAATTTTTATTATTTATTTATTTGAAAAATCAGTATTTAAAATTTTAAAGATGTTACGTAATAATTTAATATACTTATTATTCATTTGAATTTATTGTAATTAAATATAATTATATCCATATATGCAAGGTCAATGTTTTTTATAGTTTCTTCATTAGTACTCCTTCTAAACAATAAACTTTTTCATGATATAATTATATTTTTATATTTCTAACATATGATATTTAAAAATTTATAATTAATCACTTGTATTAATAAAATTGAAATTATATTTTATAACTTATTATTATGATATTTGTGACATATATTAAATGTTTAATGAATATTTTTTTTAATTTTTATATAGTAGTATTTATAAAATTATATTAAATAATAATATTTTAAAAATAAAAAAATTCGGTTGAACCGATCAAATTACGAACCTTCAACCTTGTCGGTTCTTTATCTGGTCCGATTTTAATAACATTGGTTGGGACTAGGACGCTTTTGTTTTCAGTAGACACAATTCTGTTAGTGATTTTGGGTGCTAATGAGGATTTTCATGCCCCACATTGATACTTAGCACTCCATATATTTTTCAACTTCAAGTGTTCATTTCATATGGACCCTAAATTATCAGTACAAGTATTTCCGAGAACTAAAAAGACAAATGCATAGAGAGATTTGAATATGTATAAAGGCTTTAAGACTTTTTTTTAATTGATATAATCATTTTGCTAAATATTAAATTTATTAATTTGACTACATTGAAACGCATCCGGCAAGTTCAAAAAATATATATATTTTATTTTAAGTATTTAACAATATTTCATATTTAAATTCGAACTCGAAACATTTGAACTAGAAATAAATATTTTATGTCATTACATTTTAACCAAAATATATATATATTAACCAGAAGTGCTAAAGAGTAACTTTTCTTTTATTTTTTCCACTCAATTATACTACATATATAAGATAGAATTATATCGTGCAAATGATAGAGAAAGTAAAAGAGAAGGTATTTAGCACTTCTTTTTTTATTACATAATAAATTTTCAATCAATAAGTTACGTGAACATAAGAAATTAACTTCATCTATTTTATGTTAATTAATTTTAGTTGAACCTGACCCTATATATAGATATAGATGATATGCACGCAATCTAGTAATATACACCACAGATACAATCGAGTAAAAGAAAATGTACAAAAATTATTCCCTTTTCAAGGCATTGAAAAGTAGTAAAATGTTGATTTTGTCTTTGGAAAGCAAGATTAAGTATTATAAAAAGAAAAAAATAAATAAATGAAATAAGAAGAAGTGAACCCATCAATTAGTTGCCGACAGGTAACAACCTTTAGTTAAGTTGTTAACCATCAACGTCACGTGGATGCCACGTGACTTTTTGATTATGGTTAAAACCGCGTTGTAGAGCAGACAAATACTATGATTACACTTAAGGGTATCATTACATTTAAGGGTGAGAACGGTTAACCGAAATTTCGGTTAATCAAAAAATCGATTCAAAATCGAATTAAATTTTAAGTTAATCGAACCAAAATTTTAAATTTATGATTTTTTTTTTAAAAATTGGTGTTTAACCGATCCAAAACCTAATATATATATATATATATATATATATATATATATATATATATATATATATATATATATATATATATATGATGAATTATATTTTAAATTTTATACTTATATTTTTTAATTTTTATATAATTTATAAATATTATGATATATAATTTTTAAAATATATATTTTTATTAAATAAACATTAAAATTATATGCATAATTAGCATTATGTTGTTAGTTTTATATTGAATATTTTTAATTTTTATAATTAATTATGGAAATTTTATTTTTATTTTGATTATTTTAATGGATATTGTATTTAATTAGTATTTTTTTATTTTTAAAGTATTTTTAACTATTATAAATAATATTATAAATTGTATAATTTATTAAATTTATATATTAAAATTTTTTAGTGGTTAACCGATAAATCGAGCCAAAAAATCGAGTTAAAAACCGAAACAGATATAGCGATTAACCGATAATAATAAATCGATTTAAAAAATTATTAATAAATCGATTAATCGGTACATGCTCATCAATTATTACACTTTTATGGAAAAAAAAAAAGGCTAATTTATAAGAGAAGTGGATAATTCTTGATCAGAATTCTTTCTGGGATGGAGGCAATATATTATAGACTATCTTGTCAAAAGAAAATAAAATTTACCATCATTTTTATTTGAAAATTGAACTATAAGATTGTTTATAATTATATGATAATCAAATTACACATCACAGTTTTTTTTTTCTTACTTCAAAGAAGCGAATTATTCAACAAACAAAAGTTATATAGCTAATATTCAATTGTATTTATGAATGTCCGGAGCAGAGATCTTTTAAATAAACTCTCTACATTTTAATTTTCTTTCAAAATTAAATATTCCTATAAAAAATTTGCCAAATATCTTTTCAGGTATTTAAAATCTGTCCATATACAGAGGATTGGAGTATTTAAGTCCACCAGAGGTGTTAATAAATCAAATACTGAAAGAATATTATTCCTAGAATATCCAACGTGTTTCAAATTTCAGACTAATCAATTTTCATGGGCATTAAAAAATCAACATTCAGTTAGACAAAACATATGTACATGTGCACCTTGGTGTCTACGGCGATTGTGTAGAATTTAGAAACCTCTGTTGATGAGAAATTCTTGTCGGTCCCCAACATAAATTAGAAACTAAACAATTTTTTGTTTTTGGTCTCATTTCAAGAAAATGATTAAACATTTTTCCTAATTTGTAATTTAGCTTCAAAACAAAATGGAAGAAGGAGATTTAAATACGATCACGGCTTCTCTAATAACAACTAATTAACATAGTCAAGAAAATTATTTATCTGGAGCAAATCTATAGTATTATTTACTTATTTAAGAAAAAGAAATTGATGAGCAAGTCAGCCTAACTTTGGCATTTTTGAGAAATCTCAAGATTTAATTTGAATCCGCCTTATATCTTTCTATTATTGGGTCTTGAATCAGAAAAGTCATATTCTATTTAGTACTAATATAATTATTCATAAATGTTGACAAAAGAAAATTAATTAGTCAGTAAGAGTGAAATATGCGGTTATTTTTATTTTCCCTGGAAACAAGGCCTATTTAATTAACTCGAGTCTCTAAATTATAGTATTCAATAATGCTATGTACTACTTCGGAATTAGTACGCATGGAATATAAATAGTGGTTTAAAGGTCAAAGCACAGCTCGAACCACTCCACATTACAAACATTATTAAACTGGAAATCAATGCTTTCTCTGTTGGCTATTTTAGTGTTTAAATCGAAGTCTGGTGAGTCATCCAATTGTGATTATTAATATCACCGCTTTTTCACAAAGCTGATTTCTTTTCAATATTATACTACCCTCTTCCTTCACAAGTTAAAGCGTTCATTGCCAAAAATCAAATATATTTGGACAATCTAATTTTTTTTTTTGTTAAATTACAAGGTAATACTTAAATCATCACATTAAAATAAATCTTCACGTAAACCGAATAAAATCAGTAGGATGACAAAATTCTTCCATTTGATATTTAACACTGCTGCATTTTAATATATTTATGCTATAATAATTATTTATTCAATTTTAAAAGTGTAATAGTGATGGTAAAATATTAAATTTTTTCTTCAATTAAGGGCAAATTAGTAAAATAATGGAGTAATTAATGAGCTTATCATCTTTTAGTAAAATAGGGCAAGTAGACGTGTATTTGTGGATGGATGGAGGAGTATTGTTGCAGGCAAAGTGATCATTGGATGAATGAATCATGAATTAGATGAAGGAACTTTTCAAGTGCCCCATGGGACTCGCCATAGCAAAGCATACAAGAGGATGGTCAAAAGATAGTTTGACAAGGCATCAATGAAACATCAATTAGTAAGAGAAATGATTAGTAGATGACCATAAAGTTGTTTTCATTAATTAATATTTCACTAATCAGTACAAATAGACCCCAAATTAGACTGAAACGGAGGCATCACTTTGCCTCTCCCTTAATTTAATCTATAAAAAGATAGTACAGCCTAAGACCTTACATTTAGTTTAATTTCCCTTCCCCAACTGACCACAAACTACTGCTAATATATATGTAAGTTAAAAAATTTATTGAAATTAGTAAATTTCCCTTGGATTTCTCCTTCTCATTAGAGTTGAGTTAGGAGAACCTCATTGGTAAATATTTGTATATAATTTATGGGATAATAAAATGAAAATTATGTCCAAAGAGTCTCCCACAAATTGTTCTCATCAGGGAAGCAAGGATTGTTGGTCTGATAGCTTTGAGGGGTGGCAATGAAATTGTCGACAGATTGTTCGGAAGTATGTTGAGGAGAATGTGCCATTTCCACGCAAAGAAAGGCCATAAGATTAGCTTGCTGGCATTGCATATTAACCACCTCAGCTTGTGCTTTAGCCAATTGTGCTTGAAGCTCATTCACTTGTTTCTGTAGCTGGCAAATCGCTCCTGCGCACCCGTAAACTGGGTCTCTAATCCTTGCACTTGCTTCATATACCATGCTGCTTACTGCATCTGCCCTTTGAGATTCTGGAAGTTCCTGAAATTTTAATGTTCTTTTTTCTTTAGTATACAAGCAACAATAAACAAATTGCTTAAAGTAACGAATAGATAGTGACACAAACGGCTATACATCTTTGAAAACGAAAACACAGTTGGACGTCAAAAAGCCAAAATCCATTTCAAACTAAACAAAAATATTGTATTTTCTTTTTCAAACTTTGGGGCTATTTGGAAATTTTTACGATTCGGTGCGTCTACACAGTTTTCTGGACTTTTCAAATATGAAAGCGATTAGGATTGTCACATTCCTTGGGTTTCCCCTGCTTTCCAGGGCACCTGCTCTGCCCTGTTATGAGATTACCACACGGTGATCCCTTCCACATTCCTTTTGGACTTTTTCCATATACCTTCAGGACACCTGACCCTGGCCTTAGACTGCAGAAATTTTTTTTTCTTTATCGCAATATTTAGTACTCTAATTATTCACGTTTAAAAAAGTAATTATTAGTTGTATAATAACGTATGCTCAAGAGCATTACATATTCTCTATCATTAAAGCATAATTAAATTCCTAAACTCGGATTCAAATTTTATGCTCATTTTTGTAGCAGCTCGCCATCTCTATGTATAAATAGTCCTCTTAATTTCTATGTTTAATGAGTGTTTTGAAGCAATTTATCAAATAAATTACTAGTAATTAGCGTAAGATTCGACTAATAATGAATGTTAATCGGTGCTTGAAAAAGAAAAGGATCAATTATAGACGCGGAAAAATGGATCGCCATGGATGAACTACCTGTAAAAATTTAATGATGTTGCTAGCGCCAAACACGCGATGAGCAATGGTGAACTTTGTCGGTTCGGTAGGAGGAAAATACGGCGCGAGCACACATTTCTCGGCGCACCTTCGCCTGAGAATCTTACAAGCTGCACAAGGACTAATAACCACTGGAGTAGGAGTCGGAGGTGGAGGTGGAGAAGATGAAGAAGAAGGAGAATGAGAGTCATGAGAAGATGTATTAGTAGAAATAGTGGCGACAGAAACAGAACCGGAGGCAGCGGTGGCGGTTTTAGCGGCGGCGACTTCACCGTACTCCATTCTAATTTTTGTTTTTGTTTTATTCGTGTGTTTATTGGCAGCTAAAAAAGAGAGAGAGAAGAGCTAAGCAAGAGGGTTTATACTCTATAGATAGAAAGGGACCAAGAGAGAGGTGGAGTTTTCCAGCGGAGGAAACCGTAAGCATTTATAGACAGCGGGGAACTATGGGTTACCTCATCTGGGGGAATGTGACGTCATCCGTTTGGACACGTGGCTGCTGGCGCTTGTTTTATTTATTTTCCGATATATTTTACTTCTTTTTTCTTGGTTAGGTATGAAAACTCTCGCGGCTTGAAAAATGAAAGCGGGTAAATATTTATCTTAATATTATATCGTATTTTATATACTACGTACTAATTTTAATGCGAATTTTATAATTATCTACTTTCAGCAATTAATTATCTTTTTTCTAATATTTTGGATAATACCAAAATGAATTATTAACACTAAATTGAGTATAATGCAAATAATTGCAAGGATTTTTTTTTTTTGTAAAAAAATAAAGTTCTAATTTTTGCTTTAAACATTCTAAAAAGTAGTTTTTATGTCAAAAACTGAATAACGACAATACGCTTGATGAAAAAGGAAAAGAAATGAAGATAATGAAGAATTATTATAGTTTTCTTTCATAAAATACGACATTTTTCTTTCTGAACCTTTTCTTTGGCAACTTTTTAGTAATTTTTATTTTTCAAAGTATAAATAAAAAAAGAAAAAAGAAATTAGCCGAACAAAGCATAGAAATCGAGTTTCAACGCAATTTAATTATCTCTTATAATTTTATTTTCTCTACAAACTTCCCATCTGGGCCTAACTTTTTAAGTTAAAATAAATTTTTAATGAGAATATTAAATTGCGAATCAATTATCTTCCCTCCAACTTATTTGGACTTGAAACCATATTGATAAAATTTCAACCAAAGTAAATATAAAAGTCAGACTACGTGAAATTTGTGCTAATATTCCAAATTTATAGTCGTTATCTTCCTAAATTAGGAGCTAATTACATGGTCTAATACGTAATTAATGAACATAAGCTTAATTTGGATTTTCCTTGTACTTTATAATGGAGCCGCATTTCAAGCTGCAGCTGTGCTCGTTGTATAATCAGCTCCTGCATATGTCAAGAGCGTGAAAAACACAGTAAAGCTTCCAAGAATCAGTTAGTTATAACCGATACAAGCATGTGACCAAACTTAGTTTTCTACAATGTTTTCCAATTTGTTACAGATTTTTCCAATTTAGTTGTTGACTAGTTTTATGGTATTTTTTCTTACCTTCAAATAGGTAATATTTTTAAATCCTTAAAACAAAATTTTTTGCTTATTTTTTTTAAAGAAAAAGTAAGCACAAACGCCTAAAGACCAACAACACACGGTCCGGATAAAAAAATGTCCATAATATCAGCAAGCAGCAAGCCGGACACCCCAACAGGAGCTTCAGGAAGAACATGATGACCAATAGGCATACCAGTTGCTAAGTTGTCAAGAAAATCAGTACACTTGTTGCCTTCTCGAAAAATAGTACTACTAAAAATATATTTTTTATTTTATAAATGTGAAATAAATTGTAAGAATTTATTTATTTTTTATTAATTGGATTCGTATGAAAAAAAAAGAGAGAAAATAATAAGTAGGGAAAAACTACCACCTAATGACTTCCCCTAACTACCACCTAATGACTTCCCCATTTTTTTTATTTCATTTTCCCTTATATATTTATTTATTTCCCTCGTACACAAAAATGCCATCGAGTGTGTACAAATGGACAACTATTCTTGACAAAATAATTCAATTATAATCATTAGAGCATATAATTAATTTCATTTTTTTCAAGAAAAAAAAGGAAATATAGCGTTATACGCGTATTACTATTGTACTCCATGCAAAAGTTATTAGAAAAATATGTATATAAACAATCTTATAATGAATATATATTTTTAAAATTTAATGGTATCGATCAAAATTGTAAAATTTCGGATTTGAGTCTAAACTCAAAACCTTACAGTTCTGATTGGTATCATATTTATCATATAACCAATGCATTCCTCATAATATATTTGTTAATCCATTCATACATTCTTAGTAAACTTTTAATAACTATAAAAATATAATTTCGTTATTGTTGTTTTTTTTTGTAAGAAATAAAAACATGGATATAGTGCATTGGGACAAAAGTGGGCAAAGTTTGGTGGGAAGTAGTCAGCTCGTTGTGCACATGAAGTAAGAAGTCTTAATTAAGTTGTAATTAGTGATTCTGACCTCTCTATTAAACTTATTGGTCTACTTAAGAAATATCTGAGTTAGATAATAGTAATCAAAATCTAACTAAATTATAATTAAAGTTGTAATCAAAAGTGACCAAAATTTCCACCTCGGAGAAAAACCTAAGCATTGGCTTTGCGGGTGGAAGTAGTTAAAGACTTGTAATATTCTCTTCTCTATGATCTCCCCTATACACACTCTCTTTTTCTCTTTCTAATCACTAAATTAATAATTTTCAGATAAAATAAATAAACTAAATAAGTCATTTGCGTGTGGACCTTAGCTATACGAAAAACATTATCTATTGCTTATTTTTACTTTATGGTTTACTACATACACCCCACTAATATACACTTCCAACATCTCTGCTTAGATATATGTTTTTTATGTGTCCCAAATCATAGTACATATTTTTTAAAATAATTAAGGGATGAAGCTGATTTTCAATTCAATTATTCGAAATAGGCAATAATAGGAATATTTTTAAATATTTATCTATTTCAAATAGTTTTAAAATAAAAATTGATAAAAAAATAAAAATAAAATTGTCCTATTTAAAGTTTAAAAATAATTTTTATCTATGTAATTACATTTTAATTTTTTATTATAAATATAATTTTAATTTTTTTTATAACCATTCAGTATCTGAAATTACTCGACTAATTCCGATTCACATTGAAACATCCTTTCCAAATTCTAATTATTTAAAAATACTTTATACCTACGATTCAAACATGAGAACTCTTCTTAAGGAAGTAGATGTTTATATCATCCAATCTCATCCATTTGGATGCTTTTTTTTTTTGTTCTTTTTAATATGCTTAAAATGTATTTGTTATTTTTTTAAATACAATCTAAGACGAGACTCAATTTCATAGCCTAGTAATAAGTGTAGAGATTCTCATATGGGAAGAGAATAAAATGTATTCGATGTAGAGATTAATACTCAGATGGGAAGAGAACAAAATGTATTCGATGTATTTGATGATGGGAAGAAAACAAATGTATTCAATTTTGATTAACGTGTACAACAATGTATACAGTTTGTATATTGTGTAGATTCACTTGTACAGCAATATATAGGAAGATATACAAGAAGTGGAGTTTAACTAAAACACAAATACAAACAAAAACATAGTAGGTATTTATCTTGATGACATGAGCTGTTAACCTTATCTAACAATAAGTACGAAGAAATGAAAACAACAAGAAAGTATGCTTCTAATTCTAAATACTAATTGATTATAACTTTGAAAACAAGAAAAGCATTCTTCTAAATACTATTCCTACAGAAGCATTCTTGAACACAATCTTGTCCTTCTAAAGAAAATATGTAACAAACAATTTTCTAATTATGATATTAATTAACGATTATGCAAATCCGAAAATCCCAAAATGAGTCTGAGCAAGATTTTGTGTTGTTTAGACTTGAACTATATCGATGATGGGGACTTCGATTTGTATTATTATTTAGTATTTAACAATGTGTACATGCATGCATTATGTCTATTTATGCTTTTTTGATGGACCGAGTTAACAATATCATATCATATTTATAAAGTAAAAAACCATTATTGTTATAATTTAATCTATTTTATTAGGTCGATTCATAAATGAAGACGTGTACTTATATATATATATATATATATATATATATATATATATATATATATATATATATATATATATATATACTTGTTTGGCTGCCGAGAAAAGTCGAAATCATTTTGAACGGTCATACATTATTTATTATCTTCCTTTTGTAAGTGAACTTAGCTATACGGCAAGCGTGCATGATAACTTTGAATTCAGATATACATCTTTCAAAAAAAATCATTATTAAAAGTAGATTTTTGCTGCCTCTTAATTATAATAAACGCAAAAGACCTTTGAATATATATATATATATATATATATATATATATATATATCTTCAAATACATTCATTATTAAATGTAGATTTCTGCAACTCATAATAATAAATGCAAAGCCGTATCAATGGTTAGGGTTTATCTTGCGTACCACTATTAAGTTTCCTCGAACCCATCATGGTCTTCTCTGGATATTTATTTATGATTTTTTTTGCCATGTGTTTAGGTATGAGGTATGTTTGAGTAAAGACTAGGACAAAGAACATTCCTGAAAATTGACTAATAAATAAAATTTTCAAGACTTGTCTATGTTTAATGCATAAACCTAAGTTGCAAACCATATTAATATGAATAAGACCTGAAGGCCAATAATTATTCTATAGAAATTAAAATATCCAATTGACTAAAACCCTAATGGAAGTTGAACTAAAATATGAAGAATTTTTGAGGGAATGACATACCAATTTAATTATAGACTATCCCAATTGTGACTACAAGTTGTCAATTTTCTAGTAGTTTCACTTGCATTTTCCATTTTCTTGAGATATAAATTAAAAGAAACAATAATAAATAGATATATAATTTCTATATTTTCTTTAAAAGGTCCACACGGTTTTTAGAGGCAGAAGGTCTTCAATATATAGAAGCAGTATCCCACCGAGATCGTTAATTATTAACAAAGAAACAAATTATATGTGAAAAGAAAGAAGGAAAAGGAATTCTGATTACAGCTATATATTTCTATTTTTTTTCTTGTCCATCTTTCAATCACTATGTAAAGCTGAAAAATTTAGCGGAATGTGAAAGTAAATTATTGATGATAAGCTTTAGCTGAGTTGAGTGATATTGATTACATTTTACTTTAGAATTTTATTTTTTTATATAAAAAATATACTGCTTATTAACATAATTCGTGAATAAAGTTTTTCTTAGCATATAGCCCAATTATTATTGACAAACTCAAAATCTCCCGCAACTTGGATTGAATGCTAACCAAAAAAGATATTAATGGATAATTAGTTAACAAGAATAAACAAGTAAAAAACATTCAAGGACATTTGTTTAGCTTTCCAATATATCCGTTAGTTATTTTTTATTAAACGGTTGCATTAATGCTATATTTGGTTTCATGTATTATACACAAAATAATATATATATAATATAATATAAGCTAATATATATATATATATGATATTTAAAAGAACTGTAAAAAAATTAATATATAGATAATATAAGATACTATAAGTCTCATTATTCCACATCCATCTACAGTATAATCAATGTTTGAATACATTTTAAATTCTATAAGAAGCAGAACATAAGTGAAGTTGTGCATAAGTAATGCAACAAAAATTCCGAGTATAATAATAACATATTTATATTGTAGTTTAAAAAAATTACAAAAAAATGAAAATCATTATGATTTTTTTTTCTGATCGTGAAAAGAAATAAAATGAATTAATTAATGGAGAATTTTGTACTCTCTCCATTTAAGAATAAGTGTCTATTTCCCTTTTTGCATAAAAATAAAAAAAAATTCATCTATTAATTTGTTTTCCTTATTAAAAAGAGAAATAATTTAACAGTTGTGTTTGAAAATTGAACTAATATTTATTTTAGATAATGTATATTTGAAAGATCATATTTAAAATATATCATATTTTTAGAAGGTGAATATTTATTAATTTGTAAATAAACTAAAATATAAAGATAGATGCTTATTTATAACCCAAAAAAGTACTAATTTAATTGAAAACTTAATTTTAAAATATACCGGCAATCCTAAAATAATTTTCGACCAATTTATATATTTTTATCATAAAAGTTTCATATGCTCTTCTTATATTTTTCGGCCTCTTTAAACAAAATTTTTTTGCATCTATCATTAGAACGGTGTATAAATTTATTTATGGTTTAATGTGTAAAAATATTCTTAATGTTTATCAAAAAAATAATTTTACTTTTTAATATTTAGTTACATATCTTTAAATTTATCAGAATAATGTAATTTTAGCCTTAAAATAACGAAACCGTCGGTTTAATCGTACTTCATTTTTTGACAGTTTACGTTGGTACATAACATCATTTTGATAACTTTGTGAATAATAATTTTTTTATAAACATTAATGATATTTTTTTACATTTAATCTTTATTTATAAAGCAATTTGTGGTAGAAAAATCCTAAAAAAATATATCAAAATAAGATATAAATTTTGACTTATTAGCTTATGGGATACAGTAGGTATGAGTAATGGAGTGGTGTGTGGGCTTCAAATACAGTAGCATTACCACTGACGTCAATAGACATAACATAACAGAAAGGTCCATGATGCTTGATATATATATATATATATATATAACTTCCTCATAAAAGATGTCACACCTTTTTATTGTCATTAAATAAATCATTGATATGTTTTTTTTTCTTTTCTTTTTTAAAGTTAAGGAGTGTAGAGGGAGAGATTAATTATCACTTATTTCGTGCTTAAAAAAATTGATAAACAAAGCTTCATGTGTATTTAAATTCTGTTTTTGTTTTTCTTTGTATAAATTAAAGGTTTAACGGAAGATTCCACTTCGACTTCACAGCCAAGTAAGCTGATCAAACTAAAATTTATTAATTAGTTTATTAGAACTTAATTAAAGATTTATCTCAATTAATATTCTACAAATCCTTTCAGTATTTGTCCAATCATATTTAGTTGATGGATTACTTTATCATTATTTAATCATATCTCTTATGGTTTTGCTTATCAACACCATAACTTTATTTTTCATTTCTTTTCCTTTTACTTATCATTAATGTCATTGGATTTAAATTCAAAGCAAACTCTGAAAAAAAAACAGTAACTATTATACTGAATATTTTTTGGTTGGATAAAATCAAGACTTTGATTTTCTTTTTGAAAAGAAAAAGATATCAAATATAATCATACAATTAGTAGAATTTTTATTTTCATCTTTTTTTAAGGAAAAAAAAAAGAAAAGAAAAAGGAAGACTTCTCCAAGTCCATGTGTTGTTCTTGTGCTTCTTCCTTTCCTTTTCTGAATTATCCAGAAATGGAAATTTTCTTGTAATTTACTTCATATAAGCTTTTTGATGAATGCATGGCTTCCACCTTCACTTTTGTGTCACTAATATAATATAATATACTCTTTAATCAGCAAACCCTTTTACCTTCTTCTTTATAAGTGGTTGCTTGTGATATTAGTTTTCTTTTGAAAAAAGAACTGAGAGAGAGAGAGACCTCTTAAAGATTCTAATTTTTAAGATTGTTAAAGATTCTCCAGCATAAAGATCCCTTCTTTTATTTCTTGAACAGAAACAAAACATCCCTTTATTTCATCAACTTTGCTTTGCTTTGATGCAAAGGAGAAGAAAAGACCAATGCATGGCCTATAAGGGACAGTCTCTTTCTCCAAAATCCTAATATTCTGTTAACAATGTAAACACATGTTACACATGATAATTTATTCTTCGGGAGTTAGCTAATTAACTGTAAAATGCATGATAACATAAGTCGGTCGAATTAGAATCATATTTTTACGTACGAATTGAACCCACAAATGAATTATAAGCAGCAAGTAGAAAGTTATACATGGAAAATTTATTATTCTTATATATATATATATATAATAATAATAATAATAATAATAATAATAATAATAATAATAATAATAATAACATTATGATAGCTGTTTTGCCAATCAATATAAGAGAAAAAAAGAGCAAGAAAAGAAACAAAAGATCCCTTTTGTGCAGTCATTTCTTGGGTCAATTTCACCCATGGTCACTGAACTTAGGCCATATTACCCAAAAGTAACTGACTTATTTTTTCTAACATAAATGTCACTGAACCTTTTTTCATAAAAGTCATGTTCACCGGTTTCCGGCGACGATCTTGGCCGGAATGCTGACGTGGCATGCCACGTCAGCAGTCCTTTGCCGGAATGATGACGTGGCACGCCACGTCAGCAACCCTTGCCGAAATGATGACATGGCACGCCACGTCACGTGAAGATGCCACGTCAGCCGCCATGTCACCTGTTGAAATAAACAAATGAGAAAATGACACATGTCAACCCATTTGCCTTAACCAAATCCAAATTGGGTCATCCATCCAAAGTGGGTCTTGCTAAGGTAATGGGCCTCCAACCTTATAAACTCATGCCACTCCCTTTCTCTTTCCAATGTGGGATATGGGAAGTTTGAGAACATGATATTTTCATGGTTTTTCTAGCTTTTTTAACCATTGAATCCATCACATTTTCATAATTTTTTTTGCTTTAACCATTTCTAATTCTTTCATGGGATGTGTATGTGATGGTTAAAGCCAAAAAAATTATAAAAATGTGATGGATTCAATGGTTAAGAAAGCAAGAAAAACCATGAAAAAATAAAGTTTGAGAAGATTATTCTTTTTTCATGATTTTTCTTACTTTTTTAACCATTGAATCCATCACATTTTCATGGTTTTTTTGGCTTTAACCATCACATACACATCCCATGAAAGAATTAGAAATGGTTAAAGCAAAAAAAATTATGAAAATGTGATGGATTCAATGGTTAAAAAAGCAAGAAAAACCATGAAAAAATAAAGTTTGAGAAGATTATTCTTTTTTCATGGTTTTTCTTACTTTTTTAACCATTGAATCCATCACATTTTCATGGTTTTTTTGGCTTTAACCATCACATATACATCCCATGAAAGAATTAGAAATGGTTAAAGCAAAAAAAATTATGAAAATGTGATGGATTCAATGGTTAAAAAAGCTAGAAAAACCATGAAAATATCATGTTCTCAAACTTCCCATATCCCACATTGGAAAGAGAAAGGGAGTGGCATGGGTTTATAAGGTTGGAGGCCCATTACCTTAGCAAGACCCAATTTGGATGGATGACCCAATTTGAATTTGGTTAAGGCAAATGGGTTGACATGTGTCATTTTCTCATTTGTTTATTTCAACAGGTGACATGGCGGCTGACGTGGCGGATGACGTGGCGTGCCACGTCATCATTCCGGCAAAGGACTGCTGACGTGGCATGCCACGTCAGCATTCCGGCCAAGATCGTCGCCGGAAACCGGTGAACATGACTTTTATGAAAAAAGGTACTAAGTTCAGTGACATTTATGTTAGAAAAAATAAGTCAGTTACTTTTGGGTAATATGGCCTAAGTTCAGTGACCATGGGTGAAATTGACCCGTCATTTCTTCTATAATTAAAAGGAAGATTGATGATTTTCAGGGTTTTTTTTCTCTATCAACTTTCTTTTGCTTTGATGCAAAGGAAGAATAATCCAGAGGAGCTGGGATTGGAAGAAGCAAAAAGATGACTGCCAAGTCAAAAATGGATTATTTTTTTCTTTGAAAATATCAAAAAGATACAATTAAATCTAATTATTCATTCTTAATGATGAGGCAATTAAGAGTAATATCGGTAAATTCATAACGCTAAATAAGTTTGACAATCATAGAGTTGATTGCTATTTTTATCTTGAATTTGGTGGATTCAAATTATAATCTGACAAAAAAGTTTGCAGTGGAGTCTGAATTAAAAATATATAAAAATATGTGTTGATAGCATAGAGTTTGTATCGATTTGATATGTAATTATCTACAATTATGATCAAGCAAATTCAGTTCAACAAAAATTTGGGAATCACATGAAATTTTAAGGTTTAAAAAAGAATCAAATTTATACTTCTCTCAATTTTATTGTGAAAATTTATATATGCTTTTGATCAAGACATTTTCAAATCTATTTAAATTTTTGTATTTATTTGTCACTTTTTTTATGTGCTATTGCGTGTTTGAATTGTGATTTTTAATAATATTTTTAAATTTAATGATTTAAAAAGGTTTTTGCATACAAATAAAATCTGGGAAACACTAGAAGGGTGAGAGTAGTAGTTAAAATAGAGAAACAAACAAATTTATAGCTATTAGGTTTGTTCAAACTTAAGATAAGAGAAAGGTAAAAAAAGTCAGAAATAAAAGCAAAGAAAAAAATAAAAATTGCAAAGAAAAGCACAGCGTTTTCTTTAAGCCATTGCCAATTTTTTATTTTTAGAAATTGAAAATTGATTTTTTTTTATTTTTTATTTTTCCATTTCAATTTCAACTGCAATAGAAAAGCAATGTCACAATCAGTTCCCCCATGACACAGACAATCATCAACCTGCTCGCGACCTTAACAAATTCAAAATTGTTGAAATTAAACTAGCAACTAGCTTGGAAATTTTTTCCCTTCTTAAACCTAGAAAATAGGTTAATTTCACCCATTCTACTTTTGCAATTTTTGAATTTCAATTTGTCAAAAATTAAAAAATAAAAAAATCTGCTGTTGATATTAGAGATATAATACATTAATTTATCTCTAAACTATCACCATTAAATAAATTACCCTTAAAAAATTGAATGACATATTATTTTTTTAAACTTTTTAAAAGTATTAGAATCTATATAAAATATTTTTGAACTTATTAAAAATATCATATTATTTTATATGATTATTCATGCTTTATATGTGCATGGCATGATTTCTCACATGTTCTCATGATGTGTCACATTTCTCCATTAACGTGATATTTTTAATAAGTTTAAAAAATAATATAACAATTAATTTGAAAATTAATATATTAAATGATAATAGATTAATGGAAAATTTATGTATTATCCGTGTTTTTATAATGATATGGTAACTGGGTACCTAATGAGACTAAAGAAGCTTCTTTATATGTGAACAATATTTTCAAATAATGTAGCATAGCAACCAAAATTTAATAAAGTTTCTATCTTTGGTAAAAAAAATTAATAAAAATAGGAATGAATTTGGTTTGCATGCATGTAATGAGTGCATTTAACAGTCCAATTGTTAGAGCATATGCGATCCGACGGTTTAAATGTGTTCAAATTTCATACATGGCACATCAAATTACTACCCATAAAAATATTGAGAAAATGTTTGGCAAAGGGAGAAAAAAAAAAGAATAATTAAAGATGAATGAGTAAAGTGTGATAGTGAGTCTCTAGAAAGTCAAGATTCTATGGTTGAGTTAGGTTGGGCTTGACCACTTGGTTTAATCTAATTTTAGATGTCCATCCTTTTCAATCCGCATGCTAAATTCTACCAAAATGTTTCAATAATCTACAACCATGAATTTAATAATTTCTTTTTATAATGCATTTTGGAAATAAATTACGATGAAATTTAAATTATGATCAAATATGATTATATAGAAAAATAGCCAGACTCTCAACTGTTACGGTTTTTTGGATTTAATAAATTAATTAATAGGAAACATGAATGATTAGTCACTGTTCAATAATAAATTAATAACAAGCCTGGATGATTAATCACAGTTAATCAATTATGCTAAAGACATCAATCAAAGCTTTTCTTTAACTTTGCTTTTTCCTTTTACTGAGGAAAAGTGATGATGGTTGTGTAGGCAAATCAAAGTAAAAAAAGAAAAAAAAGGTTAAACTTTTGCCGTATTTGCTCTGTAACAGAATCATCAGCTCATCACAAAAAAGGGCATAAAATACGAAGGCATAGCTCAGCTGCTGAGATGTGGGAGAGGAAGAGTTTCATAGTTTGTCAATAAAAATGGTTTTGACCGTATGATCCATTAAAAGTATTCTTTAAAATATAATTTAATGGATCAATATAAATATCATTAGAAGAAATTAAACTCGTAACCGCCAAATTAACTCCTGCTGTTTCCATCAAGTCTCATTCAATTTGGCCTATGCCAGCAAACAGTTTAACCTTTTTTATTTTTTGGCCTTGAATGGAATGGAACATTAGTTGCATTAAAGTTTCTGGTAATTGATATAGTGAAGTCTCAAGTTAATATTGCCTCTCCAAAGCAAGGAAATACTAATGATCTTAAATACACATTTTCTACCAATCTGATATGATTGATCCCTAAAAGTACAAATTCAATGACCAGATTGCGAAGGCTGCAAATGACACCATTTTACAAACCTTACAATACATGGCTGTAAAAAATAAACATGTTAAGACTAGATTGGATAAGTTGTAAATTACACCTGATCTAATTTCATAACAGATCATTATGCCAATCCAATAAATCATCAGACAACAATTTCAATCTATTTAGGTACATTACACTTTCAGTACTTCAAAATTCCCTGCATCACATACTCCATCTTCACTACCTATCAACTTGCAGGAACAAAAGCAGATTAGACACCAAATTTTCGTTAAAGTGAAAACAGCAAATCTAATCCCAAATTACAACTTCAAAGACAACTAGGTTTTTTAGAGAGAAAAATTAGCATTAAAGTGAAAAGTACATTCTAAATCATAGACGATTGCAAGTTTTTACTACTACCTTGCTGTACCTCAACTTTAAAGAAGTCCTGAAGTGCTATCATCTTAATACTGGAGGATTTCAAGCTCTTAATTGCCTCTGCAGTTGCCAAAGCACCAGCAACTGTTGTTATTATAGGAACTTTATAGGCAAGAGCCATCCTCCTCAGTTGCCGGCCATCAATCTGATCAAGTGCATCGCCAGAACTCGTGATCACCATCAACTGGATGTCACCATTAGCAAGCATATCACCAGCATGTGGCCGCCCCTCATGCATCTTCAGCACTCGATCCACAGGCATACCTTTCAACTCAAGAAAATGTGCTGTTCCTGAAGTTGCAATAATCCTGAACCCAAGTTCTAAAAAGGCCTTAGCAAGTTTTTCAAGATGGGGCTTTGTCAAATCATTCAAGCTAATGAATACGGTTCCAGAAAGTGGTAGCTCCTGCCCAGTAGCAATTTGAGATTTTGCAAATGCAATAGCAGACTCAAAATCGATACCCATTCCTTCACCTGTGCTCTTCATTTCAGGTCCCAACACCACATCACAGCCTTGGAATCTTCCAAATGGAAGAACAACTTCCTTGACAGCAACATGTGATGGGATCACCTCTTTTGTGAAGCCTATATCACTAAGTGATAAACCAGACATTACAAGGGCAGCATATTTAGCTAGGGGATGGCCAATTGCCTTGGAGACAAATGGGACAGTACGAGAAGCACGAGGATTTGCCTCGAGCAGAAAAACCTCCCCAGCTGCTGTGATAGCGTACTGGCAGTTCATGAGTCCACAAACATTAAGACTCTTTGCCAACTTTGTAGTCCATGACCTAATTGTCTCCAAGCAAGAAGATGAGATAGTTTGTGTGGGAATAATGCAAGCTGAGTCACCAGAATGTACCCCAGCCTGCTCAATGTGCTCCATTATCCCACCAATGACCACATTACCATATGAATCTGCAAGCGCATCTATGTCAATCTCAACAGCATCGGATAGATATTTATCAATTAATACAGGGCGTTCTGGGTCCACCTCAACAGCAGTTTCAAGATACTTCACTAGCTTATCATCACTGTACACAATTTCCATTGCCCTGCCACCCAAAACATAAGAAGGACGAACAACAACAGGGTAACCTACATCTGCTGCAATGCTTAGTGCATCAGCTTCGCTTTTGGCAATGCCTCCTTTTGGCTGCTGAATATTTAGCTTTTTAAGAATGGTATTGAATCTTTCGCGGTCCTCAGCAGCATCAATGGAATCTGGTGATGTACCCCAGATGCACACACAACCAGCCCCACTGGCAGAAACAGGCTTATGTTCATCTAGATACTGCTGGATAGGAAGGGCTAGTTTCAGGGGCGTTTGACCACCAAACTGTACAATAATGCCATCAGGCCGCTCCAGATCAATTACATTCACAACATCCTCGACTGTCAAAGGTTCAAAATAAAGGCGGTCACTTGTATCATAATCAGTGGATACTGTTTCAGGATTTGAGTTCATCATAATTGTTTCATATTCTGCACTCTGCAAAAAAAGAAAGGAAATGTAATCAAGAAAAATGATATAACCAAAGGCTAAAAATCAGCTATTGTAGCAATTATGTTTGATTGTATCATTTAAACAATGGGATTAAGACCTTTAAGAGAATCTACATAAAACATAGATCACATTTCCAATACAAATGGAGGGCGAATAAATTCAATTATTGATCTACCAGTGGATTCTGTACATTTAGATTCAACTCAATACAAAATTTGTTGCATTTTTAAATGTAACACTACCATCAACAATAATCATCTGTGATACAACTACAACTGCTTGTTTTAATGCCATACTGTCTAAGTAAACAGTTTATACAAATATATTGCCTGTGATTTCCAGAATATAAGCAATTACCAAGAACTTAGGAAAATTAAAAACTGCAGGTTGTTCATTCAAAGTTCATGATAAAAAAAAAAAAGGGTCCTAACTAATAGGAAATTAAACACAAACCTGGAGGGCAAAAGAGGTATGGCAACAACAGTAATCAAACTCAATTCCCTGCCCTATACGATTGGGTCCTCCACCTAAAATCAAAACCTTCTTCCTTTTAGTGGGAGCTGATTCACACTCAAAATCATAGGAGGAGTACATGTAGGGAGTATTGGCCTCAAATTCAGCAGCACAAGTGTCCACCCGCTTATATACAGGAGTAACCCCAAGAGATAGTCGTTTTGACCGAACTTCCTTCTCTGTCGATTTAGTAGCAAATGCTATTTGCTTATCACTGAAACCACGCCTTTTGACCTCTTGGAAGTCATCTTTGGTCAAATCAGACAAGCTTCGAGTCATAAGATATTGTTCCACATCCACCAACTCTTTGAGCTGAGTAAGGAACCACTTGTCAATTAAACTTAATTCATTAATTTCATCAACTTTCATTCCCTTCTTCATTGCAGCATAAACAGCATATATCCGATCTGGGTTTGGAACTCGGATGCTGTACTTCAGCTGGTCCCAATCCCAACCAAGTTCCTTTATTTGCGCACAACCCCACCCTGGGTGACCTAACTCCATTGACCGAACTGCTTTTTGAAAAGACTCTTGAAATGTCCTGCCTATTGCCATGACTTCACCAACAGATTTCATCTGAGTGGTCAGGATTGGTTGAGAACCAGGAAATTTC
Organism: Excoecaria agallocha; assembly: GCA_037975025.1. Classification (NCBI taxonomy): domain Eukaryota; kingdom Viridiplantae; phylum Streptophyta; class Magnoliopsida; order Malpighiales; family Euphorbiaceae; genus Excoecaria; species Excoecaria agallocha. The sequence goes on along the minus strand of CM075814.1, from coordinate 4,965,317 downwards.
TCAAATGCAAACCGGGGAATCTGCACGTATGTAAGAAAAAAATATTAAATAATTATGGAAGTCATATATAAATCATCATAAAACAAATTAATATGGGTAAATCAATAATCGGTACGATAGGTGAAAGTTTACAAGAAAAATAAATTTAACAAGCATCTAAATATATTTCAATAACATTAAAATCCCATAAAACCAAAATTTAATCCAGAAAATAAAATTATAGCCAAAACCATTGACTTCCTGAGACACACTATACATTTACAATCTCCACTTTAATGCTCACATCAGTAATGTTGTAAAAAGTTTAACAGCACAAAATCCAGAGCTCAACAGAAAATATCAAGACTAAATTAAACTACATTAACAAAATTGATAAAAATGTTTGATAAATAACGGCTCAAGTAATACAAAAGAGAAGCTAAATTCAGCAATCAAATTAAAGACATTCGTGTAAGCAACAAATATAGAACCTGAATAACTAAATACTTGCCTTGGTCACCACATAATCTATAGAAGGTTCAAAACTGGCTGGAGTCTTCTTTGTAATATCGTTAGGAATCTGGTCCAGTGAATACCCCACCGACAACTTGGCAGCCATTTTTGCTATAGGGAAGCCTGTAGCCTTGGAAGCCAAAGCTGAAGACCTCGACACCCTAGGATTCATCTCAATTATCATAACCTCACCGTCCACAGGATTAACTGCAAACTGCACATTGGATCCTCCACATTCCACTCCAATCTCTCTTATAATCTTAATAGAATAATACCTCAATCTCTGGTATTCCTTATCAGTCAGAGTCTGTGCTGGAGCCACAGTTATTGAATCCCCTGTATGCACTCCCATGGGATCAATATTCTCAATTGAACAAATGATCACAACATTATCAGCTAAATCGCGCATTACTTCCAACTCATACTCTTTCCATCCCAGCAATGACTTCTCCACCAATACCTGCGAAGTTAAACTTGCAGCTAACCCAGCCTTACAAATTGTCTCAAATTCCTCCTTATTGTAAGCAATGCCACCTCCAGTGCCTCCCAAAGTAAAGGCAGGTCTAATAATCAACGGAAATTCTCCAATTTCATTAGCAATCTCAATACACTGGTCAAGGGTGTTGCCAATCCCAGATGGTGGCGTTTTGAGACCGATATTCTTCATAGCTTGCTTAAATAGCTCTCTATCTTCAGCCTTTTTAATGGCATCAAGTTTGGCTCCAATCAACTCCACATTGTACTTATCTAAAGCACCGCTTTCAGCTAAAGCCACAGCCAAATTCAATGCAGTCTGGCCACCCATGGTGGGTAACAAAGCATCAGGGCGCTCCTTCTCAATCACTTGCTCGACTAATTCAGGCGTCATTGGCGCAATGTAAGTCCTATCCGCCAATTCCGGGTCAGTCATGATAGTTGCCGGGTTCGAGTTTATCAAAATAACCTCATAACCTTCCTCTTTCAATGCTTTACAAGCCTGAGTTCCAGAATAATCAAATTCACAGGCTTGACCGATCACAATAGGCCCAGCCCCAAGAATCAAAATTCTCTTCAAATCTGTGCGTTTGCCTACTTTTGGCGTCTGGCTTATCGCCTTTGTGGTTATCTCGGCGCTGCAACGTACGTGACTCACTAGGTGGCAACGTTTTGAGTGACGAGTGATTCGCCGTTGATGGGGGTTAAAAGGTGAAAAATTTTGATTATTGGCAGAAAAAAAGCCGAAAGTACATCGTTTTGAGAAATGGGTTAAGCTCCTGGGGATGGATTTGGCCAAAATGGAGGTGGAAGAAAGGATTTCGCAGGGGTTTAAGCAGCCACTCATTGTTTTTTGCTCGAATGGGTACGGGAGAGACGAAAAGATGGTACTTTTAGGTTGAAGGAATCAGATGAAGGACTCTTGTTAAGATCGAGGATACTCTAACAGTAACATTTGCCCGAAGCTGGTGCTGCCGATTAAAGTGGAAATAGGGTTTTTGGATGCCGAGAGAGCGGGGTTAGTGTCACATCAACTCAAGGTTAGTGATGAGGATGAAGCAGCGGTTTGGGTCCAAGCCCATTGTCCATGTTGGGTCGGATCATTTTCTTTTGAGAAATTTATATTAAGATTGTGTTTGAAATTAATATGAAATTTATTTGTAAATTTAATTTTTCATAATGAAAAAAAAAATTAAATTAAATTTTATAAAATTTATTATATTTTTATTAAATTTTATCAAAATAGTTATAAAATTTGTGAATAAATATTTTATTTTTAAGGAGTTAAGGCTTGAAAAATCATAATACTCTTATTATATTACACTTCTTCTGTTTTTTTATCTTTTTATCTGTCATATTTATTATTTTTATTAAAATTAAAAAATAATAAATAAATTTAAATTTAATCTTAAATTATGTGATTAAAATTAAATTATCAAATTTAATCAATTTTAATTTTATTTTAAAAGATAAATAAATTAAAAAAATAAATTAAATTGTATTAAAAGTTTAAAAGTAATAAATAAATAAACTTTAAATTTTACTTAAAAGTGATACATAAAAGAGAATGAAATGAGTATATATGTGTTCTGTATTTTTAACGTTTCTTTCTTCATTTTTTCTCAATTTCTCAATCGAATTTGTATTTTAAACAATTCTTGATTTATTTTTTTCTCAATTTCTCAATCAATTTTACAAGATCAACATTCTCTTTTACTTTTATATTTTATAAATTGAATTTTTTTGTATAAAATTAATTAGAATAGTTAATAAGTATTTTATTTGGTATAATTTCTATAGATATAATATTATATTAAATTTTTATATGTAGTGAATTAATATTGAGGACATTTAAGAAAATAAATTAGAAATAAATTTTTTATTCATTTATTCAAAGCATAAAATTAAAGAATTCATTTTCAACTCTATACATTAATTATCTTATTTCAAGTATAAGAGCTTATTTATCAATGAATTCCATGTAAAATTTATTTGTAAATAAATTCCACAATTCTACTTCTTTTATTTCAAGCAAGAACTAAATACCAATTTTTAATCTTATTTTTTAAAAATACATACATTCAATTTTAAAGGTGAGCATGGATCGGTTAACCAGTCCATGAGTAAAAAAATCAACTAGTCCAATAATATTAATTTTTTAAAATCACTAATCATTAATCAGTCCGTTACATTCAGTTAACTAGACCATCGATTTCTATTTTTTTTATTAACCATTAAAATTTATAACATAAAATTATATAAAAAAAGATAAAATTCAATTCAATTTCAAATGTACAAAGTAATTTAATATAAAAATTACGAAACAAACATAATTTACTAGCCAAATTTTATATTTTATAAATTAATAACTAATATTATAAAATAGATTTGATATTTGTTGAAAATTAATATGCTTGATTCTAAGACAAATAAAATTTTGGATAATATTAAATGTTATACAATAAATTATAAAATATAAAAAAAATATAATTAAATGCTATTAAGTAAAATATGAATACCAATATATGATAAAAAAATATCATATATAAAAATTAATCAAATACTATTTATAAATATTACTATATTGTAATGGTCTGAACATCGAATTAGTCGAAAACAGTATTTTTCGATAGTGAATAGTATTTTTCAAGCTGAAAAGTGTGCCTGAAAGTGAAAAATATTTTATTTAACCATCGAAAAATATTAGTCATTGTGAGTCCGGTGTTGAAATTTGAAGTGAAATTGAGATCAAATAGACCTCCAAAATTCAAAAAATACGAAAAAACTAGCGAGTCAATTTTCATGATGGAAAAATTGACTAAAACTTGCATGAGTTTTTAAAAATAGCAAACGAACTCCGAAATTTGCCAAAAATTGCAGATATTTTCAAAATTTTATGTAGAATATTTTGGTAATGACAAGTAAATTTTTCTGTAACACCAGTATTTTTGACAAATTTACACCCCTAATTGCGCCTCTTAAGAATAGGTATAAGTATGAAAAGTTGCCATGAAAAGGTTCAATAGAGAGGCTTGATGGTTGGGAAAAAATGAGTTAAAAAGTCATGATGGTTAGGAATGGGTGCTTGGCCAAGTCGCCCCTCCCCCCCTCCCTTTGCCTCTATAACGACTTGTGCCTTGCATAGTGAGTCGTCCCTTCCTTGGTCTTTGCCTTCCCCACTCGCCCCGTTGTGCCAAGTCATGCTGCGTTTCTCTCTGTCACGAGTTGCCCCTTTTGGGGAAGTTGTCCCTTCCTTCCTTTTTCTTTCCTATACTCCTCTCGAGTCATCCCCTCCTAGGTGAGTCATCCCTAGCTCCTCTCTATCACCAGTTGCCCCTTCTGGCTCAACTCGTTCCTTCTTCCCTTCTCTTCTATATTTGATTCTTCTTCTATCTCATAAATCAATAAAATGCAACCTTACCCTGAAATGCCTACAAAAACATTAAAACACACTAAATAAAACTTAAACACTAATAAAAATAAGATAATTTAACACAACTTGCAACATAAAATGTGGAAAACACATACTAAATACTAGGCTATTTTGCATGGTAACACAAGCCCATGAGCTTTGTAGTCAAAGGGGTCAAATAGTAGGATTGAGAAAATAAAAGTTATACAAGGGGATAAATTGATAAGTTATTTTTATATAAAGGAATAGTGGAAATTTAATTGTAAGTTAAAGAACAAAAATGAAGTAAAGGATACAATGAAGCAATTAAAAATAAATTGGTCAATAGAGAATAAAACTTGGATGGAAAGGAAACCAAAATGAGAAATCTGAATAAGTTTAATATAAATAAGATAAATTTGTAATTGGTCAAAAGTTTTGTATTGCAAATATTATGAACTTAATTATTTGAATTGGAATCCACCAGATGTCAATACATTTTAAGATATTGAATTAGAATTTTTTTTTTTTTTAGGTTTTGTGGTGATTTATTTATTTGGTATTAGGGTGAGATTCTATTTCTTAAGAAAATTATATGCATGCTTTTGTAGTTCAAACTAAATAAATTACAATATAAATTATGCTAGTAAACAAAATGAACATAAGAAAATTTTGTCCCTTTTGCAACATTTAAGCAGTAATCGATACTGATATTATTGTTGTTGTTTATAAAAAAATATTAATATAAATAATTAAAAAATATAATTAATAAAAAAAATTATATTTGGGCTACATTTTTCTTTTCTTTCTACCATGAAAAGATAAAATTGTGACATTTTAGCTTTTTTTGTGTCTTTTTTTTATAAGTGACATTTTAACTTTCAATATGAACATATTGGCAGAAAAAGTTGTTTCCGTGCCTGCAAAGATCTTTATTTATTTTTGGCAAAACCATATGTTATTCGAACACTATAAGGAAGGCCGACTAATCCGGATTTGGAGCATAGTCATGGTTAAAACTTCTTGTCCCCTCACGGGAGATGTCAAGAATCGAACCTGCAGTTCGTTTGTCCAGTGCAGCCACAAAGATCTTTATTTATAAGGTATTACATGTAATAAAAAGTTTACGATATTATGAGAGGTTTCTAAGTAGAGCGTGTATCGATCGGATTCCGCTAAAATTCGAACGGATATGATCAACTCAATATTCAAATAAAGGCCATATATTTAAACAGAATCAATCTTAAATATAGAATGGATTCTAAATCAAATAATTTGAAATTTGCGGATCTCAAACCGAACAATTCTATTTATTCCAAACACTACATACAGATAAAATGAGGAGTGTTCTTTGAAAAACATAAAAAAAATTTTGAAATATCAAAAAATAGCAATCACTATATATAAAATAACAACATTAATTTAGAAAATAAAAATTATAAACCAGCAATATTGGGGAAAAAAGCAATCAATATATATTAATTAGCAAGCAATAAAAAATCATGCATTATTCCTTGGAAAAAAAAATTATGCATTATATATTGATAAGGTTGTGTAAAACCTGAATCGATCCAAAATTTGCTTTCATGTAGAATTAGCATGGTTAATTGGGTTGGGTCGAATTAAAGATTGTCAATATAATTCAAGTTCATATTGAGTTGGGTGAAAATCTTTAATTGAAGATGGAATTTGTAAAGGGAAATAGAAAATCCAAATCTGAAAAAGAACAAGTGAACAACAAATTAAATATGAAATCCTAAATCAAAATTTTTTTAAAGAATTAAAGCTTGAATTAGAGTTTCTACAGTAAAAAATCAAAGACTGAAAATTGAATAAATGCTGAAAAAAGAAAGAATAACTTGCGCCGGCAACGCACTAGCCACAAAGGAGAATGGAAGGTGACAGTCGACAATAGGCAAAGGGTGGTAACGAGTGGAGTGCAATATTTAGGGATTTGGTTTGAAAAGAAAGAAACAAACAGAGACGAAAACGGGGAAATGAGATGGAGGCAAGCAGCAGAGTCTAGGAATTAACGTTGAGGGAAATGATTTAATTTCGGTTTGGTCTTCTTGGGCAAGATTTTCACCCAATCCAAACCTCAATTATATCGAAATTTTCAATCCAACCAATCTAAATAACCTTGTCAATCTTATTTAAATGCAAATTTGGAATTCATTTATTCAAATTGTTCAGATCGATTCGAGTTTTATACAGTTCTATTTTAAAGACATGTCAAAATTCATTAAATTTTATTAGATTGTTACATTTTGAATGTCGGAAACTTAATGGACATTCTAATCATGTAAACATCATAAAATAAAATTGATTAATTTTTTTATAAAAAATAAAATTGATTAATCGATGATACGTTTCTGTTTAAATTAATTTCACATATCTATTATTAATAGGTTAAAATAAATAAAGCCAGAGGATATCAAAAGCAAATGAGTTAATGAAAACGCAGTAGCTGTCTTGTCAAGTAGTCTTCATCGAAGATAAAGAGTAGATGAAGATGAAATTTTCGTTGTTACGCCGTTAAACACATGGGGAAGGAATATTAGATTTTGATGCAAATATTAATTTTATTACTGATAATGCTCATCATCATTTTTTCAACTAAGTCCAGCTCATTAGGAATCTCCTAAAAAGCTCAGCCTTGTGTGGATCCAAAATTATCTTAACCTTTCCGGATAAGCAGCAACGACACACAGACCAAGATCGTCCGATCAAACAAAATACGATCTTACCACGCTGTTCGTTCAAAACTCTTAAAGAGGTCACATATGTCATTTTTTCTCACATTATCTCAAATTTCTTTTGATTTACTGATTTAAGTATCGAAGTGTTAATATCCGATTCAATCGAATTAACCTTTTTTTTATAAATTCATTCACCATTTTTCTGATCGGATATCATCTACCTCACTCACGGTCAGCTCGACCTCGCTCACACTAGAGGCTTCGCTTCTACGAAATTTTTGAAATTATCAATTATTATAATAGAAAAAACACATTTTGAAATTTTGAAATTTTAATGTTTTTATATATTGAATCTTTATATTTTTTAATTGCTTATATTAAACTTAATTTAGATAAAATTAATAAAATTTAAATGGACAATTAGTTAATTTAGCTTGAAGTTAACTTTTAATGATGGTAAAATATATCAAAATATAAAAAATTAAAAAAAAAATCATAAGCTTTTGCACATATAAAATGATGATATAATTTTTCAATTTTTTATATTTTGATGAATGTTATAGTAATTTTAAGTTGATTTTACGCAATATCGACAAACCATACATTTCAATTTTATCTAAATTAAATTAAATTAAATTAAATTAAATGTGAGTGATATGAAAATTATAAAAATCTAATGCCAATTTTAAAAATTTGAAGAAATTCCACAATTTGTGTTTTGTTAAATGATACGGTCTTAGTAAATCCAAGTCAACTTTGAAAGTCAAGTACTAAACTCTGTGATAGTATGCCTTTTAAAATGACTCAAATTTTAAATAAGAATAAGATAATGTAATGTTTATGACGACAGTGGATTAAAAATAAAGTTTGATCAGGTTAAAAAAAATTGAAATTTTATTGTAGAATTTTAAAGTTTGTTTTTCATTCTTTCAAATCTCTAATTTTGGTACTCATTTAGACACCAAGTGATAATCACATAAATAACATTTTTCAAAATTTAGACAGTCGACTCACTATACCTGATAGGACCCAAAACCTATTAGCGGATGCGTCCAAAGTGTGAGCCACAAGATAAGGAAGGGTGACGTTATGTCCGACCGGATTAATGAAACAATACTTCAGTCAATCCACTAACACAAGGTAAAGCTCACGCCCCCCATCTATTTTTTATCATTTCACCGCTTACCTGCTCTGACAGCTAGTTATCACATTGCTAGCACTCAAGTACATTCCTCTTTCTTCCTATAAATAGTCTAATGCGCAATAGCTCCAAGTATTGACAATTTGAGACTCTCTCTCTAGAAAGCTACTAACTTAAGTTTCGGGATGCTAACGCCTGATCCGACCGGTTGCATTTTCTTGCAGGCACAAGGCATCCGATCAGGGGCTACAACTACTGACTCTCCTTTCTCAGATAAATACATTATGCGCTTTTATCATTTGGTGCTTTTATCGAGAGATGAGGGTGGCTTAGAGCTCCGGCTAAGACAGGTCCCTAAAGACCTCTCTTAGGAGGGAGAATAATGATAATATCCGTTATCTTCTATCCCACATTGATTGAACTTGAGTTAATAACGGTTATTATAAGACCTTCCAACTCATATCTCTGTGTACGCGTTTTGGGACAGCACCCCAAAAACAAAGCCTTAAAAGTTCAGGTTCAAAGCGGACAATATACACAGAATCCGATCAGATCCTTCTACCATCGGATATACAAGACGAGGATTTCAGTGTCCGAAGACCTCTTATCCGATCGGTCAGCGAGCGATTTGTCACTAAGGAATTTAACGAATTGAGATATAATTATAATTAACTGACCACAATATGTATAATTTAAGATTGAAAAGGTATTTCTATATATATATTGTAAAAGAATTTAAAATTGATACTTAAGATCAACAAAATATAATAGTATTTTAATGGAATAGATATTATTATTCTATAAAAAAAGAATAATATATCATTAGAAATATTGAATAAAATTTGGAGTGAGATTGAACCAAATCCTGAGCAATTTAGCTATTCTGTTTATTTGGTATGTTAAGTTATTATAGTTTAGTTTGTCCAGTTCAATTTTATTTTTTATGGTAAAAAAATTTAATAGATTGAACCGATCAAACTGTAAATAATTATAATTATATAATTAAACAATTAATTAATCAATTTAGTATGTATGATATACAAATCAAGTATAATTGCTCGATTATAATTATATATAATGCATAATTATTTTATTGTAATTATGTAATAGTTGAATTATAATTAGTTTATTTATAATATTTAAAATTTGCACATATTAAAATTTTTGAATTTTATTGTTCAAAATGTATATAAATTAGGATAAAACGTTTAAAAACTAAAAGTCCAAAATCAGAAAATAAAACTAAATCGATTTCAATATTGTTTGGTATCGATTTTCTTTTATAAGTGTAATATTGAATTATTGGGTATGATCAGTATTCATATGGAATTGATAGCAGAGCTAAATAGAGGAAATAAGAAGAAGAGATGAAGAAGTTGGTTTTAGGAGTCTTTTGTGCATGTAGCCAAGCCAATGATGTTGTAATTAGGAACCAAAAAATGGTCATTTGTAGTATGCAATTAGTTTAGAACATTTAAATTAAAAAATAATAACAGTTTCATGCTATCTTATCTTTCTATTTAATGTTTTTTTTAATACAATACATATTAAGGCCGAATAGATAAAAATCGATTATTATTTAATTAAAAAAGCTATTAGATTTTCAATAAACTACGTGTGCTTTCATTATACTATGCTTCCCATCATAATTTAAAAAGATTAAAGAGACCGGCAGAGAGTTCGTTGGCAAGACCGAAGGAAGCTGACGAGCCGTCAAGTTCCCGGCTGGAAAGAGATTAAAGAGACAAAATATTCCAAAATAAAATTCTGAAAATTGTGTTCTTGTTTTAGAGCTTAAAATTACTTTATAACTAATTTAAAAAATATGTCCAAAATTTTGTAGTTTTATGTTGAAATCATATTCATTTTATATTTAATTTCCCACTCAATCTTCAATTTATATTTATGTTCACACATAAGCCGACCAAACCAAACATTTGACCAAGACATTCGATTTTTTCTTTTTTTTTTCCTCCTCGAATTTATTTCATAATTTTATTACCTGATCGCAAACTTAGTATAAAAATTGTAATTGTTTTTCCAATCATTTATATTGCTGCGGGGTCCATAAAAAAAAAAAAGCATGACAATTATTTTTTTAAGATTTTTTTTTCTATGTGAACCATTATATTATATATCAAGTCATGACAAGTTGATTCATAAATAATTAGAATTAAATTGAATTCGGTCAAAATTTAATTAAATATTATTTAATAGGTTATAAATGGTTTGAATCATATATCCACGGAGCCATATATAAATCAAACTTCATAATATTATTCTTTTATTTTTTATAAATTCATTTAAAAAACTATAGATGGTATAACATATAAAAATAAAAATAGTTATTTTATGTTCACATTATATGTATAACTTTTGAAATCATGAATAAAGTAAATAAATAATAAATTCATCGCAAATAGATTGAATTATACTGAATTCATAAAAAATTGAGTCACTCCACAAATCAAATGTCAATATAAATTTGGATCATATTTAAATAGACAAATGGAGCGTACTTTCGCGTAAATTCTTTTTTTTTTTAATCTATTCATTATTAAAAAATTGAATTCTTTTTTGATTGGAGATTCATTATTAGCAAGTGGCATAACTAAATAACAGTTGGATAATAAACCAAACCAAACAGCTACGGCCCAGAAGAAGAAGACAAGTTCATAAATATACGAGTTTTATGGACATGGTGAGCCGCCGGCGACTTTTCAAAACAAAGTTTCTACCAAAAAAGAAAGTTGGATTATTTCATGATTCAACCGGCTTTGTCCAAACGCATATCAAAGATTAAAAGCCTCCGCCTTTGACGTGCTTTGGTATTAGCCCACTACCCGCTTTTACCTTCCTCCATATTCTCTTCCTCTTTTCCCCTCTTCTTTGCTCGCTTTGATTCTCTCAATCCATCTCGCATTAGCTTTTTGTGCGCTTTCTGGTTCCGTTTCAAGCTTATCCGCGACTGAAGACAATGGTTCAAATCAAGGAATTGTATCCTTCTCTCTGTTTTTTTTTTTTTCCTGGCTGCTTCTTGAACAACAGTTGCATGATCTAATCATGTCTCGGTTGGTTCAAAATTTGATCTTGCATTTACTTTTTGACTAATTTCAGACTTCTCTAAGTTGGGTTTGATCCTAAATTCAGAAGTTTTGATTTTGTATTGACAGCCAGTTAACAGCAGTGTTTTTGCTGATTTGTTTTTAAATGTTTCTAGTTTGTGTTGTGGGTATTTCCTTGACCTGTTTTCTTTCGATGTGGTTTTTCTCTGAAGCCGAATTGTCATGCCCATGTCACTTGAAGAGGTATAAATTTTGAATTTGTTGAATTTATGCAATTTAGGAAAAAGGGTATTATTTGATTTTTTTTTCGTTACAAATGTTTTGGTTTTCTGAATTTGCAGTATCAGATAGCGCAGATGTATATGGTCATGAAGATGCAACAACAGAATACAAATAGTGCTGAGGGTGTTGAAGTCTTGGAGAATAGACCCCTTGAGGATGATGCTTTTGGGAAGTGCCAATATACATCGAAAATTTATAGGTTGCAAAGGTAATTTGAATTATTCATTAAAGTGGTTGAGAGACCAAATTTAGGTTGTGCTGTTTGTGTTTCACAACCGCAAACAACGCTATTTTCTATTACTTTGTTATGAAAGGACTTAAATAGGTTTGGCTCTACTTCGTAATGAAAAGCTTCAAAATTACCTGTAAGCAGAATCTATGTGGACTGTAGAGTACTGATTATGCCTTGAAGATGCATTATATAATGGTGTCATTAGATTACAGATAATCATAATGGCATCATATATGTTCCCATACTGCAGTGCCTCAATGCGGTTGTGATTGAGGGACATGCGGCCTACCCTAAACGTTGCTCTTAAGAATTACAATAGTTTAGTCCATCACATAAAAGAAGCTATGAGTTTTTATATTTGTTAAGAACTATGCTGGAATTTTGTGAAAGAAGGTTGCTTGTAATTTGAATGAGATTTTCTGCCTTGAGGCGAGGGCTGTTTCTTTATCCTTGGATCAATCTTCAGAGAGAATTCACTGCCCATTAATTTATCTATTTTTATGGAAACTTAATGGTTTTGACTCCTTACAATGTCTGCCCTGTGAATTTCAGTTGCAAAACTCTCTCCACTTTATCTATTTTCTAATTTTTCCAATAGGTTAATACATGCTAATTATCTGCATCTTAAAATGTTTTTCGGTTCCTTAGTTTTCATTTATGGCATTTCCTTGGGAAGAAAAAGTTCAAAACTTGTTCATACAATTCTTTTTTTCCAGTAAAGCACCTACTTGGCTTACAACTTTTGCACCGGCAGATGCTCTCATCATGGAAGAAGAAGCTTGGAATGCATACCCGAGGTGCAAAACAGGTTTGGAATCAGCTCTTGCTGGAGTCTTGATGTTTTTTGTTCATGTTTACTGCTCATATTTGATCATATCAGTTGACCTGTATTGACATGTTGTCCTTTTCTTTGTTCTCTGCAAATGGATGCCATTCTAACAGTGGTCAAGGTGAGATTTTCTCATTTTTGAAGTTTGAATTTTACAAATTTTTCTGGGGAAATATGTCCATATATCAATTGGCAGCATGTTCATTTTCATTCGGGAATTTTTGCAGTGTCCATACTTCACCAAGTTTTCTTTAACTGTGGAAACTATTCATAAAGCCGACAATGGTCAATCAGAAAATGTAAGTTTTCTAATAGTTTTATTCTTCGTGTGAATTTTCCAAATTTGAAATTCGGTACCATGCCAACATGTGATGTTGTAAATTTTCAAATGAATTTATATTGCCAATCCTCTTCATTGGCTGTTTCCTTTGGTATCTTGACTTCTGAAGTTCGACAAACTAGGTACACTGTTTAACTAAAGAACAACTAGCAGCTAGAGAGGTCGAATATATTGATATAGCTTCAGCAGCAACTGATTATTGGAGTTATGTTGTTGGAAGTAACAGCACGGACTACTCTAAATTCAAGTCTGCGAGAACTAGCCGGGGTCCTCTGTTGAATGGATGGCAGGTTGGTTTCTTCCCTAGCAGTTACTGAACACATTATGCCTAAATAAGGATGCAACTAGTAATGGAATTTGATTTGCACTCGTTCAATATAATGCACGGTATCTTATATTTATACTAACTGTAAGATTCTTAACTGTAGCACTTTGATATTGCAGGATAAGTGCAAACCCGTAATGACAGCATACAAGCTGGTAACAGTGGATGCACCATACTGGGGTTTCGGTTATCGACTTGAACAGGCTTTACTAGGGGTAAGCACTCTGTCTCATTGAGATGTTTGAATGAAGATTTGGTCAAGATGATAGCTGTGCCTCTTTTATTTCTATGGTAACATTAACAAATCCACATGCCAAAAAAGAGCAGGACAATATTGTGGAAAAAAAAAAGGCTAAGAGAGTCATCGGAATTGTTTCTTGTTGTTTGGATTGGAACTTAATGGACGTTTTTGGATTAACTTATGCAGGGTGAAAGAGCTCTTTTCTTAGAGAGTCATCGGAATTGTTTTGGTTGGATTGACGAATGGTATGGCATGACAATGCATCAAATACGCCAACTGGAACTACAGAGCGATTCTTCATTAAATAAGGTAATTGTGATCCCTCATATCTCAAATGACAAGATGTAAATGTGAGTTGTTGCACAGCTTTGCTGAGTCTTGCAACAGCTACTTTAACAAAATTCATATTCTATAAGAAAAAGCATGATCTGACTTTATGAGCTGGACAAGATTCCTTTTAGAGATAAATAGCCAAGTTTCCCTTTGATATTGGCATTGGAAATATATTATTGGAGAAAGAATCATGTTTTATATGTTCTCCGTAAGCAACTAAGAATTGATGTTTTTCAAGATATTGCTGCCATCAAACAGAAAGCTAATGATAATTTGTTTATGGCATGATAGCAGAAACTTGGGAAGGCATGTGCAGAAGGTTTTGATCAGGATTTGCCACATGAAAAAGAAGAGACTCACAGCAAGAGGTTTCAAATTAATTCAGAGAAGCACGAAGTTGCTGTTGATACTTAGGTTGCAGGATTTGATATCATACGGACAAGACAACTACATTAGACAGCAAAGGAGGATGTTTTTCCAAATTGGAATTTATTGTTTGATATGAATGTGATGGTTTAGTCGTCCTTTTTCAAGTTGTATATTCGATATATTACATTTTTGGATGCCATATTTATTGTCTTGAACGGACAATGGAAGCATTCTTTACATGAAAGCTTGGAATTTCGTGTCTAATTTAATTTCTTAGAACTTAACCTCTTTATAACGTCCTTCATTTACGATCTAATGGGTTTATGATTTTTTAATAATGATCTATTTCAATCATGACCGACAATACCACATATTATCCCTTCGATCCAGTCCAAGTGTCGTAAATCCAGTGGTAGATAATCCATTAACACAATGGTGGATGATCCATTAACACAATCGGAATAAAACTGATCAAACATAATGTTAATCAAGTTTATCACATCAACAGGCCATATCCTGATAGCCATTGCATTAGTCACCCTAACTCTGAATCACGTAAATATAGCTAAATTTGGCACTCATTGAGTATAACCAACGAGGCACGATAAATATCAAAACATTTTTTATGTTTATGATTTTTCTCTCTTCTTTCTATTCTATTATTGATTAAACTTTCAGATTATTAATCTCCTACCAGACAGGAGTAAGTGTTGTTTTTGTGTTGTAGATTCAAAATTCGCCGATCGGGGCTCGGATTTCCAACTCCATCTTCCATCTAATTCAGTCTTTGATATTCTAATCCAATTGATGTTAGAAAATCTGTTTTCGAGCTATAATTCCTAATGATAGTTAACTTGAATGTACACTGTTGAGGATATAATGATAGTAGAAATGGCAAGAATTCAATAAATCACCAAATTGGTGAGGTTACTTGTAGCAGAGGAGAACATGGAACAAGGCCAAATAAGTAGCCCTTTTAAATACAAAAGTCTAGGTAATTGAGATTTTTTCAACAAAGCACAGCATTTCTCAGCCATGAAATCCCATCACATCGAAATTTACAACTCAACTGCCTGTTTATCCCGACTCGAAGTCACCTCACATTCCTTCCATGCTTTGGCAATATGCTTATTGGCCGAGGTGTAGTTTGCTTATTCAACTGTCTTTTCTTTAAGAAAAATATTAGATTAAACGAATATGCGTATAATTAGATAATTGCACGTGTTTTCAATAAATTATATTAAATAGATATATGTATAATTTGGTAATTGCATGTGTATTGAATTAAGATTTATTTAAATATATAATAAATAAAAGTAGATATATAATTTTTTAAAAAATTTGAAAAAAAATTAAAATAAGATAAAATAAAATAAAATAAAGCAAAGTAATAGCCATTAAATTTGTCCAACAACCTTTCAAATTCTATTTAATTTAAAAATGGAGCGAGACGAAATTTAGACCTTGCCGACATTAAAGTTTTTATTTTTAATTTATCCAAAAATAATAATAATTTTTTCTTTTTGTCTTTTTAAAACAGACTGAAGGGCGTTAATTAACTAACTGGCATAGCCTTCTCTCATCTCTGGTAGCTGAGATTTGGAAGTTGCACCGGCGGATCAAGACGGCAATGGCAACGCCGCCGGAGGAGATTAAGGCTTTGTTTGGTAAGTACTCGGAGAATGGAATCATGACCATTGATCATCTCCATAGGTTCCTGGTTGAAATCCAAAAGCAAGAGAATGGTACAATGGAGGAAGCAAAGGCCATTCTTGATCATTTTCGTGAGCAAAAAGGTCTCAATCTTGAGACCTTTTTTAAATTCCTCTTCGGCGATACCAATACTCCATTGGATCTCAAACGCGGGGTAATTTTAATTTCTTTTCTTTTCATTTTTATATGGCCAAAAATTTTGAGCTTTGATGATTTTTTTTTATATATATTTTTTTCCTTTTATAAGTGTCAGTTAGATTCGGTTTTTTTCTTTTTCTTTTTCTTTCCTCCATTACTATGCATTAATTAAGCAGAAATACAGAGATTTGACTGTTCTTTTCCTTATATGGAAAGAAAGTCAAGAAATCAGATAGAAAACATGAAGTGAAAAATCAGATGAGCCATAATCATCTGAATTGTTGAATTTTGTACTGACACTTCTCTTTAGTAAATCGCAATCAGAACAAAATCCAATTTATAAATTTTTCTTTGTTTGATATATCTTAAAATAACAGATTTCTCTCCCACTTTCTATACTCTATGTGCTATTTTTTAATTTACAGCTAGATTTTGTCTGATATTTTCTGTATTTTTTTTTTATTCAGAAGTGAATTGGAAGATGTTCACTTAGTTCCTGTTCTATATAATTTTTTAAATTTGTATGTTCATTTTTTTAGGATGTCTGTTTTTGTTATGAAGAACTTTTCTTGGGTTTTTAGGTGTACAATGATATGACTGCTCCTCTGTCCCATTATTTCATATGGACCGGGCACAATTCATATCTAATTGGGAACCAACTTAGTAGTGATTGTAGTGATGTCCCCATCATAGAAGCTCTACAGAAAGGTGTCAGAGTAATTGAATTGGATTTATGGCCTAACTCAACTAAGGATGATGTCCATGTTCTTCATGGAAGGTACGCTGTTTCGCACTTGATTAATTGTTATTGCCCTCAAAATGGATAGCCAAGTAGAAATAGAAATTGCTGATACAGTGATTAGACTAACTTTCCCATATCAGGACCTTTCATGTTTCGTCTTGTTTTTCATGATTCAAATCATGATGATTTCCAAATTTAAAACTTTTGGAATTTGATGTTCAGTTCTCATTTTGTGATAGATGAATTTTAGCAGCGTTTTCATTACCTAAATTCGAGGAAAGATTTGTTTATAAGATGACATGTTCTTCTGCACTTTGATAGTGTTACTTAAGAAATTGACTTTATGATTATTTGTCATTTTTTCATGAGGACTTTTGAGAAACTTCAACAAAAAATGCATATGCCATCTTTAACTAGTCCTGATACCTTCATGTAGGACAATGACAACTCCAGTGGAGCTTATCAAATGCTTGAGGTCTATCAAGGAACATGCCTTTACTGTATCGGATTACCCAGTTGTTATAACTCTAGAGGACCACCTTACTCCAGATCTTCAGGCTAAAGTGGCCCAGGTGAGTCCTTGAAATTTCCTTTGGGGTTCTGAAGCTCTAGCAGTCTAATGATTTATTGTTCTCTAAATGTCTCTAGATGGTCACCGAAACATTTGGAGAGACCCTGTTTTGTCCTGGCGAAGAGCGCGCAAAGGAATTTCCCTCACCAGAAAAATTGAAAAAACGGGTTCTCATATCAACTAAACCCCCAAAGGAGTACCAGGAGGCCAAAGATATTGAGGGGGAGGGTACTTTGGATAGCAATAATGCTGCCAAAGATATTCAAGCCGACAGCCAGGTTTGGAGATGATCAATAAATTTTTGCATGCTGATCTTCTGTTTTGATTGCTTGTTTAACTTATTCTTGCAGAATGAAACCGATGGAGAGAGCAGTGATGAAGAGATTAACGAAAGAGGCATTAAACCAAAACGAATTATAGCAAAAGAGTATAAGCATTTAATTGCTATTCATGCTGGTAAGCCGAAAGGCGGGCTAGATGCTTGTCTTAAAGTAGATCCTGAGAGAGTGAGACGCCTTAGCTTAAGCGAGCAGCAACTGGAAGATGCTTCAGAAACTCATGGAAAAGAAATTGTCTGGTGATAACGAGTATTTACTGATTTTGTAACAATTTTCTAATTGTTTGACTTATTTTTCTTTTATGAAATTTTGTTGAGATGAGAATGAGAGAGGGCATATTGAACAGTTCTGTTCTACAGCAGAATTTGCATTGTTGAATAGGCTTTTAATGGATGAAGTTGGAATTAGTCGGATAACTATTTATTTTCGCTAGATCTTTTTTTTTTTGTAAAGGTCCTTTCAACTCTTGTGCAGGCAGGGTTTGCTGTTTCTCTATGCATTATTTTGAATATATTTACAACTTTTTGACATGCATATAATGTATCTTCACTTGTCTGTAACCTTATTGCTACAAAAACAAATCTCACAATTTCTGATGATTGCTCATGATGTAGGTTTACCCAACGAAATATACTAAGGGTGTACCCAAAGGGTATTCGAATTAACTCATCCAACTACAATCCACTCATCGGGTGGATGCATGGAGCGCAAATGGTTGCTTTTAACATGCAAGTATGTATTTGTAAATATTTATCTAGGTTAATATTATTATCATACAATCTCAAGCAAAGAAACAGAATTTGTAACTTGTAATTGTGTGGTGTTAACATTATTCAACTTCTCAATAGGTTGACTTCATCGATTCTTTCATGAATAAGTAGAAATTTATAAATATTCACACACAAGATTGAAGTTGTTCTTTTTTAGCCATCAAATGGTTCAGAAGAAGAGCTGCAATGTAGTCATTGTCAAGTACAGTTGCTTTCATGCTATTGATAGGCAAATGCATTAAACATGTTGCATGTTTTAATTTTGTTCTAATTTGTTTCTATCAAATGCTAATGAACAAATTCATGATTCATAGGGACATGGAAAATCACTTTGGTTGATGAACGGCATGTTCAAAGCCAATGGTGGGTGTGGTTATGTGAAGAAACCAGATTTCCTATTGGAGTCTGGCCCAAATGGTGAGGTCTTTGATCCAAGAGCTGAGTTCCCTGTAAGGAGAACCTTGAAAGTGAGTACTCCATTGCCAAAGACATTTGATTTGAGTCACATTTCCTGCGCTCTTGTACTAAACTTCTTCTAATAGAATTCTTGTTTCGCTTACATCTCAATCAACAATTGTCAACTTTCTTGTTGCTCAATAGGTGACAGTATATATGGGGGAAGGTTGGCATGATGAATTCAAAGGTGCCAATTTTGATATGTTTTCCAGACCCGATTTTTACGTTAGGGTATGCACATATCTTCTCTCTTTACCTTTCTTTTCTCAGATTTTTAGTTAAAGAGCGTGTCTGTAATGTGGTATCCTTGCACTAATCTAAAGATTAGTGTGGATGGTCGAAGTTCATGATAATCAATGTCTCTGCAGGTAGGGATTGCTGGAGTTCCTGCAGATACTATAATGAAGGAAACTGAGGAAGTGAAGGACAACTGGACACCTGTTTGGAATCAGAAATTTGAGTTCCCATTAACAGTTCCTGAACTTGCTCTGCTTCGTGTTGAAGTTAACGACTATGACAGGACCGAAAGGGATGACTTTGGAGGTCAAACATGCCTTCCTGTGTGGGAACTAAGAAGAGGAATCCGAGCAGTTTGGCTCCATGACCGCATGGGTGTGAAGTACGATTCTGCGAAGATCCTCATGCATTTTGATTTTATTTGAGACCACAGGCAGTTCTGTGCTATATATATTAGCCCTATGGTGCAGATGTACGTATTAGTGAGTCCGCCTGTTCGTTATCAGGATATGCGACTCGTGTAGCTATGCAATACACTTTGCTTATTGATAAAATCATGAACCGACTCTAGCAAAAAATAAATATTGTGGCATAGAGAACTCATGAATGTTATCATTTGTGTTGTAATAAATGAATAAATAAGAAGGTTCTGTTTTTGCTCATTTAAAACTTGGACTGTTTGCTGCATGAATTGACATTCTAAGTTGAACAATTTTTATTTTCAGACTAAGCTGAACAATGGGCTTGAAGGTGTAGATGGTTTGGTTTAATGGCCGAATCTGATATTCGATACCTAATAGCTGATAGGAAAAATTTAAGAAATGACATGTTTTTGGTGCAAGTTTACAGGACAAATGAGCTATTTTGCCCTTTTTAAAAAAGTACTAAAATTAACTTTTATCCCTTTCAAAAAAAAAAAAAAAACAATCTTTTATCCAATTTAATAAACTGAAATTCTAACACAATCTCCTTTTTAATCCCTAACCTTTCCCCTCTCTCGATCCCCATCTACAAAAACCATTATTTGGAGCATATAACATAAATTGGGCGAGCAACATTTAAAATAGCTACGTGTAGAGCCTGCTCTGGCTGGGTGATTTTTGGGCGGAGAAGACATAAAAGACGCTGCTTTCGACGGTAAGGGGTAGGTTGCAAAAAACATACCTTCTTTCAATTATTACTTTAATTGATATCCATTGTTTTATGTTATTAAATTGAGTCAAACTGAATTGTTATAGTGCAATTTATACCCGTAAATATGTGCATATATGTTTTTAAATACGGTGCATACCACCTGTTTGATGATTTGCCTAAATCATAACAAAGAACAAAACTATCCATGAGTAATACGTAGAATGGAACAAATATATATGAACTTATCCATCAAAGCTCGGTGGGATTGTAAAGGAAATTACTTGAAGAAAAATAAATTGAATTCTTGCAGCTGGTTGATTTGTTTGAAGGATATAACCAAATGGGGCCGAGATGGAAAGGAAAGGGTGCAGAAGCTAAAGCTCTTGCCGATCCAATGTCAAAGATTGTTTCTCAGCTTTGTTCTTCTCTAACCCAATCAGATGCTCATGGTTTACTCTCAGGAAGCAGTGTGCTTCTTGCAGTGGAAGCCGAACATACTGAACTTCTTACTCGAGCCTGCTTTGGCCGACCTATGATTACGGCTGAGAAGGATAAGCAGTGGTTTCAATTGGGTTTGGAGGAAGCCTTTTACTTGTGCTATTCTTTGAAATGCCTGAAGATAGTTGGTAATGCTGATTGTGATAAGACTGTTGTTGAGCTATGGCAGTACATGAAATCAAAGATTGCAACTTTCCCTGATCTTTTCAAGGCTTATTCTCATCTTCGAACGAAAAATTGGGTCGTCAGGCCGGGATCTCAATATGGTGTAGACTTTGTTGCATACCGTCACCATCCATCTTTTGTTCATTCTGAATATGCTGTGATTGTTTTGTCTGGAGAAGATGGTGATGTTAATGGGAGATTGAGAGTTTGGTCTGATTTATATTGCACAGTTCGACTTTGCGGAAGTGTAGCAAAAACATTGTTAGTTCTTTACATCAGTAAACAGGGTCACAGTGCTTCCTCTCCATTGTCTTTAGATGGATACTCTGTTGAAGAGCACATGATCACAAGATGGAGTGTAGAACAAAGTCGTGAGGATCAGACTCCCTCTGAAACGAGCACCAAGTAAGATGATGTTTTATAATGTTGTTCCTTTAAGTTTATAACAGAGCATTATTTAATCATTTAATCTATCAAAAATTGAGTTTTGGTATATTTATTTCCTGTTAATGAAAAATAGCACAGATATAAGGTCATAGCTTGTCGATTATTTTGTTCATGAAACAAGATTAGATCCTGTCTTGATAAGAAAAAGCTTAATATTGTTGTTCCAAGCTTTACTGGTGAAAAAGTTCATTTTGTACATTTAATTACATGTTAAAGAATTGTGGTTGGTGTGAGTGGTAAGGCACTCTCATCCCTTAAGTGAGGTCAGGGGTTCGATCCCCCTCACGTACGGAGCAACACATTGGCCAGCACACTACCCTTTAATTGGGCCGACACGGTGCGAACGAGGATTAGTCTGGATGTGGTACGGGCTTAAAGGTGCCTTCCACAGTTGGAGCCCATCCAGGATATCCCGTGCATTTCGCAAAAAAAAAAAAAAAAAATTTACATGTTAAAGAAAAAAATATTCCGTTTCTCAAATCTTTTCGTTACAGAATATTTTCTTTTGCCCCATCAAAAGCAAAGATTCGTAAAAGAATTAAGCAAGCGCATTACCTGAAAGCAACATATACATACAATCGTTCAAAAGTAGGTAAAAAAGTATAATTGCATTTGTCAAAGATAAAACAGTCCTAAAATTCAAAAAGCAAAACCATGAGTTACATATTACTAACGTACAAGTAACCCAAGCAATATTTAAAGCTGGATCCTACTAGGTTGTGCCTTTGTCATCCTTGCTTCCCCATAGGGTTCGTCATTATCGATCCTGCGATTGTTCCTAAAGGCTGCACAGCCAATGACATAGGCAATGACGAGGATGATTAGCACGATGATGTTAATTACCGAAACCTTCCTCCAGCTCTTCCTGAGGCTGCCTAGAACTCCAGCCTTGCAGGAGTTGCAAGAATAGCATAGTTGCTGTTGATCATTGCTCCACAAATTGCAGTCCATATTGGAGACAACAGTTCCTCCTTGTGATGTCCATACAGTTTCATTAAAGTAGCTGAAACCGCACTCGGATGGTGGCTTACAGCAACCAGACTACGCAACATCAATTAAAGCTATTGGTTAGTTATAGGTATATATGAAAGCTGGAGGAATGAACATTGACAAAATAAAGATTAAATGGGTGTAAATTGAACAAGTAAAACATTAAGAGAGCTCGATAGACAAAATATGCATAATCCAAGGACGAAAAATGCATATTTCTAGAAATCATAGCGTAAACATGTTTCACAACAAAATAAGAATCAAACAACAGATTAAATAGAAAAATCACATACTGGATTCTCTATTTTGCTCTCTAACCAATCAAAATAAAAGAACTATTATATAAAACAGGCATTCGTTTTTGTTCTAAAACTTCTAATTATATTTTATATATATTCTATTATTAAGAAGTTGAGATTGAGAAATAATATATGGGGTTTTTTTTTTTTTTGAAAACTAAAAGGAATTTCATTTACAAGCATCAGCTGTTAAAGTTGAGATAATACCATGAAGGAGAGACAAATTCCAAATAACAAGACCTGATACAGAATAAACAGCTCTAGCAAGGTCATGAACAGCTGTATTCGCAGATTTTTTTATAAATTCAAACCGGATGTTAGATGAATAATTACATAAATCCAAACAATCACGAATGATAAAAACAAACTCAGACCGATTGTTACTATTACTAGATAAGGTTTTGATGACTAATTGATAGTCCAATTTCACCAACGAACGTTTAATCCAGCCCAAAGCTTCCCTCACACTAACTTCTTCAGCTACCGAGTGGTCAACCACACCAGAAAAACACTTACAAGCAGCACACACAAAGACACTTTCATAATTCCGTACAACAAAGCCAATTCCTGTTTGCTGTCTTTGAGAAATAATATATGGATTGGTAGCAAAAGGATGGAATTAGTGGGGATTTGATTTTGATTATTGAGGTGGGTCCTAATAAATAATAATTAATTGATTTGGAGAAAAAGATCCCATGGCTTTGTTCACTTCCTCCATCCCTAGCAATGGCAATAGCCCAAACCACACCCATCCTCGTCTATATGCTGTCAAACTCATTTAAATATATAGTACCACTTCAAGGCAAAGCTTAATTTATTGAACCTAACCAAAACAATTGTAAATAAGACCATCCTTTCTGACTCAATTTATTGAACCTAATGAATATCAATAAATATCATGTGTGAATGAATATTTTGTCTAAATTTAAAAGAACCTAGCACATGTAACAAATAAATATACATTCCATTCACAGGGATATTTTTGGCATTTACCCCTATTAGTATTGCCTACAGATTACTCCAATGCAAATGATAGTTTATAGAATATGTATACGTGGCATTAAAAAAATAAATATATTTTTTTAACATGAAAAATTTCAAAGCGAGAGATAATCGGTGAGCTATCATATGATATGAGTATTAATTGAAAGCATGCCTAAAAAGAAGGGAATAATTTGTGGGCATGAATTAAAATATAGAGGTTGGTAGCTGAGAAAAGCAAGGAAACGAAAGAGAAAAAGAAGAATGGAAAAAAGTTTGGATCAAAAGACTGGATCCCAGGTCTCTTGTATTGTATCTTTCTGGATTGTGAGACAAATCTCGGCTTCATTTAATAAAGCAATTCAACAAAAGAGAAATAATTATTATAATAATAATAATTAAAAACGGGGATATTTATATCCCTATTCTATTCTATTCTATTCTATTCCACTTGAAAAGGAAATACTAAAAGGATGGAGTAAAAAGCCAAACCAACCACTTCCACCCAAACACAATACCTAATTTTATAATACCTATACGCTAAGGTAATAATTACAGTCACAACTGCGTATATTTTCCTACTCCCATCGAATTATATGCATATGGTAATAAAGTTACTAAAATAAAAATTCATTTAAAAAAAATCAAATCGTGTCATGCATTATACGAACATCTTAATAAAAAATAAATAAAACTATTTTATTTTTCATCCAACAGTTAATATATTATCATTTTTCTCTTTATCTTGTACTTATTTTTTAAAGAAGAAAGATTATAATAGAAAATTATTCCTCTCAAATAAATTATCTCTACCATGGTCTTTGGATTGAGCACAAACAAAATTCTTGTGTTTAGCAGTGGCCACATGATGCCACCGACCAGTGTAATAATAGAGAAGAACGTGATTGTAAAATATATATATACGTATGATTAATAAACTAATACTTTATCAACTATTTTAAGGGAATAAATATAAATAATTGGTTTCATAAAATTATAGTAGAAGCTAAGGGAGTTTCCATGACTAGCGTCAGTGTCAAAAAGAAGGCCAAGCGGGGCCGAATTTCTTGCCAAGTATACCGCCATATGCGGGCTGGCCATTTGGCTTCACACATGCCCCTTGATTAAACAACTCAATATACCATAAAAAAATTTCCTATTTTAAAATTAAAATAATAATATCAACCGCTTAAGCTTTAACCTACCTGACAACACATAAATATTTCAACTAAATCTTAAACTTTTATAAATCTAATATTTTTATGATGGATAGAAAATATTATTAAATATTTAATCATTTTTATTTTTTAAAATCTTAAAATAAAAAAAATTATTGACATTTTTTACAATTATATTTTATAGTGACAGCAATAAGAATTCAAATTTTATAATAAAAAAAATGAAACTTTATGTAAATTATTTTTATTTTGTTCAAATACTTTAAACATATACCCAATTCATCCTATTTTAAAAAATTATTTTTAATTTTACTTTATCCAGATCAAATATCTCTTTCAAAATTTAAAAAATAAATTTACATATATATTCACTTAATTAAATTATTAAAAAAATTAAATCAAATTTTTAAAAATAAAAAAATATTTTTAACAATTATTATAATATTTTTTATAAAATTAAAATATTTTAATTATTTCTTGAATTTCAGAAAAAAAATAAACGGTGGAGTATAATCTTTACTCTAAATAAGTAAATATATTAAAGTTGGCATATTTACTTCTAATATTAATTGCAACACGTTAGTTTTTCTCTCTATTTTAAAATTTAAAAAAAAAAAGTTGAATTTTTTAAAAAACGTCCATCCGATCAGAAGAAATAACTTAAATCCAGAAAAGCAGAGAAAAAATGAAAAATACCTGAATAGGGTTAAGCTTCCTCTGAAAATACATATCAGCAGTTTCATGGACGCCATTGAAAGAAACTCCCATCTTAGCACAAACCTTAGAATCTCTAATACAAGAACTAATTTTACTCCAATAGCTCTCACTCGCTACTCTATCTTTAAGCCAACCCGAATAATCCTCCAAATAATAATCCAAATAAGCTCTATTTGCCACCGGCCTGCCTGATCCTTTATCGGTGACGGAGTAAGCGAAAATAATAAATCCCACGAGGGCAGCGATGATGAAGAACATCACAAACAGATAGAGCCACATAAGAAAAGTGTTCCGGTAACAAGCTCCGGCGAAACCAGCTAAAGAGATGACCAGAATGGAAACTCCGATGACTATTAATGGCCACTGTAGGAACTTTAAGCAATCGGTGTTGTTTGCTCGGCTGCTTAGCCATATTCCGCCGCCGAGGATTGGGATTGAGAGCAAGAAAGTTATGAAGTTCAGTAGGCCTATTAAGTGATTGCTACTTCTCATCTTCTTCTTCTTCTTCTTTACAAGTTTTAGTAATGGGGGAGAGAGAGCGCAATAATAATGATGGTTTGTTAGATGTAATCAGTGATATTTTATGACATATTATTTTATGAACGGAGAGTTTGACGTGGGCCCTGCTTTTATTTTTATTTATTTTTATTTATATTTTCTTTTTCTTTTCATGGTTTTTTTTTTATTTCAAAATTCTATGAAAAGTAAGGATTTAGTTTACATTGCGTATCGATCCATGTCGGTTTGGATTAAAAAGTGAACTTTTTATTTTTAATTTAATAGGAAATTTACATAGAGAACAAAAAAAAAATTAGCTTAATTCATTGTAATCATTGTAGTTATTGATGTCTTTACTAATAAGGGGTGTGCTTCGATCGGATTCGAATAAATTTAATTCGATATTCAAATTTTAGGTATTATCTTTACTCGATCTTATCTTATATAAATATCGGGCTCCTACTCGATTAATCTGATATTTTTTTTATCCTAAATCGATCCATCCGATTTTATTTTTTTAATATACATATTTAAATTAAAATAAAATTAAAATCATAAATTAATATAAATAAATAATATTATACACCATAAAAAATATTTTAAAAATATAACAAACTAACAAGTTTAAAATTACATTAACATATATTATCTATTAATTAATATATGTAGAGAAATTAAGATTTTTTTTATTTATATATTAAGTTGTTCTGGTTGTTTGGTCGATCAATTTTAGAGGAATTTTCATCCGATCCAATGAAAAATTTTTCTAAACTTCATAATCGAACCGATATTATTAACCCGATTAACTCTAACCGAATATATCGGTTCATGTCAGGTTGATCTGGTCGGCCGATATTTGCACATCCCTACTTTACTTGGTCTATATTGCGGCGATAAATGTCTTCCATATGCACAAATTTTAGTCCAAAACCATTAATAAAAATATTAATAATCAGTTTATAATTCAATCTATCCATCTATTTTATTATAAATATATATATATAAATGCATAATTTTTGTATATAATATATAATGTGAATATAAAAATATTTTATATAGATTTTATAAAAAAAATTATATTATAAAATTTAAACTGTTTACAATCAAATCAAGTTATAACATACCATTATATATAGGTTTGAGCAAAATAAATCGAAAAAATGGTTAATTAAAAAATCAATCTGAAATTAAATCGATTTTTTGGTTAATCGAACCCTATGATTACTGTTTATATTAGTAAATTTGATATATTTCAATTTTCGATTTCGATCTCCAGTCTGAAAAAATCGACGATTTCGATTAACCGATCAATTTAATTATTTTTTTAATATATATATTATTTTTATTTTTATATCTTCAATTTTTTCTATTTGTTTCTCTTTAAAATTTGCATAAAATAATACTTTAAAATATATTTAAATTATATATTTACTTTGTATATTTTAATTTTTTATATTTTTTTATAAAATTTATATATTATTTTAAATTAAATTTATATTATGTTATTTTTTAATTATATAATAATATTTATATATAATCTCCAATTAACTTTTATATATATTATTTTTTTATCATATATTGATATTTATATTTTACTTAATAATATTTAATTATGTTTTCTTATATTTTAGAGTTTATATTATAATATTTAATATTATTTAAAATTTTATTTGATTTAAAATTAAATATATTATTTTTTAATAAATATTAAATTTATTTTATAATATTAATTATTAATTTATAAAATATAATTTTAATTAATAAATTATATTTATTTCGTAATTTTTATATTAAATTAATTTGCACATGTTATATTTTTTTTATATCTTCAATTTTTTATATTTTTCTATAAAATTTATATAACGTTTTAAACTAAATTTATATTATATTATATTTTTTAATTATATAATAATATTTATATATATAGTATCCGATTAACTTTTATATATATTATTTTTTTATCATATATTGATGTTTATATTTTACTTAATAACATTGAATTATATTTTTTTATATTTTAAAGTTTATATTATAATATTTAATATTATTTAAAATTTTATTTAATTTAAAATTAAATATATTGTTTTTTAATAAATATAAATTTATTTTACAATATTAATTATTAATTTATAAAATATAATTTTAATTAATAAATTATATTTATTTCATAATTTTTATATTAAATTAGTTTGCATATATTGAACTAAAATGTTAAAAGATAAAAAAGGTTAATTTGTCATGTTACCGTCAGCTTTTCGTCATCGTCTAATTGTCATGTCAAGATAAAAGGTTAAAAGATATGAAATAGAACTAAAATCAATTTTATATAATAAAATTTTTTACAGGTAAAGAGTTAGAAATATATTATATATCATAATTTTTTTGTCCTCTTAAACAGTGTACAAGCCACGTACAAAAAATAATCATTATTTTATTTAAATCGAGTTCAGGTCTCTTTATAAATTCAATTTAAGTATAATCGTATTATGACATTGTTTTTGTTAATTAAATTAAAAGAAAAATACAACTTAAAGAAACTTTTTCTTTGAAAGTATATACTATAGGTAATTTTTACGGGGATAATTTTATAAATAATATTTTTTGGAAAATTATTTGAATTTTTTATATATTTTTTGAACTATTTGGATTTTTGGAATTTTTCTTATTTTCACTAGTAATATCAGCAAAAATGGTAGGTGGGATCCACGGCATGAATTTTAGTGTCTTTCTCATTTTCATTGAAAATATCAGCGAAAATGATAGTTGACTCCTACGGCAGAATGTAATTAAATTTATCATCTCAAAAATAATAAAAAATAAAATATATTTTAATTTTTATGATCTTATCTTAATTTTTTTTCGTCTAAAGAAAAGAATACATAAAATTGGAATACAAACTACAGATGCTGAGTTTGCCCAATTTAATATTCAGTCATATTTCTAATCAAATAAAATCTAACAAACTTAATATCACTAAAATTTAAAAAATAACCGTGAATTAGATTAATTAATCTGATTAATCAATTACTTTTTTTCAATTTATCAATTTTTTATTTAAGTAAATAAAATATTTTTATTGATATTTTAACTATATATCAACGATCAAACTTGCTTCGTATATTTTTTTTCTTTTAATCTCTTATTTTTCTTACCCAATAATCTAAAATGCCTTTATTTAATCTTTATTTCAAAAATCTAAAATATCTTCAAAAATAAATATAAACACACAAAAAACTCGTAAATAGCTTGTTGTAGAAAAATTAACTCGCATTTAATGCAAGTTCACAGTAGGTTGTTTTGAAAAATAATACTTACTTCGTTCTTTTTTATCAATTATTTTTGTTATTTTTAGTAGAATTAAAAAATAATAAATAAATTTAAATTTAGTATTAAATTATATGATTAAAACTAAATTATTAAATTTAATTGGTTCTAATTTTATTGAAAAAGAAAAATAAATTAAATTATATTAAAAATTTAAAAATAATAAATAAATAAAATTTAAATTTTATTTAAATATAACATATAAAAAAAATAAAGAAAGTACTTTACAAATTAACTAAACTATTGCCAATAGTTTGTTTAATAACAAATAAAGAAATTAATTAAAAATATTAGTAAATGCTTTTCTAAATATAAAAGGGTTAAAGTATCAATACCATTTCAATTTTCTGACAATATATTGAAATTGAGTATTTGTAAGGTTAAATAGCTAAGTGGGGGCATGTTGGGAAATTGCAAAAGACTTAAGAAAGAATAAAGTGGTGGGTCTTAGTTTGTGTTGGATGTATCATCCACAGTAAGAAGCTTTGGAAACAATTTATGTAACTTTTTTAAAAGTAGAATATTTTATAAATTTATTTGGGTAAATGATATATGTGTAAAAATATTTAGGAAAATGGAGTGGACAGACCTATTTTTACAGTATGTCATTGCGGGAATAAGACGAGGCAAGGTGGACGAAAATTACAGAAAATGAGGTGTGGGGTCCACTTTCTATTCCCGCAATTTGTCGTTGCGGGAATAGACATGGGCCCCACTCTCTCTCTCTCGTCCAACCATTCTCACTCACACACACACACTCTCTCACCCACTCTCTCACTCTTCCTCTTACATTCTCTCTCTTAATATTTTCCAAAATATCATACTTAATTCTATAATTAATTATCCATACAATCCTATAAATAAATAAAAAATATTTTTAAAAATAATGTGAGGTAAAAATAAAAAATTTCAAGTGAAAATTATTTCAAAAATAAAATTTAAAATAACTCATGGTAAAAAATATTTATTAATAACAGTATTAGTTTCACATACGTTATATAAAAAAAATTTATTAAATAAAGTCATTTTTATGATATTTTAACTTATTGTTAGATTTCAAAATTATTTGGAAAAATTGGATGTTTTTCTCTCTCTTCATATTTTCTAAAATTATTATCATATTTAATTTTATAATTAATTATCTATATAATCCTACAAATAAAAAAATATTTTTAAAAATAATATGAGGTAAGAATAAAAATACTCCAAATGAAAATTGCTTCAAAAATAAAATTTAAAACAAATTCATAGTTAAAAAATGATAGTATAGCAAGAAAAAAAAGAGTATAGTAGTTGGTATTTTTTATCAAAAATTCAAATCTAACAATAAGTTAAAATATGATAAAAATTATTTTATTTAATGAATCTTTTTTATATACCGTATATGAAACTAATACTGTCATTAATAAATATTTTTTACCGTCATTTTTTCACCATGAGTTAGTTTAAATTTTATTTTTGAAATAATTTTCACTTGAAATTTTTTATTTTTGCCTCACATTATTTTTAAAAATATTTTTTATTTATTTGTAGGATTGTATAGATAATTAATTATAAAATTAAGTATGATATTTTGGAAAATATTAAAAGAGAGAATGTGAGAGGGAGAGTGAGATAGTGGGTGAGAGAGTGTGTGTGTGTGAGTGAGAGAGAGAGAGAGAGAGAGAGAGAGAGAGAGAGAGAGTGGGACCCATGTCTATTCCCGCAACGACAGGTTGCGGGAATAGAAAGTGGATCCCACACCTCATTTCCTGTAATTTTCGTCCACCGTATCTCGTCCTATTCCCGCAATGATAGGCTGCGAGAATAGGTCTGTCCATCCCATTTTTCTAAATATTTTCACACATACACCATTTGCCTAAATAAATTTTTAAAACACCCTACTTTTAAAAAAATCCCACAATTTATCGGTTCTCCGCACGCTGTTGTTCAAACTTGCCGTTGAGAGATTTTGTGAAAGTAAATCACAAAATTTATTATTATTATTATTATTATTATTATTATTATTATCGATGTTTTCTTTGTTTTTTTCATGATACAGGGCGCATGTGTGCCGCAAGTTACGAATCATTGGACTGTTTTGATAACGTTAAATTTAATATTAATAAAAATAAAAGTTTAATCATATAATGCAATTAAATAATAATTTCATAATAAAAAAACGTATAACTTCTAAAATTTTAAAATGCATTTTGCGTTTTAAATTTATCATTACTTTTTTACAAATAAAGATTTCTCTATTTATTTATTTGAAGAAAATACTCTTATAAAGACTATGTGGGATTTAACTGATTAGTATAACTAGTAGTTGACTCCAATTGTTGGTAATAGATAGTTGATTGATGATCAATAATAAAATTATATAAATTTATTGCTGTTTGATTATACAATTACCAAAGTTGATGTGCTTTTTAATTTGAGAATATATTTTTACCAAACTAATAAATAAAACAAATAATAATACAATACAAAAATTTATAAATTATTCAAACAATCAGGATAAAAAAAATTATTTTATAAATGTATGGAATATAAATTATTGTAAATATACATATAATTATAATAAAATATATATTAATTTTTTAGCTAAAAATGTGTATACTTTAAAAAAAATGGCGTATTTAAATATAACAAGAGAATATATGTGTAAAAATCATATGCACAAGGTTGATATCCCGCTTCCTTCTTATGAATAGTGAATTTAGCATTCGTTTGTAATAAAACACAAAATTTTACTGTTGAAGTAGAGATCGCCGGTCATGATGAGAAAGATTTTAATGATCTGCAAAAAAGAAAACTAGTCCGATCTTGCCGGACTTTTGTGCTCTGATGTCTAAGTTAGTTATCGAAGTGTGGAGATAAAACTTAATGGAGAGAGAGCATGAAAAATTAGAGAGAGAGAGCCCCCTATTATTTGTGTATCTTGTTATATTTGTACCTTTGAATATTGAGTTTTTTAGACTTCTGATCTTAGTCCTCTTCGTGGGTCTTTAATAAGCTGGTCTTATAGTTAATTTTATTTTGGATATTATCACTAGTCTCCCTCCACGAATTCGATCTTTGAAATCGAAGGCTCGAGAGTGTCGAAAAAATTATCGAGCTCGATATATCTATCAGAATGTGACATTGATCGAAATTAAATAGAGTCATTCGTCTTTGAATAACTGAGATGGATGCATCGATCAGGATGTGACGTCGATCAAAAATTTTACAATTTTATCCTGCGAATAATTTTTTGCAATTTTATCCTGCAAATAATTTTATAAATATTTACTAATCCGCTTTGTGGTTGCTTATGTTGGATATGATCCGCTCTCGACGATGGCGATCATAACATCCAATCCGCTCTTGGCGGTGGGGATAATAACATCCGATCCACTCTTGGCCATGGATGGTCTTCCAATCCGCTCTTGGCGGTGACAATAATAACATCCGATATGCTCTTGGCAATGGATGGTCTTCCGATCCAATATGCTCTTGGCGGTTGAATAATAACATCCGATCCGCTCTTGGCGATGGGAATAATAACATTCGATTCGCTCTTGGCGGTAGGGATAATAACATCCGATCTGCTCTTGGCGATGGATGGTTTTCCTATCCGATCTGCTCTTGGCGATGGATGGTTTTCCTATCCGATCTGCTCTTGGCGATAGCAACAATAATATCCAATCCGCTCTTGGCGATGGATGGTCTTTCGATCCAATCCGCTCTTGACGATGGATGGTCTTCCGATCCAATCCGCTCTTAGTGTGGAATAATAACATCCGATCCGCTCTTGGCGATGGATGATCTTCCGATCCGATCCGCTCTTGGCGATGGATGATCTTCCAATCTGATCCGCTCTTGGCGGTGGCAATAATAACATCTGATCCGCTCTTGGCAATGGATGGTCTTCCAATCCAATCCATTCTTGACGGTGGAATAATAACATCCAATCCGCTCTTGGCGATGGATGATCTTCCGATCCGCTCTTGACGGTAGAATAATAACATTCGATCCGCTCTTGGCGATGGATGGTCTTCCAATCCGTATTTACATCGATCGAAATGAATAATCATCGATCGGGATTAACACATTGTAGAAATAATATATTATGAAAAAGAAGTTTTCAATAATTTCACATTGAAATATTAAGAAACTAAAAGTAAATACTGGAGCACATATACTAATAAATTAGTCAAAAAGCATAAAAATAAGCGTTGAAACTAACTTTTATTTTGGAATTGTTTAAACTAATAATCATCGGTCAGAATTTTTCATCGACCGAAATTAAATACATCCATCGAAATTTTTCATCAATCAGAATTAAATGCATCGGACGGAATTTTTCATCGACCGAAATTAAATACATCAGTCGGAACTTTTCATCAACCAAAATTAAATACATCGGTCAAAATTTTTCATCGACCGAAATTAAATAATTCTATCGGTAGGCTTGTATTTTTAAGTTGCCACAACCATATAAATGAAAATATATTGGCCAAATGCATAGTCATTAACGTGGGGCCATTTGCATTTTATGTTGACCAAATTGATATTATGCCTTGTATTAGATACAATTACAGTGGAGAACAAATAACTTTAAAAAGTTTAACGTGAAGAAATAAATAGACTCATCAGGTAGAATGCGTACCTTGTATTAGGCTAAAAACTCTCCAAGCATGGTGTCATTCAAAAGTTAAAGGTTTGGTGGGCAACCCTCCACCTGTCATTTCTGACTTCACCTTGCTTATGAATTGAGTGGATATAGCTTTTGAGCAGTTATCAAATAGGTGGTTTTCCATTTTTTTTTACCATGTGATCTCCCTGCTCCCTCTTCTTTTGCAAGATCAACTTTAGATGGCGATCATCCCTAACCTTTTACCTAGCAACAGTCAGCTCCTTGCCTTTACTAGTCGCCATGGAAAGACTACTGGGATAGCCGATCGGATAGGAGGTGGGAGAAGTAACTGTCGACCGGTTTAGATACGAGTTTCTGGGCTAGAGGCATAGAAAAGGAGGGTGGCATCTTAACCATGCCGCCAGTGAACTCCTATGGGTTTCCTTAAAGCCTCCTTGATTTCCTTGAATCTTCACTCTTTGCTCTTCTTCGATCTCTGTTCTCTCCTTTTATTTTACCTCCTTTTTATTGTTTTTTGTAAAATCAAACCCAAAACTTTTAGATCTAGGATTTTCCTGCAGAATAAAGCTTGATATTTTAGATCTGGACTTTTCCATAGAAAATCAAGCTTAAGATTTTTAGATCTAGGCTTTGGTAAGATGGTTTCTTCACTCCATTTTCAGGTCTCAGGTTGTGCCTGTTGCTGGATCCTAGCGATGGACTGAATAGGAGCGTGATTTTCACCATTAACTTATAGAAAAGAAGAGTAGATCTAGAGCTTAAAATCAAAATTTTCAGGCTGAGTAGCTCAGTTCCAGCATCATCTCTCAATGAAAGCACTAAATGATAAAATAAAAAATTTTACCGTAGAAGGAGAGATCGCCGATCATGGTGAGTGAGACTTTAATGATCTGCAAAAAAAAAACTAGCCCGATCTTGCCGGGCTTTTGTGTTTCAATGCCTAAGTTAGCTATTGAAGCGTGGAGAGAAAGTTTAATGGAGAGAGAGCATGAAAAGTTAGAGAGAGAGAGCCCCCTATTATTTGTGTACCTTATTATATTTGTACTTTTGAGTGTTAGATTTTTTGAGCTTCTGATCTTAGGCCTCTTTGTGGGTCTTTAATGGGCTGACCTTATAGTTAATTTTATTTTGGATATTATTAGTTCCATTTATCTCTTCTATCTTCTGATGGACCTCATCTCTTGCCATAAATTCATGCCTTTCGTTTCTCACCTCAATCCAACTATGAGCACCTCCTTCCTCAAACCGCTTTCCCCTACAGTCCTCCTCATTCTAAGTGCATCATCCTACCTATTAATTGTTGCATAAATGTTTGATAAAAGGATTTCTGCAGCAAGTAATCTTCTCATTGATGCAAATATCAGTTGATTGCAAACAACTAAACCTCTGTAAAAGATCACTATTTATAATCACAATTCCATCAGCTAAATTAAAGAAATTCAAAAATTGCAAAAAAAAATAAACAGCATAAACAGAAAACAAAACCATAATATACTACAATAAGATCTAAGCCATCAATTGAAATATCAAAATAAGCAAAAAATTAAAGACCACAATATCATCAAAATCCCATCTAAATGACTCATTTGATAGTTGCAAAACGTAGAACTCCAGTTCAAGTCTTACAAAATCAGCATCAACAAAAACTCAGAAAATTAAAATCCCAATAAACATATGCAAAATAATTGCACCTGATGGTGTTATCGGTTCTCATTCGGATCCAGTGAGGGATGGGCCTGTTCTGCCTCATCTTCTTCGTCAGCTTCTTCTTGATTAGGAAAGTCTTATGTGATGTCTACATATAAGAAAAACACCATATTATACCATAATAACCCAAGAGCAAATCTAAAGAGATCTTGAGAGAGAGTGAGGGGATAATACCATTGTTGCGGCTTTCAAACTTTGGAGCTAAAGACTGAAGCTGAGAATGAGAAACCTTGGCGATTCGAAATTCCAGCCAAATTACACAAACAAGCAACCCCTTTTCTTAAACATTCCAAAATCAAATTGAAAATCATTCCAATTCCTCATACCTCCGAAACTAAAGAAGATCAGGCCAAGAATGATAGCGTTGTTTGTGTTCCTCAAAACGACATCAATTAATCCCCTTTTATTAGTTTTTCTCTAATATAAATTGTGTGTACCAAATTAGTATTCATTTTTATTT
Organism: Excoecaria agallocha; assembly: GCA_037975025.1. Classification (NCBI taxonomy): domain Eukaryota; kingdom Viridiplantae; phylum Streptophyta; class Magnoliopsida; order Malpighiales; family Euphorbiaceae; genus Excoecaria; species Excoecaria agallocha. The sequence continues at coordinate 4,929,120 of CM075814.1, read as the reverse complement.
AATTTTTCTTATTCTTATTTAAAAGAACCCCTTCAATTAATCCCCGTTTATTAGTTTTTCTCTAATCTTCAAAATTTAGCATCAATGTTATATATATATTTGGGTGGATATATCATATATTTATTTAATAACTTTTTTAGATTTATATATTTTTTGGCATTTCATTTAAGATCCCGAAATACATCCTGGTAGTAATATGAGATATTTACCAAAATAAATCTTGGTAGGAATATGAGGTATTTATGGATGCATATAAAGAGACTAATAGCAATTATATGAGCTGGTGACCGATTCAGGATATAATCGGTATTAATGAAATTGTTAATTTATTTAAGACAAGATTAAATGCATAATAAATATTATTTTGGGATTAATATGTAAATGTGATAAGAGTTTCATGTCAATAAGTGAATATGAAAAGTTTATAGGCCAAATAGCAAAAGTTAAAAAGGGGAGCCAATATAAATTGAACAATTGTCTTCCTAAAGATCATATAAAGTTGGATATTTGAGAGAGGAAAAGAGAGTTTGGTAGGCAAAATGTTTGGGACCAAAAAAAATGCTGATTTTCTCATCTTCTTTCTCTCCAATTGCTCACTCTAAAATTTGTTCCAAATGTAAGATAGAATATAGGGCAAATCAAGTTAAAATTTCAAGTTATTAAGGTAAGTTTACATGAGATATTTATTCTTTTCTCCACCTTTTCCCTACTCTATAAGAGGATCTGAGATTTAAGGGTTGAAATTTGATCTAAGTGTGCAAATAAATGTGTTTATGTAAATAGAAAGCAACAAGAGAAAGAAATGGGTCAAAGAAGGTTTGGGAACATCTTCTCTTATGATTATGTTAATTAATGCTTTTCTTGAAGAAATTGTGAATTTTGTGTTTTATTGTGTTGATTAAGGATGATTTTTCTTAAGTGATATGGGAAATGGTATAAAGGTCACTTTGGACCAATTTCTGTCAATCAGTTCACTTGAACTAGTTTTGTTTTGATGGCTATAGCTCAGCCTAAAAATATCCAAATGGAGTGATTCCAATGAAAAATGAAATTTAACTCATGTATCTATAACTTTTCTTCAAAAAACTATGCTTAATTCTGCCTTTAAAACCCTTGAAATTTGGGTTGAACTCTGATGATAGCTGCTGCCCTTTCAATGGGAGCAGTCTATGTTGTTAAGGATATATCTCATGATCTAGAAGTACGATTGGCTTGATTTTTGATGCTTTAGAAACTAGAAACATAGTATGACAACTTTGTAAAAGACACCTTTACCTGAAAATATCGTTTGGTAAGTCTAAAATGATATGAAATTTGGCCCAGAAAAGTTATCTGCAAAATTTATGGGGGCAAAATGTTGTACACGATCAAGACCATTTTATCTCAGTCGTGTGAACCCTTCTATATCAATTTCAATCACTGTACACAACTGGAATCAATTTTTTTTAGTCGTGTGCCCTTCTGTTACAGCTTGTAGTGGATTTTTAGGCCATGAAATGTCATCGAACATCACCCGAACTTTCTCGGGTGCTTATGGAACCTTACAAACATATAGTTGGGGTTAATATATGTTGTAATAACATGAAACAAGTGATTTAACATTAAAATATAGATTGAAATTAAAGTATATAAGGTGAACAATGGATATTACGAGGTTTTTAATATATCTTACATTAACACTTATGCTATTGAATTGTATCTTGGATGTTTAGGTGATCATAAATATGCTAAAGAATCATGCAATGTGTATTTTAACCATTAAATTAATTGGATATATCTAGCATGTGATGGTTTTGGAGCAATGTATATGCTCATGTTCGGATATGTTATGTTTTAATATAAGAATTGCCTGCTAGAGTCTGAGTAGTGGGTTAATAGGCATGCCTAAAAGTGTGGTATTTGTTATTCTGTTAGACACTTTGGTATCTTTTATTAGAGGTTATACTTCTTCTGATTTGCTATTTTTTTAGATACTTCAGTGTCTTCTGTTAAAGGTTATACCTCTTCTATTAGAGACAACATCTATTAGAGACAACATCTCTAATAGAGACAACATCTCTTCTGATTTGCTATTCTGTTATATACTTTGGTATCTTCTGTTAGAGTTTATACCTCTTCTGTTAGAGATAATATATCTTTTAATTTTTTATTCTGATTAATTCTAATTTAGAGGTAATGCCTCTTTTGTACAGATACTAATGGTATCTTACGCTCTGTTATCTGTTACCCGCATTCTAAGATAATAGCAGGCAATTTCCTAGTTGTATCGATTATATTTATTCCGTTTTTTTTCTATTAAATTGGTTGATCTATTCAGATTCCGGTAAAATCTGATAATACTCCGATAATTATCTTAGTTCATTCCAAGCTATATTCTGAATGTTTCTCTTATTAAGTAGCCAAGAATTAATATCTGCTTAATATTTTCAGATGTTTAACAATATACTTCTGTTTGAGTTATCTAAATATTGTAGCTTGTTTGATTGGAATATTTATCCAACTACTGTAAGTAGTCATTATTGTGCATAATTAACACATACTAAGCTTTATGATTAGCACAATAGGTTTTCTTGTATGCAGGTGCTAGAACTTAATTGAAGTGCAAGTTAGAGTCGAGACAACTGCAGTTGGTCAACGTAAAAAGTTAGGATTTAAGGTTTATATTTATTTTAACATCTAAATTGTAATATCTATAAAGAGTTATTGTAAATTTAATTTTGTGAATTGAGAATCTACCTAAAGATAGTCGAAAATTTTTGCATATTCGCTAACATGTTCATTGAGTTGGTTCTAGCATCCATGTATCCTCCTAAGAGGATATAGGGTATTACATTTCATAACTTCATTTTTAATTTGGTTTTATCAATTATGCATGACGTGTTTGTTCTACAGTATTTTTTTTTGACATAATGTGCAAGCTTAATTTTTCTATACATTGTCATTATCTAGTTTCTGAATCTTTAGGTTAAAAAAACAAGATTTAAGGAATCTCTTTTACTAGCTTATTTTGTTTAGCATTTCAAAAAAAATGTTTCACCAATCAAGATCAAGATCTCCTCTCTCTCCATAGCAATTTAATTCTGTATAGTAACTTAGTAGTAGAATAAAATAGAGAAATATGGAGTAAATAGAATAAAGACAATAAATTCATGAATCAAATTATACTTTTTACCAAAGAGTGATACTTTAGAAGATGAGCCATATGTGAGGCTTATTTTTGTCTAAATATTATTATTTGTCTCCTAAGCATTGTGATATTTGAATAGAATGTGAGCATAATTAACCTGTAGAATGTATGTTTGTCACTAAAAATTATTTGATTTTGGAGAAACATAAGTAGTACACTCTTTCATATAGATAAAATAATTTTTCTCGTATATTTAAAGATAACACTCCATTCGTTCCTGTTTAATAAATGTTTTTTGAAGATAAGTGATATTATATTTAAAAGACGTTTTTGAGAGACTAAATGCAATATTAATTCTATTTTTCCAATTTTATCCTTATCTTGAAAATTCCAACTCATTTAACTCTCTCTCTTAATTCATCTTGTCCTCTTTTTTTTTCCAATATTCATCCTTTCAAAATGTGGAGTATAAACTTAATTATTAAAGATTCATTTCACATATTTAAGAAAAAAATGAAGAAAGAAGAAAACTTTTCCAATTTAGATTTAAAATCAAAAATCACATCTAATGAAAAAAAAAAGAAAAAAATGTTAAATTTTGATTTGAATAAACTTCCACCTTATAATTTCGATTTAGATAAATTACCTGATCGAGAAGATAAGTTCTTGACAAAAAAGAAATTCAACAAGTAATGGAGGAGAAATTCAGCAAGCGGTGAAAAATATGTTAAAATTTTATTTTTCGAACTTCAGTATCCTCATCGGTGACACCTCCACGAGAATACCGTCTCCTCCACCTCCATATTCGCTTCCTCCATGATAACACAAGGACACCGTCTCTCTCCACTTTCATCGTTGGCATCCAATTCCTATAGGAAATGCCAATTTGGGGGAAGAAATGTTGGTTTGATCGGAGTATGAAGAAGAAAACATGAAAAGGCAGAAGTGTGCATTATAAGAAGAAGAAAACATGAAACAGGCATATGCTTACAATGTTAGAAAAAGGGAGCGTGAAAAAAGAGAGTGGAGTGTGAAAAAAGCAAATTGGGAGAGTTATACTCCACCATAAAAGGAAAAGTGAGACAAATTTTTTTCTATTTAGCATAGTCCACCAAAAGGTAACTTTTTTTAATTCACAAGATCAAAAGTCAAATACTTTATATAAATTACTACTAGTTGTAGCAAAAATAGTTTAATAGAAATAAAATATTTTAGATAAGATTTTACTATTAGATACCGTGCCTTTAAAACGTTAGATAATTGGCTTGTGAAGCAAAAAATTGCAAAGAGTCAAAATGTAACATGTTTAATCATGATACTTCGCATTGCACTGCACTCATATTTAAATCTATTTCCAAAGGTATTTGCTAATTTTCTATATAGATTATTGAATTTGGTGTGTGAAATTTAACCTTCTAACAATTTTATTTATACAACATATTTTGATGGGAAGTAAAGAATTTAGAAATTTATTTGGGTGAAAAAAGTTTGAATTAATCTTGAAAATTTTGGCATACGGGTTAAAATTACAATGAAAAACAGAAGTTTATATTGAGAGAAATTATATAAACATTGTCTTGGGAAAGTAAGAATATTAACGTTGTAATCCAAATGTGCAGCATTAATTTATTAATATGGAGTATTATTTAACCAATTAGATTTAAGTCGCAAAGATTAAAGCAATTTTGGAAGTAATAAAAGTAAAGGTAATTTAGTTATTCTTTACTATATTTAATTTTATATTTAGACCTAATTGATATTTTTCAATCATTGTGAAAACAAAAGAATAGGAGGGAATATATTTTAAAAATTCAAACATAAAATCTCTGCAAAAAGAACTTGAAAGCTTATCGCTTTCTTTCTTACTACAATAGTTCAATCCTCAATTGTTTCTAATCTTCATTAATTGTCTTTGTTATATCTTGATTGACAATAAAATAATGTAGCCATTGTCTTTTTATTTATTTACAATCAAACATATCATGCCTTGTTTAGTTGATGTTTCATATTCTGGAAGATTTCAAGTAGAGAATTTTCAATTTACTATCCCATGAGCAGAAATAATCCCTTGACCTCTTGAATCAGAAGCTAGTTAAACTGAAAAAGGTTAATCATAGATGGTGATAGTGGCATTAATGGTCGGATGATGTGTGAAGCATGAATGTTCCACAAATCACAGAATTAAGAATGAATCTCGCATTGATTTGATTAAATTAACAAGGATTGCATGCCAAGCTTTTCCTCTCTCCGGATCCGTCATTCCAGGAAAGTTACGCAACAAAATCAACTTGACTTTGTTAATCTTTTAGCTTTGAAGGGGGGTGATTTGTCTTCTGCAACTGAATGCAGACAGCAGGTAACCAATGAGCAGAAAGTAAATGTGAATGTCGCCGAATATTTCGAAGGAAACGGAGAGAAACATAAAGTTAAACTTTTCTGATTTCATATGCGCATTTGCAGACCAAACAAACAGTAAAAGCTAACATCTTCAACAAAATGATTCCATAGCCAGTTTACATGGATGCAGATAAATATATGCATAGATTTATCCATTTCCTCAAGCTAATACATATCCTCTCTACATTCCTCAAGTGAACTAGTGAAGCCAGTTTCAACGGGAAAATCTCTAATCCAGTAGAATGCTCAAAGGCAAAAGAAAATCACCCAGCATGTACTTAGCAACAGATTCTCGAGAGAGTGCTAACTTCTTCAACAATTTAAAATTGCAACCAACAGTGGTATCTGTCAATAGAAGACAAGATTTATGATTAGGAGAAGGAATAAGGCATAAACAGTATCATGTATTAACCAAAATTGGAGCAAAACTATTCCCACCTCAGGTATTCTCTACATTGTCTTCTTCCATAAGACCCCAATTTTCTTCAGCATATTTCCATTTTTCTTCATTAACATATCATCTTCCATGTCCTCATTGTAATGTGAATCCATCTTCACCATAAGAGGATTATAATTGTCCACTGATCCAGTCCTGTCGAAGAAGTTCCCATCATTTCCTGATGTAAGCATAGATACAGCTGCCTCTGCAGCCTTTCTCCACTGATCAGACTGCACCTTTATCCTTCTCAACTCTGCCTCCATTTCAGAATTAACTGCTTGGGCTGCCTCAAGCTGCTCGGTTACCCTTGCAAGCCTTTTACTGCTCCTATCTGCCTCCTCGATCATAAAACCAAGTTTCGTGAGAGCTTCTCGCTCAGCTGCTCTCGCTGCCTGTAGCTCTACAACTGCCACTTTATTCCTATCCATCTCCTTTTTACCAAGTTCTGCCTTCAGTATCTCATTTTCTTCTGATATGTATTGAAGTTCTGTCTCCTTGTCCATTAAACTTGCCTTTAACTCGGTAATTTTTTCCTTCATCATTTTTACTTCGGTCTCTATTTCAGATTCTCCTTGGCATGATAAACTTTTCTTTAGCTTCATATTCAGATCGTCATTCTCCTCAGAAATTCCCTGCAATTCGGTTTCCTTATCCATAAGGTCCGCCTTCAACTCTTCAACATTGGCTTTTGCTTGCTTCAGCTCCGCCTCTAGTTCTGCCTCCCTGAGAAGAGATCTGGATTTTACCTTCTCCAACTGTTCGTAAGCATCTTTTATCTGCATTGTATTGTGAACTTGCTCTTCATGGCATTTTCTCTCAGCAGCTTCTAGAGCAGTTCTCAACTGTTCCACTTCAGATTTCAGTGAACAAACCTCTGCCTCAAGCTGGCTTGCTTCTTGTGACCTTTGATCCTTAGCAATAGCTCCCTCGGTATCAAGATCATTTGTGTAATCTTGATAACTGGTCCTGCTAGCATTATATAGGTCTGCCTCAAGTTTGCTGACAAGTCCTTCCAATAATTTCACACGAGCCCTTGACTGTTCTAACTCTGAAGCAATGGAGTGGTAGGCTTCAATAGCTTTTGAGCCATCCGATCTAAGTGCCTCTACAGATTTCTTTGCAGTTTCCAGTTGATGTAAAGTTTCACTAGCTAGAGCTTGGGCCTCAGCCTCCGAGTTTTTTCTATCCATTAGCTGGTTTTTCATGCTGTCCACAAGAAAAAGGGTATCCACCAAATTTGCTTTCAAGGTCTGAAGCTCCACATTTGCTGATTCTGTGTGCTTGTTCTGGGCAGCCTCAGATTCAGCTACCATCTCAAGCTGAATATTAAGCTGTTCAATTTCACCCAAGACAGAAGCCAAGGAAGCTGCATCGACTGAATGTTGCTGATGGATAGCCTCAAGCTTTGATTTCCATGCTTGATCCCTTTCGTGTGAGATTTTTTGAAGCTCAATGACACGGGTCTCCTCAGAATTAGTCCTGTCTAGGAGTTTCTTCTGAGTCTCTTGTAGCTTTGAAGATATAGTCAGGAGTTGTTTCTTGGACTCCTCGGCATCTTCCAGAGCTTCCTTCTTCCATGACTCTGATGAACTTAGCTGGTCCTTTGTCTTTTTCAGATCTTCCTGAAGCTGAGATATCTGAGATTCCAATTCACATATTCTGCTTGGACGCTTTTTCTGGAGAAAGAAAAAATATGAAAATTAAGAATATATCATTGAACATAACAGTTGCAGCTTTGAACAGAGGGCAATTTTGGTTTTATTTTACTTTCCATTAAAATGTACGATACAAATATATCTTATTAGATATGAAGGAATTGCAGAGAAGATGTATAAGTAATGCAGGCTAGATTAAAATGAAAAGATCCAGAATAAAAAATTATAGCAATGCGCCTATATTCTATCCAGAACAAACAGATAGAATCAAATAATAATAATAATATTAATAATAAATAAATAAGGAACCACAAATATCTGTTACTACTAGAAGTAGCAGTTATAACAATCTGTTTGGCAGAGAATTCAGTTGTAACTGTTCCAGTAACTGCCTTTCTAATTATAGTAGGTTCCTGTTAAAAAGGAAACTAACTAGTGATATGAAGTTGTTTCACCAAAATAACTTTGAAATATTCTTTGCTCATCTCTCTTATGCGTCTTTCTTCCTACCATTTATTTCTGCAACTGTCATCCATTTTCCTTAGCAACCAAAAACGTGCAAGAAATCCTTGAATAGAAAAAAGGAAGGATCAATGTTTCTAGTTCCTTAGTTCTTGAAAGATTTAAATTGTTTTACCTAAAAGCCTAAGTCCGTAAAAAAAACACAATTCAATAGCACGATACCTGCTGCAAAGGTGAACCAAGATTGCTTAAGATATCATACACCTTTAGTTAATACAAAATGGTATATTAAGAAAGTCTCTTATAGAGACTTGGATATAGCACACTTTGAATTATAAATGCCAATATCTTCTACAGTCAAAGCCCCATCCCATCCTTAATATTCTTTTTGCTTATTTCCTAGAGGTTGTGCAACAATGTAAACATTGTGGAACTCTTAAAAGAAGCTGGTGTAGTTGCAATTAATGGAGAGTACCTCAGTCACTGGGCTTCTAGGCGACCGGCGTTCTATGATTTTAGGGCTTCTCTCTTTTGGTGTTCTAATTCGATTTGATGAAGATGCGGAGTCAGACTCGAGCCTAGTTGTTTTAAGTTGGTATACAGCTCGAGGACGGACCTTTTGTGGTGCTTCAGAGGAGCCACTTCTGCTACCAAAGCTAGCAAATTACAACAGGTGTACGTAATCAATTATATGTACACTTATACCCACAAGCATAAATATCTAAGAAAATCTTTTTATATTTACTCTTTCAAGAACAGTATATTGAATGATAACACGGATGACAGGTAAAATCTACACTTGGATCCCAACTCATGATTGTAGAAGGTTCATAGACTATTAAGGTGACAAATACAGAATGTGGGATCAATAGGTTGTTTGAAATCATATGAAGATTTAGCTAGCATTTTTGTACAACTTAACAGAGTTAAAAGCAAAACAAAGCAAGTTTTACCATCCTGGAGATATTCTAACTAAGAGGTGTTGGGAGTAAAACAAAAATGATTAGCTCAGCAAACAATTGATTTGTGGCCTCAGCATTCAAGTTCAATCGCATAAACACCAGTAACTGAATTAACACGAGTCTCTTGAAATTAAGTGCTGGATTTCATAGATTTGGATTAGCCATATTTCATTCCCCAAAAGTTATTAGAGAATACAATTATCTTCGTAAATCTGGCTTTTCAAAATAAAATAACTTCTCCTTTGTCTCAAAATTCAATAATTATGAGAAATGATTCGCTTTGACCAAAAAGATGTCCATCAATATCAATGGCCATTTTTTGGCTTTATGCAGAACTTTCATTATCACTGTCAGCAATAAGTTTTGGCTAGGGAGCAGCTAAAGACACAGATATTATGCTTTTGAAAACTTATTCAAAACTCATATGCTTCCACAAAAGGAAAAAACTGATCCCTAATCAGAAAGACTAAGGGCATAGCAATGAAATCCTTCTCAAAAAGAAAAATACTAAATTCAAATTTGTTCTTCCATGAGATGGTGTTGAAGAACATACATTAAATGAAATAAAAAAACACATAATCTAACTATGCACAAATTATTCAAAGAGATGGACCTCATAAACAAAGGTTTAATGCAGGAGACAGATACAAATCCTAAAATCTTTGTTTGATGGGGTAAGGGATAAATCAAATTCAAGAGAACAAGGACCGTGATCAATAAAAAATGCGGAAATCATTTTGTGGCTTTAGTGAAAGTTATGAGGAGAAATTAGCCAAACCACAAACAAACAATGCAAAAAGTTGAACATCAGAGAGAAACTTCACCAGCCAGCAATATGGAAACATACGACCACAGAACATTACAACCAAAACCCAAAAAAAGAATAACAGCAAAGATATTTATTAACTGTGTAAAATTAGTTTTTGACTAAACCAATATACCATATTAATGAAAGGAGGTAAGAAACCACAAAAGAATCTACGAAAGACTTTTGTTTTGCAAGCGCAAGACAAGGAGCCTATAGAGCAAGAAGAGTTACCTTCCTTTCGGAGTCTGCATAATTTTAAACTACCCTTAAAGTGAAAAATGGAGGGTTTGCCTATTTGAACTTCACTACTCCACTTCAATGCTCTAGGACCCACAAATCCTGTAACATACCATAAAAAGATCACAACTTTGGGCAAGAGAATCCAATGTGGTTGGTCCACGGAGAAATAAATGATATCATGGGAAAGCAACAACTTCTTATCATCACATATGCAGAAATAAAAGCAAAATAGATAGTGCTTGCTGGCCAAAGATAAACTATTCATTCAATGTTTTATATCAAAATTACAGTAAAAAGTCCGCATTTTTGCAACTATCACTTTGTTTACCAAACAGGAATTGCCAGTCTTCATTTCTTTTCTTTATCCATTTAATGCTACCATCACTCTCATAATAACCTCATGAAAAACATTATTATAGTCCACAAGATGTCCTACAGCCATAATATCATCGAAGGAGAATTATCAAAGTTACCCTCTATGGACTACTACAGACAAAGAAACCACATGGGCAATCATGTAAATTTAATCCCCAATTTTGCCGCGAAATTAGGGAACCTATTGATTTTAATTAAGTGGGGCTTCTTAGACTTGTAACCAAAAGTTAAAGACTTTTAAATTAAACAGATACATGCCCTCAAACCCACTCAAAAACTGGAGTCACTTTGTCTGGAGGGAACCAGGAAAATAACAGTAATTACTTTGTTGCCAGGGTAAATTTTTCCGGGAGACTGTTTTGCTAGAAAACAAACAGTGAATTATAGAATCGGTAGTACACTGTAATAAAAGACAAGAAACATAGTGATCTTTAAGCAAAAGGAAACAGAATCTGCAGAAACAACACAAAAGTTAAACACAAGCAAATAAAAAATCCGGAAATTTAATATAAGAAAGTATTTTAGGCCTTCTTAGATTCCATTTTACTTTCACTTTTATACGTTTGGGACCTTTTGAATTGACAAAGCTACACCTTTAAAAGCTAAGAATTGCCTGCTCAAAGGTTCAATCTTTCTAGGCTCGAAAATCGAAGGTTACATTGTCAGATGAAATAAAGACATTTCAAGAAAACCTGAACTTTGATCAAAAGAGCTTCAAAAGGAACATCATTACTGTCAGAGAAAGAAAATTAAGCAACAAAGCAAATTTCGAAAACATAATTGAGGTTATAGTCCTTTCAAAATGAACAAAAATAACTCAACAAATTATGAAAAAAAAATACTTTTCCAAGTTACATTTGCAATGCAAAATGTGGGGAAGTTGGATAGAGTCAAATATCACACTAAAAACACTGATTTAAGGCATAGAAAGTGTTAAAAATGACATCTTTCTTGCATTTTCTCGAGAACCAAGCAGAAACTGAAGCAAAAAAGAAAATCATAGACGCAGAATGTACAAACTTACTGACCTTTGATATGAACAAAACATACCAGAGAAGGAGATAAATTGGGAGATGCAAAGAGAGAGAAAAAGCTATGGAAGGGAAGGTAAAGAAGAGGTTTTATGGGAGTAGTGAAGGAAGTAGGTTCTTCAGTTAAATGGGTTCCTTTGCTTCGATTCTGTTTGCCATTTGGTGTGTGGGAGTGAGTGGTAAGATGTAAGAGAGTAGAAATATGGATAACAAATACAAAAATGGTCAACATAAACACTATTATAAGTATAGAGTACCACTTTTGTCGTTTCATTATTTGTCATATTAAAGTATTTATCTTCTTTCTTTTTTTTTTTTCCACAATTTCAGGTCCGCATGAACATAACTACAATTAATTTATATTTAGCAGTATATGTCATCTTCATGACGCGCATGCGCAGTGTAAAATTACCCTGTTAAAACGTGCTGGTGTTTCCTGCTTAACTTCTGTCTTCTTTAAAATCTCCACTTCTTTTGCTTCACTTTCTTCTTTCACTGTTTTTCCTCTCTTTCTAACTTTCATTTCTCCATTTGTTGTACTTTCCTCCAAGTACCGGACAAATTCAAATCTAGACTAAATTCATAAGAACAGTTTACAAGTTTTGAGAATTTCTATTGGCTATTTCTTCTATAGCCATATGAGTAGATGGTCATGAACATGAAGCAAATGGATATCTCTGTTTTGCTAATATAAAAACAGATTATTAAAAAATTTAATCCTATTTTCATAAAGTTCTGGGTATTTCTCTACTATGTTTCTCCACCTATTGGTATTTCTTTAAAAAGATTTTTGTTTTGATATCTTTATATTTGTTTTTCACAGACGTCGATTTTTTTTTCCTAAAAGAAACTGCATGTTCATCTGCATTCTGCTTCCATGGCTCCAAGAATGCAGAAAACTCAGATATTGATGTCGGGTCTGGTTTTTTGAGATTAATATGGTGTCGGTTTGATATGGGAAAAAAGTATAATCCATATTTGGTTGCGATTAATAGCCGGAGATGTTAATTGTTCATGTGCAGTCATGTTGAATTCAAAGACTGCAGCAGCCACTCAGTTTGCTGGTAGAAAAAGTAGTCTTCTAAAATTAAATCAACCTCTGAAACTCCAAGCTTCCTTCTACTCTTTATATGCTGCACAACAACTTGTGAGTCTGATTCATTCTTAATTGAAAAGGTCAGGTTGTTCTTGTTGCGTGGCTTTCCTGGAATGATGGAGAGCGAAAAAGCTTGGCATGCCATCCCTGTTAATTTAATCAAATCAATACGAGATTCATTCTTAATTCTGTGATTTGTGGAACATTCATGCTTCACACATCATCCGACCATTAATGCCATTATCACCATCTATGATTAACCTTTTTCAGTTTAACTAGCTTCTGATTCAAGAGGTCAAGGGATTATTTCTGCTCATGGGATAGTAAATTGAAAATTCTCTACTTGAAATCTTCCAGGATATGAAACATCAACTAAACAAGGCATGATATGTTTGATTGTAAATAAATAAAAAGACAATGGCTAAATTATTTTATTGTCAATCAAGATATAAAAAGACAATTAATGAAGATTAGAAACAATTGATGATTGAACTATTGAAGTAAGAAAGAAAGCGATAAGCTTTCAAGGCTTGGGTGCAAGACCAGCCTTGAGAGCCTGAATGGTGGAGACATCAGTCTTGAAGGATTTAGCCAAAATATTATCATCAATACTTGTAGCGAAAAGGGTAGTAGGAAGAGATACAGTCCCTGCATTTGCACTTCCAAATGCAGAAATTGCTAGAGCAGGTCGCTTAGCATCTGTATTGTATTGGAAGTGAACAAGTCCTTTGGGAAACACAAACATATCACCAAGTTGCAGTGTCTGAGTGTAGAGCTTGTTCGTTGTATCGACGAATCCAACTTGAAGGGACCCTTGAACAAGGAAAAGTAACTCGGCCGAGCGAGGATGAGTGTGTGGCGGGTTAGGAGTGCCGCCTGGGAACTCAAGAACAGCAAAAGAAACACTCTGTCCATTGAGAGCCGGGAACTCTGCCATGCTTGCTTTTAACACCTTGAAAGCTGCAGGCGGGGCTGCGCCAATGATGAGCACGCATGCCTGTGAATAAGAAGAAAGTGCCATCAACTGTGCTTACATTTTGTGGTACTATGAAATCAGAAAGAATGTCTGGATCTCCTGCCATTGCCATTTGAGAAAAGGCCAATGAGGCTACAACTAGTGAAATGCATTTCAAGGCAGAAATTGTTGGGGCCATCGTTAACAACTAAATGATTTCAAGACTGCTGTGATTTGCTTAGTTCTTGAAGATTATATATATATACATATATATAGGTCTGTGCAGGACTCTTTGTATGGATGGTAATTACAACGTAACATTGTCATAGTTGCAGATAAAACCATGCATATCCTTCTGTCAAAAGAGGCAAATCAGAAGGAAATATTAGGCTCCGCCTGCATCAAAATTTGTGGGCCTTCTTTGCTCTTGGAATATATATCCAGTGGGCCTTCTTTGTTTGGGTCTTTTAGATTGAATAAGGGAAGACTTATGTAGGGAGCTCTTTATTCTTTAACGAAGTCCTATATTTACCAATTACAACTGTCTGCATTACATTTACTACTCTACAAAATCATTCTTTTCAAGTCTTGTAGGATTTGACTAGTCATAAGGAGATTTATGCATTGCACTCACTAATAGTGAATTATTAGAGGTGGGAAGAAAATGAGCTATTGTGAAATTAAATGCCACTTATTATGCTATTTAAATGTGCATAAATAAATATAAAAAAATATAAACTTTTTTTTATATATATTTTTTTTCTGAGTGCAAAAAAAAATAAATATAAAAAAAAAATTGCATTACCTCAAAGAGATTAGACGAGATTGAATTAAAAAAAAAGTTTTTTCTTTTTTATCCCGAGATTTTACCTTTGAATTCTTAAAATATATTATTTTTAAATATCTTAAATAAAGTATTTTATCTATTTTATAAATTTATCCGATATAAATTTGAATTAGTTGAATGAATATATGTGTGTGTGTCTGCACTAGTTATGTTTCTCAAAAATCAAATAAGTTTTAGTGACAAGCACACATCCTACAGGTTAAGCTCACATTCTAATTCTATTCAAATATCACACTGTTCAAGAGATAGATAATAATATTCTTATTATCATATACATTCATATAGGCCGATATAAGGCTCACCTATGGCTCATTTAGTCAAAGCCAGACAACTATCAACCAGCCCGCGTGGTCAAGTGTCTGTCAAGTCCAATAGGGGTTGATTCTTTGATTAGAATTATGAATTTTACCTTAGTTTCATTAGCTTAATTCTCTAATTATAATTGACTATTAGGCCAGTCACATGTAGGAGCTCCTACTTAATTTTAATAATACTTATCAAATTATATATATATATATATATATATATATATATATATAGTGCTCACTCCACCATTTAAATTACATATAAAAGGTGCAAAGTTTTACTTTCCCAGTGCATTCTTTTGTGTATTTGGCAATCAGTTTTTAATTTTTTTTTTTGGATTGAGATATGTTTAATTTGGCACTATATATTAGTAATTAATTAGTTCTTAATTGAATAGATAACCACTTTCCTCTCCTCAACCTATCAGCTTTAGGTAGAGTGGATCAAATTGTAAAATTTTGTTCAATCGATGCATAAGATCTTATCAAAGGAAATCCAAACCGATTGTAACTAGAGTACACCCTAATTGCACTTAAAAAGAAAAAAAAAATCCTCTTATTTATGATTTTTTTTGAGAATTTATTCAATTATTTTCTTATTTATAGACCCTATACGTTGACATATGAGATTAATTTTCAATTTGTTTACGTAATGGTATATACTTGGTTCATTAATTTGTAAATGAATCGAGAATAGTGTTTAAATGATAAACAGCATTAGTTAATTTTTTTTTCCTGAACGAGTAATATCTTAGGATTAATTGATTAGAAACATTTAAAGAGAAAAAAAAAGGGTCAAATTTCAACCGGATAATAGTTGGAAGAAAAATTTTTTAATTATATTAATCATGCATCAAATTAATAGTTTATTAATGCGCAGAAAATATTTTTAAACGGTGTTTTTTCTTATATATCAAGATACTGTTAATTTGATTGCACCTTATGTTGCGTTAAGCTGTTAACATTAATTTGGTTGATAAATAGAAATAAATAATATTTATTCCTAAAATTTAAAGCTGCACAAGATTATTGCAAATATAACAAGACCAAATTAATATTGATATATGGTGCTAGTTAACAATAAACTGGTGCTTGATTTTATATTGAAATTCACAAAAAAACAAAAATTATTGTAAATTTTTAATAATTAATTAGTAAAGAGATAAGTGATAAGATTCAAAATATAATATCTAGTTTTTAATTGTTCAAGCTGATTACTCTTTACTAACAATACTATAATATTATATTCCTTTGTTGCAGAAGAATTATGTGTTTATAATTCACTTAAAGCTAAGTAGTGGATCATTACACAATAAATTAATGACACTTAGTTTCTTAAACAGAATTCCCATCAAACAATTATTCCCTCTTAAAAGAACACAAATAGAATTTTAATATATAAACTATATAGCTTGACAATTAATAGTTTTTCGACTATCTATTTATTAGATATTTTTAAGACATTATGTAGGTATTAAATATTTCAATTGTAGCATTACAGGAAGGCAACTTGTAAAGGAAATACTATGTTTTTAATTGAAAAAAGGAAAAAGAAAATAGTAAACCTTATCTTAATCATTTAGGGTCTGTATCAATAGATAAAATCATATAGGCTTACCACATTTAGACAACGACTATTGACAACTGACAAGATTGAGAAAAAAAAATTCCAGCCCAAACAGGCCCACAAAGATAATGTGGTCATTAATTGTTATTTGTTAATGTTATGATTTTTTCAACGATCTGAAATTCAAAATGCTACCTATAAATAATATTTTCACACAATCTCGAAAAAGAAGTAAAAAATAAAGTTTTAACCATTAATGATTAGAAGTTAATTGTACATGGAAAAATATCTGATTTCAACCATCCACATCAATAATCTACTGAAGTAATTAAATTATGTTTCTTACAACTCATTCGTATTAAGAAAGAAATTTGGAGAATTTACTTATTTTAATTAATTAAACTTTAATATTTATCAACACTTCTAAAAATGTAAAATTAAAAAAAAAATAAAGGGAATTCGAGTTGAAATAAATGAATAAAAGAAACTTAAACAGCTTAGGAAAACTCTCCACTGTTTTTCAGACTTTTTCTAAAATGTCCTTTTTCTGATATAAATGAATATGGAAGCTAAATTAAATTAATATTTTTATGAAGAATTAATGCTTATTTTAAGTAATGTAATATCTGGTTTCTGACTGTTCTCTCACGCCTAAATCTTAACTTAGATTTGGTCTGCTAAGAAAAAGAAAATCCATACCGAAATTGCTGCACATGCTTCACTGAAATTCTAGTATATGATATTCAATTTTAAAGTCCCATTTTTATTTGAATAACTTTATTTATTTGTCCTACTAAAATCATAAATTATCACTACATTTTGATAGTAAAAATTTGTTTTTTAAAAAAAAATATTAATTATTAAATGAATTATTTAGGTGTAGAATCCAATCCACCTGAAAATAAGAAAGCAATCATAATATAGAATATGTTGAAAACCACAAAGGCATTAGCAACAAAAACGGCATATCCATATTTCTTTTTCAGAGAGTTCAGACTGCAAAATATATAATTCCATGAAACATCACATTCGATAATATTTTTCATTCTTTTCTCCAGAATAGAAATAAATATCTCATCAGCATCTTCAATTTCCTATACTTGGTTAGCAAACAAATTTCAAATTCCATTGCCATATAAATAGAAAAACAAGATTCAAAAAATTCGAAATGGAGAAATGTTAGATTCATTAACTGAATCATTCAAATCTCTGGATTAACACAGAACTCAAGAACCCTAAAAACTAATTCAAATTTCAGTCTTTTTGATTGGATTTTGCAGGGTTAATTGATATAAGCTGCCACCTACAATATAATAATATATCTCGAATCTACTGACCCGACCGTTCCCAGATGAACTGCAAGCTACATCAATGGAGTATTAAGAACTCCATGCCAAGTTGAACCAATTCCAGTACTATTCCAGCTTTCTCTTGCTGAAGAAGAATCAAAATCATCACCAAGTCCATTGATTTGCCATGGAAATCCCCACAAGATTTTGCTATCGTCTTCTCTACCAATCTCATTGCACAGTTCTTGCTTCATAGTTGTGACAGTCACAGCTTGTGTGGCTGCACCACTCTCTTCATTATAGTTAGGCACCACCATTTCTCCGCCATTTCCATAGCCGTGATAGAACACGTTTTGAAAATTGTTATGGTCTGGAAACCCATTTCTCAGATTATCAGGAAAAGTGTGGTTTCCACTGCTAGGGTTTCCAAAAATAGAAAGATCGTGATCATCAAACCCGAACTGGCTACTGGGTTGTTTTTGAAGCCTAGCAAAGGCAAGAGAGAGATCATTGGAATCATAAGTTAAGGGTGGAAGAGTGGTGAGTAACGGGTTGGTGCTAGGGTTCAAATCTTGATTCTTTCTTGAAGATGAAGATAAGGAGGAGGATCTCTTGTTTTTCCGGCAGCCGCCGCCTACCGGAACATTTCTAAGAGTGCCGCCTTTAGTCCAGTACCTTCTGCAGGATTTGCAGAAGTATCTTGGCTGAGAGAGACTGTAATTGTTGTAGTAGCAAAATTTGGTGTTGGTTGAGTCACATCTTGGGCATTTAAGTGCTTGTTCCGGTTGTGGTCTTGGCTTCCTTTCTTGTGCTGGTTTTGAACAAACTAGCATGTTTTCCAATGAATTTGTTCCCATTTCCTGCACATTCAATCAAATTTAGTTTTCTAACAATCACATTGCATCAAAAATCACTTCAATTTTTTATAAATAAGTTTTTAATTCACTGTTGATATTATAATCAGAACTATGAGATGCGAATTCCTAATCCGTATATCAAAAACAGAAATCACTAATTCTTGACCAAAATATAAGAAAAATAAATGTATGATAATTCTCTTAAGACTGCTTAATTACCCAAATTAGTACAATTACATGTACACACAAGCAAAACATAAGACTGATGATGAGAACCCCAAAATTGTAGCATGAACTGCAGTGAACAAGAGTGTTCAACAATGTATTATGGACTATCTACAACAAAAAATGGAATAGATTTAAATCTTATGGTAATTTCCCATCTATTTTTAAACACTTCTACCATTGATTGTAATTCATCTTTTAATAACCACTACGAATAATAACAGGTCCACGATGAATTAATGAAGACCCAAAAAGGAAAAAAAAGAAAAGAAAAATATGGAGAGTACCTGGTGCTGGTGTTGTGCAGTTGAAGGATCCATCCATGCAAAAACCAATCAACCCCTTTTCAAAAAAATTAAGATAATTTCTTTGAAAATTTCAAAGAATCAATGGATTATATCTGTGTGTCTGCTGCAGAGAGAGAGAGAGAGAGAGAGAGAGAGAGAGAGAGGAACACAAAGCTGAGCTCTCTAAATAAATAAAAGCAGAATAGGTAAGAAAGAGGGAGACAGGGGAAATGATGGGATTTGGCTAAGGAGATGATGGAATATGTTAGTTATATAAAGCTTGCACGCAGGGCATTAGTCTTGGACTTAGAGGAGAAGGAATATTAAAATAAATATAAAATTGAAATTTCTATTTCTGACCACAGAAAATTCCAGTACTTTCTTTTCTTTTCCTTGTAAAATCCATAGTTATTAAAATTAGACCGACCGGTTGAATTGATTGGTCATCCAATTAGTTCAACTACTGAAAATCGAATTGACAAAAAACTGAATTAAATCAAAAAAATTTAATTAAATCGGATAACCGGACAAAACCAAATTTTTTGATAAAAAAGTGTAAAAAATCATTTTTTTTTTGTATATTTTCACCCACCCACATGTGTGTATATATATATATATATATTTCATTATTTATTTATTTAAAAAAATTAGTATTTTAAATTTTAAGTATATCACTTAATAATTTAATATACTTATTATATTTTTTATTTATTTATATATATTCAATTTTTATTATTTATTTATTTAAAAAAATTAGCATTTTAAATTCTAAATATGTCACTTAATAATTTAATATATTTATTATCTATTTGTATCATTGTAATAGTATATTAAATTATTAAGTAGTATATTTAGAATTTAAAATACTATTTTTTCCAAATAAATAAGTAATGGAAATTTAAAATATACATATATATATATATATATATAATTTTTGTTATTTATTTATTTGAAAATTTAGAATTTTAAATTTTAAAAATGTCACTTAATAATTTAATATACTTATTATCTATTTGAATTTATTATAATTAAATATAATTATACACATATATAATTATACTTCATTAATATTCCATCTAAACATGAAATTATTATGATTGTATTTTTATGTTTCTAACATATGATATTCAAAAATTTATAATTAATCACTTGTAATAATAAAATTAAAATTATATTTTATAACTTATTAATAGAATATTTGTAATATATATTTAATATTTGATGAATATTTTTTAAATTATTATATAATAATATTTAAAAAATTATAATAATTATAATATTTTAAAAATAAAAAAATAGTTGAATTTGATTGAATCAGTCAAAGTATAAACCTTAATTTTATTAATTTTTTATTCGATCTGATTTTAATAACATTGATAAAATCTGTTTTATTCTTTTTATATATTTTTTATTTATTGAATAATAAGAATCCTAATAATAATAAAAAAAGATGAATAAGAAAGAGCGCGATCCATAGGCAGCCCCAACCTACGCTTCCTCCTAGGTCCTTTTGTGGGACCCACTCTCGCGTGGATTCAACTATACCCTGGACCCCACTCCTTCTGTGGTCCCCACCCTCCACTATCACCCCCTACGTTTTTTCTACATTATATAAATAATTGGTCACACTTGCACTTAGCTACGGTCACACTCATAGATATTAAAATCGGACGATTGATTGATTATTTTTATTATTCCATACATTTTACTTTATATTTGCGATAATTAAACTTATAATTTTAAATTAGCCCATTTAGAATATACAAAATATAATTATATTTCGTTTTCTCTATGGGAAAAATATCATTATATTTCTAAAATTACCGTTTATATACAACCAAAACTATCAATTCACGTTCCATAATATGCAACATTAATCAAATTTTTTTAGCTTTTACACTTCAATAAATGTTCAAATTTTGACCCGTTTTGATCCGATTTTGAATCAGAACCTCTGCGATTTTTTTATTACTAGCAATTAGCAAATAAACAGTCATAAGCCTCGTGCTCCACAAAAATAAAACAAAAATCTAACTATATTTTACTATGGAAACGCACATTTTGGTCTTCCTCATGAAAAACGAGACGACTGACCAGTAGGACCTCTGGATGTTGTCACTTCCAAAAATTATGCTCCCTCCACTTCTTTCCACACACATCTTAAAAATAGATAAATTAGTATTTTTTTAATATATTTCCACATTAATTAAGAGTATATTAATAAATTTATAAATTAGTAATATTTATATTTAATAAGTTTATTCTAATTTTTATTCAAAAAAAAGGTAATTATAATTTTAAAAAGAAAAATAAATTTTTAATTCAAAACAAAAAAATGAACTTTTTTTAATGCAATGTAAATCTTCATTAATAATATAAAAAGTACATATGAAAAAATAAAAATAAATTTATAAAATTTAAAAGTAAATAAGACGTACGAAACTAATAAAATTACTGAAATATATCTCTGAACTTATTCGATAAAAACAGTGGATAATGGTAATACGGTACAAGCAATTTGGCTTTCAGCAAAAAACTCAATCCATCTGTTATTCATAAAAAAATTTATTACAAAAGGATGAAAATTTCCATAAAGGAAGATAATAACTATCAAATATGAAGGATAAACTTGCATGATAAAAAAATTAAATTGCATTCAATATTAACCAAATAAATCAAATTTATAAAATATAAATAAAATCTGGATAAATAAGAAATCAAATCTAAAATAAAAATTTCAGATCTGAGTTTATTGAAACCAAAATATAAAAAATCAAAAACAAATAAAAAATAATGAATAAAATTTAAAACTTCATATCTATAGCAATCTGAAAAATTATTAAATAGAGAATTAAAGAATAATAAAAAATATACAAAAATTTGAAAAACACAAATATAAATTTAATAAAAAATAAAATGAAAAAGGAGAGGGGCTGCTGTCCGTAAATAAACTGACGACAGCCCAAAATAAAATAAATAAAATAAAAACCTTTGAATCAAGATAGAGAAGAAGGCTAGATTTTGTTTGTGATGGCTAGAAAGAAAAGGAGGCTAAGTTTTTTTATTTTATAAATGAACTATTTATAATGATATTGGAACGCTATAATTTATTTTTTCTGATATTTTTTTGAAGTTTTTTCTGATAAATTTTGTTTCATCCAAATTATAAAATTAACAAAATATTTCTAATGCCAAGCCTATGAATTATAGAATTTTGATTCTTACTTAATTCTAATTAAACCACTTGTATAAGTGGAATTCTACACATTTCAAATTATTATCTTATATAATTTTTTTTGTTTACTTTTGGCTTAAGTTTCTCTCAACAAAAAAATAAAAAAAAAAAAAGAAAAATCAGTCTTACAAAGGTTAAAACTTCATATTACGATATTCTATTCATTTTTTTTATCTGTCACTTTTAAGTAAAATTTAAATTTTATTTATCTATCACTTTTAAATTTTTAATATAATTTAATTTATTTTTTCAATTGATTTTTCTTTTCTAATAAAGTAGAATCAATTAAATTTGATAATTTTTGAAAATATAAAAGGATATTTTTATTAATAATTATAATTTTTTTATAAAATTAAAATATTTTAATTATTTTTTAATTTTCGTAAAAAATAAAAAATTTTCTTTTAAAACGGCACAAAGGGAGTATTTATTGTACGACCAAAAGAAATTTTTCTGTTCATATGCAATGTATTAGAGTTTGATGGATTTGTTTAAATAAAAAAATAAAATAAAAGTGCAGCGGTTGAGGCGTGAAATTAATATAGGATTGTGATATTATAGTCATAGATGGGGTCCAATGAACAAGTGTTATGATATTGATGGATTGATTTGGATTGTGGATTTGAATAGTTGCTGGTGGGTTGTTTGCTGTTTTTTTGTTCTTGTGATGGAGACCTAATTATAATGATCGGTTGGGACACTAGTGAAAATGACATTTTTAGAAGGAAAACAGCAACGATGAAATAATAAGTATATTTCTTTCATTTTTTTTATAAGTTATTTTTATTATTTTTATTAAAATTAAAAAATAATAAATAAATTTAAATTTAATATTAAATTACGTGATTAAAATTAAATTATTAAATTTAATTAATTTTAATTTTATTAAAAAAATAAATTAAAAAAATAAAATATTAAAAATTTAAAAATAATAAATAAATAAAATTTAATTTTTATTTTAAAATAAAAGATAAAAAAGAACGAAAAAAATATAATTTTATTTAGTTGGCTATGTTCACCATGGAATTTGCTTTGATGATTGATGAGAATGTGGTCGAGATTTTTATGTGACTAGTCAAGGTCATTAATTACTCACCTTCTATAGTGTATTTGGAGTAATTCCAATATTTATTAAACTTTTTTAATTAGTTATTCCTTAATCATTATGGTAATGTAATGTATGGGTGCTCATGTTTCACGCTTGTCCAACCGTATTAACATTCTTTACTTCTTAGTGCTATGAATTTACAATTAGTTTTCCAATTTCACTATATAGCTTCGCCATTAAGGAATTAAAATGCCTAATATCCGATCTGTGATGAGGATATGAAAGGTTGAGTAATACAAATAACAAGTTAATTAATATTTTATTAGTATAATAATTCAACTATGGAACATAATATAGATATATAACCTAATTAAGGGTATTTATGCTATCTCAAAACTATGGCCTTCTTTACTTTCTCAATTCAAGGGCTTTTGTTTTTTCCATTTAATTATAAGATTATCGTCAGTTCATTTATAAACAGCAGCTCGGTGTCTATTTCTCTTCTTACTTCGATTTGTTTTTCCAATTTTTTTACGATTTTTTTTGCACGTCTCTCTATAATCATTTTTAGATCATTATAAATTTTAATTTTTTCATTATTTTTAATTATGTATTCTTTAGATTTTTTTTTTGTATTTTTGTGTCAATAAATTAAGATCTGATATCGGATTTAATTTTTTTTGTTTGTCTATATTTTATTTGTATTGTTTAAATTTGCTTCATTTTTATTAATTAATTTTGAATACCGTTTATATTTTTTATGCAAATTTTTTCTACTTGATTTGAAGGTTATAATCTTCCCTAATTGAAGTTATTTGTTTTTTTTTTGTGAAAGTTACTGTACTCCTCAAATGAAAAGATGGTTTGAATTTTGCTATAGATTACAAATAGATTAATTTTCTCACTCAAAATGAAACTGCTCGCAATATGTTATCATTATTTTTTATTTTTGTCGCAAAATTTTAGTGATGTTTTTAACTAATTTCATTATTTTTGTGAATCCTATGTCCTTCAAATTGTTATAATTTTATTTGTATTTTACAACTGTATTTTTTATATTGTCAATGAAAGTTTAAGTTGCATTCAAAAAATAAAATAACATTACTTAAGTGTGCAATTTGAATTTTATTTGAAATTTTATCTGAAACTTATAATTATTAACTATTCGCTTGTACATACATTAATAATAGACCATTACAAGTCATTACTAAACATAAATGGCTTAACTCGTATAATATATAAAGTACGATAAAATATTATACATACTCTTTCAACTCCGCCAAAAGTTTTTCAAATTCTAATCCAAGCTTTTTTTTTCACTTTTTTCTTTTAACTGTTAAAATTTTTTGGTATATTTTAATTAGAAAAAAAAAACTAATTTGAATAATAAAATAAATTAGTTTTTCTTGAAAAAAAATATTTTTAGTAATTGGTAAAGAACAATTCTTATTCCCTCAATTTTGGATTGGGATATTAGTGGATTATTCACCCTTTCACTGTCTTTTCTTTTCTACAAAACCATGTTGATCAAACTTTCAAAAAAATATTTTTTTTAATTCAAATTTTGATATGGAATGGATATATATATTTTGTGAAAGCATTTTGTCTTTTTATTTATTTTTATAGTGAAAATTTAAATTACTTAAGTCAGTAAATTTTAAAAATTTGATGCACTTTTCTAATTTTAAATTAAGTCGATTTAATTATACAATTTTGTTCATGGTAATAATATAAATTACATGGATCTTACACATGGCGCCCTAATTCAAACTATGAATAAAATGATAAACTGAGTAATTTAGGTAATAAAGTTGTATTTTAGTACTATGTACTTATAGGCACATTCATCTTTCGAATTCAAATTCCAAAAAATCCCTTAAAACAGTTTTGAAAGCCAAATAAAAGGTTGGTTCGACTCTAATAAATTGAGCATTTAAAGATTAAGAATAAATTATCGTATGTCATTTTTGCACTAAAAAAACCATTATATATATATATATAAGTAAGTATTAATTTTATAAATGCTGTAGTGAGATGTTGTAGTGATTTTCCACATGAATAAAGAAAAAAAAATGGATTGATTTTAGTCAAAAGTATTGTAATTTAGGGAGCATTTTAGATGACACGTGGAATATGAAATGATTGCATTCTCCTAAAGGATTTAATATTATTTTTAGGGCCTAATTCATCATTAAGCAACGTAAATATAATGCCTTATTGGTTTCTACTTTCTTAATTATTTAATCATCTGTACATTACAAAACACATATAAAAGCAAAACGAATCATTATTAGCAGCTATATATAAATAAATATATATATACACACACTTTATCCTCTTTAATTTATCCAAACCTATAACCCCTCGCATGATAATCCATCATCATCCAATCAATTTTACTGTTTTTTAAGCTTATAAAATCTTGGTATTACGAGATAATCAATGTTTTATTTATTTATTTATTTATTTTACTTAATATATAAAAACCCTTCTTAAATTTAAAAAAAATTCAAACTTCATACTTTAACTTTAGAGTATATATTTAAAACACACCGAGTAATCAAAATGGTTGCTTGTTGGATTCAAGCTCTTCTATCCATTTCTTTTCCTTAAAAATCCAATTTTTAAGGATGAATATTCTCGAAACGGCGAGAAATCCCATGTAAAGAAACAAAAATTCTAAGCTATCATATCTGTCTGCTGAGGTAGAAAACCATAAACTAACAATGATTGATTTGGTTTAGATTTTCTTTGGATCCTATGAAATTTGCCATGCCAAAGGCCTCTACCCTATCTATATAAACAAAGAATTGCATTACAAAAAAATATCCTGGTGGGCCCTAGGGTAAGAATGAAGGTGGGGCCAGAAGAACATTATGGAATCAGTCAAGAGAGTTGACTGGTCAAAATTAACAGTCAAAGAAAACAATGGATAATAAAAATTAGAAAAAAAAATATAATAATAGAGTTAGAAAACTGTGCCTGCATAAATATTACTCCATTCATTTTTTTATTAATTATTTTTATTATTTTTATTAAAATTTAAAAATAATAAATAAATTTAAATTTAATATTAAATTACGTAATTAAAATTAAATTATTAAATTTAATTGATCTTTAACTTTATTAAAAAAATAAATTAAATTATATTAAAAATTTAAAAATAATAAATAAATAAAATTTAAATTTTATTTAAAAATAATAGATAAAAAAACGAAAAAAATAACATCTTGGGCTAAGAAGAGAATCTTGAATTCCCACTATGTATAAAAAGAGAATCTGCATGGACATCTCATCTTCATATAGTATAGGTTTTTGTTTTTCTTCATCGCTCAAATTAAAATTTTCATATCCCTATAAAGGGACAAAGTGGCACTACACCTACTGCTGTGTTTCCACTCACCATCATTTTAACTCATCCCTTTGTATTTATATTGACTTTTCTTTGTGATTCCAGTTTAAAATTAGTGGGTAAGTTTCTTGCATTAGCTCATCTTAATTGCAGCATTTAACGATCAATATTAATTAAAAGTATGATCTATTTTCCCAATTATAATCTTTATATCCATGCTGAATGATATTAACAATTAAATAGATATAGTAAGACCTGCAATATCATTTTTCTAGTTTTATTTGACGAGAAGAAAAACACGTATTTACCACTTTAGAGCACCGCATGCTACAAGTAAAATATTTATTTAGTCTCAATTCATAAATTATGTTATAAATTTAGTCAATATAAAAATAACGCCTATGATAGATGAGTTGAAAAAGTAATGGATATGTGATTATTAATTTTATATATCAATATATTATTGGTTTGGTTCGTGAATAATTTATGTATCGAATTTAAATACAAATTTTTCATGGCACGATATGTAATTTAATTAAATAGCGTGTAAGGGAATAAATCGGTTTGCACTAGTTATAAAGGGCAAGAGATTCAACGAAAATTTAGGCGTAAAAAAAATTTGAGTATAAATTGAGAAAATTGTTGATATAATTATAGAAAATTTATTACTTGTGTTTATAATTTATTACTTGTGTTTATAATTTAACTCTCAATGGTTCAAACAATTTATTTGTGCCCAATTAAATATTTTCTCCGTTCTTTTTTTTTATATCACTTTAGAGTAAAATTTAAAATCTATTTATCTATTATTTTTAAACTTATAATGTAATTTAATTTATTTTTATAATTTAATTTTATTTTTAATAAAATTAAAATTAATTAAATTTGATAATTTAGTATTAATTATATAATTTAATATTAAGTTTATTTATTATTTTTTAATTTTATTAAAAAATAATAAAAAATGACAGAAAAAAATGGAGGCACTAACTACTAACAACACCATCATCGATTTATGGAAATGGCTATATTATATTAATTCATCATTGAAAAGAGATGGAAAAACAATGATCTACTTCATTCCAATTAGGGGTTTTTATTAGTGATAATTAAAAAAAAAAAGTGTGCACTGGAAAATAGCTTATTTAAGTTGAAGAAAATTGACAAATCATAATCACATCAAGCAGAGAGTAGCAAAGCAAGTATTATCAAAATAAATAGAAACTTATAAACATGTGAATTAGAGTCATAGATATAGGGACCGTGTCTATCAATTTGATTTTTTTCCTCCAAAAAAGCCATTGTTTTCTTTTCTTTTCTTTATAGGAAATAGGAGAGTGAAGCTTCTACTCTAAAATTTCCTATTCGGAGACAATTATTATTTTCTTTTGATAGACAGTTAAATTGAGATTTTTGCATATCATTTCAAATAATTAAAAATGGATTACTATTAAAAAAATAATGGATTGGTCAAATTAGAAGTGAGTATAAATCGATTAACTAGTTTGTTAGCAAAAGAAATTAATCAGTACATTAATATCGATTTTTCAAAATAATTAATCATTAACTAGTATGTTATATTCGATTAATCAGTCTATCGATTTTAATTTTTCCTGTTTGATTAATCAATATTTTTTTGTTAACCATAATAATTTATAATATGTAATTATAAAAAAATTTAAATAAAATTCAATTCAATATCAAATGTACAAAATAATTGAAAATAAAAATAACAAAATAAACGTAATATACTATCCAAAATTCACGTTCAACAAATTAATAGCAAATATTATAAAGGGAATATGATATTATTAGAAATTAGCATGTTTAATCCTAAATTAAATACAAATTTTGAAAAAAATTGAATGTTAAAATATAGATTTTTAAATATAAAAAATATAATTAAATACTATTAAATAAAATATAAACAGCAATACATGTAATAAAAAATAATATATATAAAGGTTAAGTTGTGAGTTCGTATAAATGTTATCATATATAATTAAAGATGTAGGTTCCGAAATACACTCAAGAGGGGGGGTGAATTGGGTGTATTAAAATTTCTGGCCAAATTTCTAAGTAAACAGAAATTCATACAAGATAAAAATATTGATGACTAAATCTTAAATATGTTTCTAGAGAATTGTATTCAATTAGATTGCAGTGACTCAGAAATTCGTTTTACAGAATTTTGACTAAAATAGTTTTTCAGAATGTAAAACAGAATTATAAATAACTGAGCAGAATTGTAGAGAACACTCAGAAATTATAGTGGTTCGGCCAACTTGCCTACATCCACTCCTCAAGAATCAATCTTGAGAATTCTCTCCACTCTTAACTCTTTTAAGGGCAAGAGTCAAAGCCAATATACAACCTATGTATATCTACCCACAATATTTTTTTCAAGTAAAATATTGAAACACTTACTAGAAATTCACTTAGGTTCTAGCCAACCCAACTCACAATCTTTTACAATAGAAATTCATCACTAATTAATTACAACACAAGCTATAATCAATTGAGGATGATTAGTAAAGATGAAGTGCAAGATGGAAAGTGAGATTTTAAAAGAAGTAGGCTTTCTCTTAAGAGTTAGAAAATCTTTCCAATATTTTTTCTAACCTTCTAAATGATAAAACAACACATATTTATACCCAAAAACTTAGTTTGAAGTGAGAAAAAGGAAAACTAGTCGTTTATGAACGTTAGAAAACGAAACAGACAAATCTGAACCTAACTAGCCGTTATTTTGTCTTTTAGCGCAAAGCAGATTTTCGATCAGAAATTTGTTCAGATTTCTAATTCAATTTCTAATGTAAATTCTGACGGATTAATTTCTAAAGCATTTTCTGAAAGAAACCAGTTTTAACTAAAAACGAGATTTATAACTTAAAATCATTTTTATGCAATTTTAAAACTTAGAATATGTATGTATGAATGTCAATTTGATCCTTAAATTGATCTTACAATTTAATAACCTAATTTTTCTTAGGCTAAAATATTCTTCAACTTAATCTTCATGAATCCATTCCTTAATCTTCATTCTTGATAATTTTGCATCATAAGGATAAATAGAATTGCCTGCAAAATATAGCTTAGAACAGATTTCTTAATAGAGTTTATATAAGGTTTGATTATCATCAAAATTTGATATGACCTTGGGCCAACAATCTCCCCCTTTTTGATGATGACAAAACCTTAATAAACTCCACTTAGAAGTCTATCTAGGTTAGTCTAAAAACTCCCCCTGAATATATGCACGGGGTATTTACAGAAAAAATAAAATCTGTAAAGTAAATGTAATTTCAATAAAACTTCAGATTTTATAAGCATGCCAATGAATTCTGTAAGAAATTAACCTGATTCTTCAATACTTTTTAAAAGAAGTCATTCACAACAATAATAAGTTATAGTACTAAAATTGTAGCATAATAAAGTGTTTGTCCAAAGGCAATTGTTTCACAACGCATATTAACTTAACAAAACATAAACATAAGCAAACCAACACAAATTATTTTTACCCCTATTTCTCCCCCTTTTTGACATCAGCAAAAAGAATCTATGGATCAACATCCATGGGACGGGAACTACTTCCAGGCTGGCCTGCCTTAAGAGGATTGTTGTCACGAAGAATCGTGCGGCTAGAGCGTCTTCGGGGAGGAAATGGTGTAGGCTTGTCACTGGGGACAGAGACATCGGGACTAGGAGCAGATGGTGCCAAGGAAGAAGGGCTGCTAACAATTGTAGGAAGAATTTGAGCAATGTTAGCAAAAATAATACTAAGCTTACCCAGCAAAGAGTGCAACTCCATCAACTTAGTTTGGTCCACCATAAAATGAACGGCAGATGCAGCTGGTTGTGCTGGTGGAGAATGTGGAGCAGAGGAGGGAGCAGCTTGAGAAGGATTTGACTGAGTAGCAGAAGAACTACGAGGCTGATGGGCAGAGACCGGTTCAGATTTTTCAGTAGATGGAGCACCAAAAATCGACTCAGAGTGATGTTCAGAATTTGTTGCAGAATGGCCACCAGAGTTTGCTTCGGAGTTGGCATCAAATTCTGCTTCAGAGTTGGCAGCAGATTTTTCTTCAGATGGAACATCAGAGGTTGAATCAGATTTCTGACCAGATTTATTTTCAGAAATCTGAACTGCAGATACTGGTTCTCCAATGTGTACTCCCTGGGAGGATTTGATCAAGGCTAAGATTTGAGCAAGTTGTGCCTCCAAACCTGCAGATTTCTCAACAGTGTCAATTTATACAATTTGTTTGCCCTTAGCAGATTTGGCCACTGAAGATGCTTTGGGAGGCGGTGCAGGAGCCTCAATCAACTTGCGTTTTTCAGTTACCGTCTTCTTTCCTGTGTCTTTATAAAAAACAAAACTGATTTTTTCAACTTTAAGAGGCACAGAAACAAAGTCAGCAGAAGTTAACTTCCAGTGGTCAAAAAGACGATTCAGAATCAGGCTATATGGTTTCTTTTCATCACTAGTTCTAGTGGCTATATAGTTGAAGATAAGGAACGGCAAGTTGAAATTTTTGGAAGTATAAAAATACCATAAGAAAACAATGTCAAAGTCAGACAAGTAAGAAGTACTTCCAGAGCGAGGGGTAACATATAGGCACACACATTTTGACAAAATCCAAAACTGAACCAGTAAATTTGAGGCAAAGGGGTGTTTTGAGGAGGCACTACCATCAGATGAAATTTGACTTAAAAAGGTTTCTTTATCAAGATCTCCAAAATCTGAAATATTGCTGACACTACGAGTGCATTTTGACCCTTTCAACGGCATAGAAAAAAGTTTTCCAAGAAGAGAAGGACTTACAGTGAACTCCTTGTTATGAATCCGCACCTTAAAACGTTCAGATTCTATGTTGAAACGAGAAGAGTAGAAGGCACTAACCAAATCCGGATAAACATACTTGTGGCGGTAGGTGAAAAAGGTTTTCCATCCTTGTTTTTCTACGTAACACGCCACATCAGGAGCACTGTTGAGGAGATCTTCCCAGTCAATAATCTTAGATGGGAGTAATATTTGTTTAGAAGGTTGTTTTTGATGAGAAGCAGCATCTGATTTTGATGGAGTCGGTTTTGATGAGGGTTGAGAGACTGGTGAGATCGGAGATAGACTCCGACGAGGATTTCGTTTTCCTTGGGATTTTGAACGACCCATAAGCACAAGGAAAAGAAGAAGGAGTAGAGATGAAAAAGATGTGAGGAAATGCTAGTTTTAGGGATTGGAAAAAGGAAGGTTTTTGAGCGTTTTTAAGAAGTGGGAAACGTGTCTGATAAAATGGACAGTTTAGAGTTTTAGAGGGAAAAAATATAACCTGCATCCACTTAAAAAACGATTTGACTTGAGGTGACTAAGAGATAAAAGATAATTATGAAAATAGTATTGGGAACCCGCATAAACACTGTAACCAAGGCGCAAAAAATGAAGATTTGAGAAATACCCTGGCTGTCCCTATAAGAGTTAATTTTATGAGGTAAATAAGTAGGGATAAAAAGGACAAAATAAACTTAGACTAGATTTAATACTATTTCTTTTCTTTTCCAACACGTAAACTATCACTTTTCTCATCAATAGGAAAATACACGTGTAGAAGAAAAATATTTGAAATAGAAAGAGTTTAAAGACAAAAGGAGATTTTACCTTCTTTTCAAAAAAAACTTTAAGATGAAAGACTTATTCACTTAAACCCATACCCATTTTTCTTCTTAACTCACAAAAACAATCTTCCTTCAAGGGCTTGGTGAGAATGTCGGCAAGCTGGTTTTCTGTGGACACAAATTTCAGCAAGATGTCTCCTCTTTGGACATGATCTCTAATGAAATGATGGCGAATTTCTATATGCTTTGTTCTTGAGTGCATAACTGGATTTTTGGTAAGATTTATGGCACTTGTATTATCACAGAAAATAGGAATTTTATCAAATTCAATACCATAATCTTTTAGTTGCTGCCTAATCCAC
Organism: Excoecaria agallocha; assembly: GCA_037975025.1. Lineage (NCBI taxonomy): Eukaryota > Viridiplantae > Streptophyta > Magnoliopsida > Malpighiales > Euphorbiaceae > Excoecaria > Excoecaria agallocha. The sequence goes on along the minus strand of CM075814.1, from coordinate 4,896,586 downwards.
AGAATTTGAGCAACACAACTACCAGCTGCTATGTATTCAGCTTCAGCAGTAGATAAAGCTACGGAGTTTTGCTTTCTACTGAACCAGGTAATTAAAGAATTTCCTAAGAGGTGACATGCTCCAGAAGTGCTTTTTCTATCTATTTTACATCCAGCATAGTCAGCATCTGAGTAACCAATTAGGTTGAAGGATGTTTTTCTCGAATACCATAAACCCAGATTTTGAGTTCCATTTAAGTATCTCATTATTCTTTTTACAGCAGATAGGTGAGATTCTTTAGGAGCGGATTGAAAGCGAGCACACAAACATACACTAAAGTGTATATCCGGTCTGCTAGCAGTAAGGTAAAGTAATGATCCAATCATCCCTCTGTACAATTTTTCTTCAACAATTTTTCCTTTCTCATCCGTTTCTAATTTGATAGATGCACTCATAGGAGTACTGGTGGGTTTTGCATTAAGCATATTGTATTTCTGTAATAATTCTTTTGTGTATTTTATTTGACTGATGAATATGCCTTCTGAACATTGCTTGATTTGGAGTCCCAGAAAGAATGTTAATTCTCTCATCATGCTCATTTCAAATTCTTTTTTCATAATACCTTCAAAATCTTTACATAAGGAAACATTAGTAGAACCAAATACAATATCGTCAGCATAAATTTGAACAATTAGCATGTGTGACTGTTTGTGCTTGATGAAAAGTGTATTGTCTACTTTTTCTCTGTTAAAACCATGATTTAATAAAAAATAACTGAGTCTTTCATACCAAGCTCTAGGAGCTTGCTTTAAACCATATAAAGCTTTCTTAAGTTTAAATACAAAATTTGGATGCTTAACATTTTCAAAACCAGGAGGTTGTTCTACATACACTTCTTCATTCAAAAGACCATTTAAGAATGCGCTTTTTACATCCATTTGATATAATTTAAAATTTTTAAAACATGCAAATGCACATAAGATTCTGATAGCTTCTAGTCTAGCTACGGGTGCAAAAGTTTCATCAAAATCTATACCTTCCTCTTGATTGTAGCCTTGGGCCACCAATCTTGCCTTATTTCGAACAACATTACCTTGTTCATCTAGTTTGTTTCTAAACACCCATTTTGTCCCAATAATGGAACAATTTGAGGGTCTAGGCACCAAGTTCCATACTTTATTTCTTTCAAATTGAATTAATTCTTCTTGCATAACATTTATCCAATTTTCATCATTTTTTGCATCAATAAAATTTTTAGGTTCAATATTTGAAACAAATGCAACATTACCACAATATTCTCTTAATGCTCTTCTTGTCATCATTCTTTCAGATGGATCAGTCAATAGATCATCCTTAGGATGATATCGATGAAATCTCCAGTCTTTAGGTAGTTCAGGAGTATGAGATTCGGTTTGTTGTTCTTCCTGAACTTCTGGTACGTTCTCTGTTGAGCTTTTTGGTTCCTTTTCCATTTCTGGATTATTTTCAGTTTCTTGAATTTTGCCATTTGGATCTTCTTGTTGATCTGGTACATCTTCTATATCCACAATCTTTTTTGTGTTTTCTTTTTCTTCTTCAAGACCTGTCTCATCATCAGAAGAATTTCTATCTCTAGAATTTTCGTTAGTACAATCAAATCTAACATTTATGGATTCTTCAACTTTATGAGATCTTTTATTGTATACTCTATATGCTTTAGAATTTAATGAATATCCTAAAAATATGCCTTCATCAGATTTAGCATCAAATTTATTTAGATTAACATTATCATTAAAAATAAAACACTTACAGCCAAAAGGTTGAAAGTAGCTGATATTTGGTTTTCTTCCTTTCCATAGTTCATATGGAGTCTTCTCCAATACTGTTCTGATCAGAATTCTGTTTAAAATGTAGCATGCTGTATTGATTGCTTCCGCCCAGAAATATTTTGGCAAATTGTTTTCATTCAGCATTGTTCTAGCCATTTCTTGAAGAGACCTGTTCTTCCTTTCTACAACACCGTTTTGCTGAGGCGTTCTAGGAGCAGAAAAGGTATGATTTATTCCAGAAATATTACAGAATTCCTCAAATTTCTGATTCTCAAATTATCTCCCATGATCACTTCTAATGCTTGTTATTTTATATCCTTTTTCATTCTGAATCTTTTTACTTAACTTTTTGAAGGCTTCAAAAGTTTCATCCTTGTGTGCAAGAAACATAACCCATGTATAACGTGTATAGTCATCTACCACATTTAATACATAGGATTTTCCACCAATACTTGAGGGATTTATTGGTTCAAATAGATCCATATGTAGAAGCTCTAACGGTTTTTTCGTAGAAATTACATTTTTAGACTTATGTGTATTTCTGATTTGTTTTCCAAGCTGGCATGCCTTGCATATATGATTTGTATCAATTTTTATTTTTGGCATTCCCTTTACCAAGTCTTTTTTAACCAGCTTTTCTAGTGCATGAAAACTTGTATGTCCAAGTTTTCTATGCCATAGAATACTTAAGTCTTCTTTAGTAAGCAAGCATCTTGCTGAACTGTTTTGAAGATCTTTCAAGCTAACCAAGTAGATATTTCCAGATCTTTGTCCTCTTAGAACAGATTTTTCAGTTTCAGTATCTTCTACTCTACAATGATCAACTTCAAATATTACCCTTTTCTTCTTATCACATAGTTGACTTATGCTAAGTAGATTGTACTTGAGACCTTCAACAAGAGAGACATTATCAATTACTGGATTAGTTCCAATAGAACCAATGCCAATACTTTTTCCTTTCCGATTATCACCAAAACTGACAGAACCACCTTCAGAATTTTTTAGCTTAGAAAACTTTGTTTTGTCCCATGTCATATGCCTTGAGCAACCGCTATCCATGTACCATTTTTCTATTTTGGTGCTCCTTAGGCAAATCTGCAAAATAATCAAGTATTTTTAGGTACCCAACTCCTCTTGGGTCCTTCATGGTTAGTTATAAAGTTTTCAAAATTTTTTATTACCCATTTAACAGAATTTGCATTTTTCTTATAGTAACAGAATTTTGAAATATGCCCCTTTTTACAACAATAAAAGCATGTAGCATAAGGATTACTTATCATTTTATTTGACAGATTTTGCTTGTATTTCTTCTGATTACTTTTTCTATAATATTTTGTTGATGTATGAGCATATTTTTCGTTACATACACATAACTGTTTACCTTTTACATTGTATTTTTCTTGCAAATCAATAAATTTACTTTCCAGAACTGAATAATCATTTTTATTTTTTAATTCAGCCTCTTTTGCATTTTTATATTCTGTGAGCAATTTATCATACTTTTTCTTTATCTCAATATGAGTTTTTTTGAGCATTAGATATTTATCATGCAGATTTTCAAAACATTCTAGCATTTTTTCATACTCATTTCCATTTTCATTAGAATCAGAATTCAAATCAGAATCACTTACCTCAGAATTTTCTGAATCATTTTCAGGTGAGCTGTTATCAACATTTCGTTCACTGTCAGAATTGAAGATTTGCTCTTCATGATCAGAAGTTGCCATTAGACCAATATCATCAGAATTTGCTGATTCTGATTCGCTGTTGCTGGATTCTTCACTATCACTCCATGTTGCCTTCATAGCTTTCTTCTTGAATCTTTTCTCTTTTCTTTTTAGATTTGGACATTTAGATTTTATATGACCAGGTTTGTTACATTCATAACAAACTATTTCACCAGACTTTGATGAATTTTCGGCATTGTGATGGAGAAATTTTTGATGTTGCTTTTTGTATGATCTTCTTCCTTTTCTGTACAGCTTTTTGAATTTCTTTGTAATCAACGCCATTTCATCATCACCTGTAGAGTAATCACTTCCAAATTCTGCTTTGAGAGCAATAGCTTTTAATTTTCTATCTTTTTCTTTTTCTGTATCTTGAGACTTGATATAAAGTTCATGAGAAATAAGGGATCCACAAACAATATCAAAATTTAATGTACTAAGATCTTTATCTAACAGAATTGATGCTTTTGATTCCCATCTAGGTGTAAGACCTCTAACTAGCTTTGCAATTTTGTTATGTTCATCAAGTTTTTTACCAAGAGTCTTAATTTCATTAGTTAATTTAACATACCTGTTTATTACCTCAGAAATTGACTCTTCTGGCTTCATTTTAAATGCTTCATAGTCTACCATGAGAACATGAAGTCTAGTGTCTTTAACTTGATTTGTTCCTTCATATGTTGCTTGAAGCTTATCCCAGATTTCTTTAGCTGTATCACATCCAGAAACTCTATTGAATTCATTAGTATACAGTGAGCAAAAGAGTATGCTCATAGCTTTAGAATTTAACTGCACTTTTCTTTTTTCTGCTTCTGTAAATTCTTTTCTGGTTTTTAGAACCGTGGCAGTTTCTGAAGCTCCTTCCTCATCAGAAATCTTTCGTGGATGCTCATATCCATCTTCAATAATATCCCAGCAATCAATATCTTGAGATTGAATAAAGTGTCTCACGACAACTTTTCAAAAAGGATAGTTTTCACCACTAAACATTGGAGGACGATGAACAGAATGTCCTTCTTTGAATGGAGTAGCAGTAGGAGCATTGCTTGATTCAGCCATTTGCAAGATCACTCAAGGATGTTAAGCCTTAGGGAATAGAGAACCGCTTTGATACCAAATGTAGGTCCCGAAATACACTCAAGAGGGGGGGTGAATTGGGTGTATTAAAATTTCTGGCCAAATTTCTAAGTAAACAGAAATTCATACAAGATAAAAATATTGATGACTAAATCTTAAATATGTTTCTAGAGAATTGTATTCAATTAGATTGCAATGACTCAGAAATTCGTTTTACAGAATTTTGACTAAAATAGTTTTTCAGAATGTAAAACAGAATTATAAATAACTGAGCAGAATTATAGAGAACACTCAGAAATTATAGTGGTTCGGCCAACTTGCCTACATCCACTCCTCAAGAATCAATCTTGAGAATTTTCTCCACTCTTAACTCTTTTAAGGGCAAGAGTCAAAGCCAATATACAACCTATGTATATCTACCCACAATATTTTTCCCAAGTAAAATATTGAAACACTTACTAGAAATTCACTTAGGTTCTAGCCAACCCAACTCACAATCTTTTACAATAGAAATTCCTCACTAATTAATTACAACACAAGCTATAATCAATTAAGGATGATTAGTAAAGATGAAGTGCAAGATGGAAAGTGAGATTTTAAAAGAAGTAGGCTTTCTCTTAAGAGTTAGAAAATCTTTCCAATATTTTCTCTAACCTTCTAAATGATAAAACAACACATATTTATACCCAAAAACTTAGTTTGAAGTAAGAAAAAGGAAAACTAATCGTTTATGAACGTTAGAAAACGGAACAGATAAATCTGAACCTAACTAGCCGTTATTTTGTCTTTTAGCGCAAAGCAGATTTTCGATCAGAAATTTGTTCAGATTTCTAATTCAATTTCTAATGTAAATTCTGACGGACCAATTTCTAAAGCATTTTCTGAAAGAAACCAATTTTAACTAAAAACAAGATTTATGACTTAAAATCATTTTTATGCAATTTTAAAACTTAGAATATGTATGTATGAATGTCAATTTGATCCTCAAATTGATCTTACAATTTAATAACCTAATTTTTCTTAGGCTAAAATATTCTTCAACTTAATCTTCATGAATCCATTCCTTAATCTTCATTCTTGATAATTTTGGATCATAAGGATAAATAGAATTGCCTGCAAAATATAGCTTAGAACAGATTTCTTAATAGAGTTTATATAAGGTTTGATTATCATCAAAATTGGATATGGCCTTGGGCCAACAAAAGAGAATCAAATAATTTAAATATAATTTAAAGTATTATTTTATTTAAATTTTGAAAAGAAACAAAAAAGGAAAAAATTAAAGGTATAAATATATATATATATATGAACATGTTAATCGTAAATTAATAGTTAATCGATATTTAAAAAATTAAAAATAATAATAATAAAAATATAAATCGAATTTATTTGAAAAAATCAGTTCGATTTGAAACTATTTTTGCAGTCAATCAAATTTTCAATTTGTTTGTTAACCCCTGACTCAAACATAATATTAAGTATAAGTTACATTAAATAGAACCGAAATTCACATATCAAGTTATAAATTAGTATTGATTAGGCAGATATAAACGTAACACTATAATAGTATATATTATTTTAATTAATTAATTTTTTCATTATTTTTTATCTTTATCCAAACTGATGGATGTTAGGAATTGAAACTAATATCCATTTATTTTATGAATCCCTATACCTGAATCCTAAAATTTGTCCCGTATGAGAAAGTAAGAGATGATTCCACAAATGCGAACCCCAATTTTCAATACGTGCGAGAAGGCAACTTATATTCATAAAAAAAAAAAAGCATATAATCTATTAACAATAAAATTAGAATCAATTTTGAGCATACTTTGTTTATTCTTGTTTTTATTTATAAATTGATGAATATCAGAACCATGAAAGAGTTAGTCTTGTAATTAGGTCTGGAAAAAAATGAAAAATTATTAAATAGGTGATTAAAATCAAGTATAACATATTTTTTTTTAAAAAAAAATAGGTAAAATTCAATTCAATTTTAAATGTATAAAGTAATTTAAAATAAAAATCACAAATCAAGCATAATTTACCAGTCAACATTCATGTTCAGTAAATTAATAGATAATATTATAAAGTTAAAATAGGTGTAATATTTGTTGAAAATTAACATTTTTAATTATTAATCAAATAAAATTTTTGATAATATTAAATGTTAAAATATAAACTATAAAATATAAAAAAATTTAATTAAATGCTTATATATATATATATATATATATATATATATATATATATATATATATATATATATATATATATATATATATAAGATAATCAGTCAATACAAATAAATATACTATATAATAAAAAATATAAAAAAATATAAATTTAATTTAAAGTATTATATAAATTTTATAGAAAAATATGAAAAATTAAGGTATAAAAATAAAAATATATTTTAAAATATTATTTTTATGTGAGTTTTAGGAAATAATAGAAGAAAAATAAAAATATAATATATATTATTTATGAACTAGTTAACCGTAAACTAACAATTAACTGGTATCAAAAAAATTTAAACCGAAACAGAAAAAATTAAAATATAAAAATTAAAAATTCTAATCTAATCAATCGGATCGGTTAATCACAAAAATTGATTTAATTTTGGACTAATTTTATGATTAACCATATTTTCGATTTTTTTTCTCATCCCTATGATTAATGGACTTGAATTTAAATTTGAATATCCGATTAATCGATTCTTATTTATAATTACATATATACGGTTTAAATGACAATTTTTACATTTTAATTATTATAATTTTATTGTATATAAATATTAGTATATTTTATACCCTAACCACCAAAAATCATCCATTTATCAATAGTTTTGAGTGACAAATTAGTGTTAGATTATTTTTTCTATTATCTTGTAGAGCATTTTTTTTATTTTTTTATTATATTTACTTTTTCAATTTTTTATTATAGTTATGTTAAATTTTAATAATTTGTATTTTTATCTTTATATTTTATATTTAAAATTTATATTTTAATGTTATAGATACATATATTTTTTATAAAATAAAAGTTATGTATTTAATTTTTAATAATCAACTGATAATTAATGGTTAATCGATGGTATTTAATAGTTAACTGATTGTTAATTGGTTGATTTAAATTTAAATATAAATTTTAAAAAATTTATATTAATGGACTCACATGCAATTGTTAGTAAGATCGATAATTTGTTTTGGTAACATTTATAATTTTAATTAAAAATTATGTAAAAAAATGGTTACCGAGATAATTGAAAAATAAGTATCTAAACCAATTAAAATGTGAAAAGTAGAGGGAGGAAGAAATTCAAAACGGGGAAAAGCGGGCCGAGGAATTGGCGAGGAAACCACGCAAACCAAACAAAAACGAAACAACTGAATGACAGACATTACAGGGACAGAGAAATAATGAGGGAATTGGTCGGTGGGAAATGGGACCGGCAAATGAAGGATGCCAGGTGTCTGACGGAACACGTGGCATTGGAAAATGCGGCTACGAGACGAATATTTGGGTTTTCGATGTAAAACAACGACAATTATCAGCTCACTGTCATCATCAGAGAGAAATATTTGGGCCCACTCTTAGTGGTTTCCGTGTTCATTGGGCCCCACCTGTCCCCAGTCCCCACTACGGCACCAGCTTCTCCTCCCTTCTCAAGCAAGGTATAATCTCATTTTTCAATATTTTCTAACCGCCTCCACTAATTATTTTTCTTAGTAGTATTAATTAAGAGTTGGAATTTCTACTTTTATATTAATTAAATCGCAAGAAATTTATATAGTATCCAAAATTATTGCATTACAACGTGTTATGAACAACGAGTTTAGTGCTATTAAATTCTAAAACTCAATAGTTTAGAAACTAGCACAATCCGATTATAATAGAAAATCAAACTAATTTGAATTAATCAATTCTGTTTCAATTTATAATTTTATTAAAATTTTAATTATTTTAGTTTGATTCGTAATAAAAAAAGGTTTAAAAAATAAAATTTTATTAAAATAACGTCATTTTATTTAATAAGTTTTTTCAATTTATTAATAAATTCAGTTTGAGTTCGTGAAAATAAAAAAAAATTCAAATTTTAATATTCTAATTTAGTTATAATAGAAGACAAAACCCAATTCGCTCTAAGTTTAGTTAGTGGGAATTTTTTAAATTAAAATTGAGATTAGGGAGGAAGTGAAGGGTGAGTTCCACTAAACACGTGAAATTGGATTGCAAGGGTTTGTTAATTGACACGTGGGGGAAATGATGGAGGTCACGCGATGCACGATAAGGCACATGACATATGCGTCATGGTCATGATGGAGCGGGGGTTTTGGTAACGGATTTGGTTTTGTCCATTTCAGGAATAAGGACAGAAAAGACTGAGATGGAGAATAAGACAAGTGGGGATGTCAAACAAACAAGAACCGTTATCGAAATTCTCAAATTGTTTGCTATGCTATTGCTGTAACTTCTACACTTGGGTAACGTATTTCTAATTCACAACGTCATAAATGCATGCATTTGAAATTCATTGCTCATAAAAAAATCTAGATTTATTAATTTTTTAATGAAATATTTAATAGGAAAAAATATATATATATTTTTTATATAAACTATGTGTGATGGTTTAATTGGACATATCACTATCTATCAGTCATTTATGTTGATATGTATTGTAACGGTTTGATTGAACCTAATGTTCGATATATTTGTATCACTTCACCTGTTATATCACATGAGCTATAGTCTACAAACTATCAAATCGAACGTTTAAATCTGTTAACTGTAAATATGTGAGATCCGATGTCTAAATACTCTAATTTTATAGATTCCTTTAGCCATCTAAAAAGTATATATAAAAAGAGAAATTTCAGAAAAAAGTTATTGCGTACATTATTATTCTCTCATTGTACTTTTTATCTCTAAATTTTTTTATTTAGGCATAGAAATACTAAATTTTTGCACACTAGGTATTAATTTTTATGTATTTTGTATATCGACTTGTCACGTTCGTTGAACGATTTACCTGATTTTCAGTTACATATTTCTCTCCTAATAAATTTATTATTACAACATGCCAAAGTCGCATATAGTTTTGATAAGTTATATAATAGAACAAATTCGTATGCATACTCTATGGTAATGCACGTTATTTTTTTTCTCACATCGGTTGGAGATGAGTTAGAAGTGAACCTTATAAGGCTATGAACACCTTCTTCCTGTACACGCGTCCTGTGACAGCACCCCGGGAACAAATCATTGAGGGTAACTCCCACAGCGGTAACTCTCAAAGAGGACAATATGCGAGTGCTCACTGAGCTACGAAAGCAGGGTGTCAAATGAGGTCCGCCTCTACTTTACCCAACTGCACACGCGTTTTGGGGTAGCACCCCATAAACAAAATCGTAAGGGCTCAGGCCGAAAACGAACAATATGTGTAGAGGCCGATCGGACCTCTTGCCCGATCAGATCCTCTTACCATCGGGGATGCGAGACCAGGGCTATAGTATCCGAAGATCTTCTACCCGATCAGAATGCGAATGATCTATCATTTGGTGTTTTCGTTAAGAGACGAGGGTGGCAGCACCACCCATAGACCTCTCGGAAGGGAATATAGTGATAATGCATGTTATATCATATCTCACATCGGCTGGAGATGAGATAATGTGCGTTATTACTCTAGAAATGCGTTAAAATAATTAATTAATCTAGCTTAAATAATCATTAATTAATTCCACCCCTAGTTTTGTATTTGAGCTAGATTCAGCTGGGTTGGTACGACTAATTAAAACAAATTACAGCTAATTAGTTAATTAGACAAATTATACGAAATGCTACATGAATGACCATGTTTTTATTTATGGTATGCATGATATTACTATGCTATGGAGTTAAATCTGATTTTTGCATACTTAGGTTGTACCTAGCACTATAGTCGTATAGTCTAATTCGAGGTTGGACCACGTTTACTTTTGGGTATAATTTATATTTGTATTTACTAGCTTATTAGGGATGCTTGGATTTTTCACCCCACTTTATTAATTATGGTTGCCTATACTACTCCATTATCAATTTAGTTTGGCTATTTTCCAGTCTATGTGTCTCACTGATTTTTGTTAGATTTCCCTTTTAAAAATATATCTTATAATTTGTGAATCAAGATAATAGGGTCATTAATTAATAATGTTAATATTTTTAATCACATTGTAATACAATAGCATGTGTATGTATATTTCCCTTTCTGAATTTGGGTTAGATATGGGCCTAGGATAAGTTACTTGGACCTAAATCATGTGCTTATGTGAAAGAAAATTATAGGATGAAAATTTTGCTTGCATGTCCCAACAAATTTTCATCCTTCAAGTTTGCAGACAAGGAGGGAAGTAACAAAAAGAAGTAGCAGTATTTATAGATATATATGCTATCATGTATTGAGACAAATTTTTCTTTCAAATATTGAAAATAATATATTTGTCTCTTAAATATATTTGCTATTAAAATTGTATTAATTATTATGTAATTGATTTAAATTTGTCACTAAAAGCAATGTGACTTTAGTAAACAAGTAAAAATATACATGATAGACTGATCGAACTCACATACATTTGCCAAATATATACTATAAATTGATACCTTATTTAACTTTCCAGAAAAGTTAAAATTTATTAATATCATGCATTTTCTATTTATTTACTCCAAATTTGATTATTTTGACAAATTTAGGTAAGAAAATTTCACCATTTCTTAAGAGTTAAGAAGTTGTGTCAATTTATAATACACGTGTGAAAAATTTATATGATTTCAATCAGTTTACTGAGTATATTTCTATTTACTCACATGAATTTTTATTATTTTTAGCTGTAAATTTTAACCAATTAATAAAGATAATTTTATTTCAAAAATGTATTTAAATGGTAAATATATACTATTTTTAACATTTTAAGGATAAATTTGAGCAATAGATATACTTGAAAGAAAATGTATACACTTTTTACCCTATATTTATACAAAATTTCAATATTTAATATGAAAAAGTTTAATGTTTAGAGGCATGAAAATAGAGCCGTTTGCTCAGGAAAAGACTCATATCACATATAATATTTTAAATTCGCATTATCAAAATGTAATATCAATATAAGTCAATCAAGCAGTTGTGCTATAAGTGAATTATGGCTCCACGAGTTTAACCCTCAAAAATCAACAAATTATGAACTCAAGTCTTCACTTATAAGGTTATTTATAAAGGGCTAAAATAATGATGTACCCTATACATAATAAGTGTGATTAATAAGAAGTGCATGATTGTCAAGTAAAAATCTAGCGTCCTTCCTCCCTAAATTCAAAGATTTTTATTTTTTTATTTACTCTTGAAGCTGCTGTCAGTTTATTTACGGGCGATAGCCTCTTTCCTCTTATTTTTTATTATATTTATATTTATATTTATATTTTTCAATTTTTTTGTATTTTTTTAAATCTCTCTATAATAATTTTCGGATCAATATACATATGAAATCTTAATTTTATTTGTTATTTTTTATTTGAATTTGTTTTTTTTTTGTGTATTTTGTTTTCAATAAACTCATATCTAAATTTTTTTACTTTAGATTTGATTTCTGTTTTTGTTTAAATCTTATTTATATTTTTATAAATTTAATTTGTGAACCTAATGTTGAATGTAATTTAAATTTTTTATCATGCAAGTTGATTCTCTATGTTTGGAGGTTATTATTTTCGTTTATTGAAGTTAGCGTATTTCTGAAATGAATTTTTCTGTGAATAACAGATGAATTGAGTTTTTTTTTTTTTTGAAAATCAGGTTGTCCACTGTTTGTTATCTTGATTCAATATTTTTGTCGAAAAAATTCAGAAATATATTCCAGTAATTTCATTAGTTTCGTATATTTTATATAATTTTAAATTTTATAAATTTATTTATAATTTTCAGATGTATTTTTTATATTATCAATAAAGATTTATTTTGCATTAAACAAAAACGATGTGCCCTTGAGGAATGTAGTTAGTGAATAGTGTAAAATAAGATTCCAATTTTAATTGTTCGTTTACACAACATTTAATGCATTATCTGCTATTACTATTTATTACGTGTAAAATAATATCAAAATTTGTTATTTAATATTTACAAAATATCTAAAAATTTATTATGGTTTAGATTTTTAATAGTTAACATTTAGAATAAGAATTTTAAAATTTAACACTTACGGTTTAGGGTTAGCATTTATCTTCAAGGTTTAAACTTCCAAATTTAGGATTTAGATTGAAACATTTTAAGATTTAATATTCACAATTTATAATTTTAAATCTTTAGAGTTTAGGGTTTAGAATTTAGGATTTAAATTTATTAACAAAATTAAAATTAATATATAAAAGGGTACTTTTGAAAAAATATTTTGTAATTTGTAATTAACAATTGTGTGTAAATATTTTTGAAAAATAGTAAATTTTTGTGTTTTGAAAAATGTAGGATTGATGAGAATTTTATAAAATTTTAAACAACAATAAATTTGTTAAGATCCGGGCCTGTGCCTTGTCTCGATGCATGGAAAAGAGAGCTTCTTTAATTTCAGCAGCCTTGAAAGGTCAAAGTAATTCCTCATTTTGAACTTCTGTAACACGCTGTTTGATGTGGTTAAGAAACTCCAGATTATTGCACCTTGACAATTGAAACATAGACTCAAAATATTGTATAATATGATCCTGAAAACCCGAATTTCAGTCCATTTGAACACCTGCCATATCAAATAAATGATGGATCATATTTTTCTTCTTCCTTGTAGAAGCATAAATATGGAAGAATTTTGTCTTCATATCACCTTCTTTAAGCCATTGAACCTTCGACTTCTGCTGCCAATATTTGTTCTTTTGGAATAACAAACCAGCAAGCTTTACTTTAGCTTGTTTAAATCAAGCAATGGACATAACATCTGATTTAGGCTGCAACTTGTCTAATTTCTGCTTGCACTCAGCTATGTCATCTAAGAAACGTTTTCGAAAAGAGCATCCCCAAAAACCCAAAGCAATAGAACAAGAATTAAGTCATTGAAGAATAAAGAGAAGGCCTGAATCTGTCCAGAATTTAAAAATTAAGTCTCTACAGTTCTGATCTTGGAGCCAGATATTTTCAAAGAGAAAACGAGAATTGTATGTTGAACGACCAGGATTGGTTGATAATAAAAACACCATATGGTTAGAATAGGTCATACCAATATGGTTAATTCAGCATTCAGGAAAATTGGAGTTTTGTTTGAATGAGCTAGACTCGAGCAACGCTATTTGTTATCTGCTTCTGCTTTTAGAATACAAACATCTTGTGGGCCTTTCATTTTTTTCGCTCCTTCCCATGTGTATTCATCTTACTGGACATGATGTTTTCCTTCCTATGCATGTTTTTGTTAATTGCATTAGCATTCAGATTCCTACAATCATGTTGATTAGCCAAAATCAAGGCCTTGTTATTTTATTAATAAGATCCTTTAGGAACTAGGATCTAGACTCTTGATCCAGCTCAGACTCCTGTTGCCTATTGTAATTGTTCAAGTGACCAGATTTGGTATCATGAATATCTGAGTCACCCAATCCAGAATTTATTGCAGTTATGTTTGCATTGAACCACCGCTCATCGGCATAAGACATGGTCTTCTTTAACGGGACTCTGATGAGAAAAACTCTATACTCTAATACATGTTTACTCAAATCCATTTCAAATCTCTTGTCGCATAACTTCTCCCGGTGACCAATAATACCATAGAGGAAACAAAAACTTGGTAGTCTCTCATACTTGAAGGATATCATCATCCAATCACCTCCCCTATTTCTTCACTTTCAACGAAGTTCTTAGGGGCTTTCTTATGTCCAACGTAACTCTAATACGCATAAAAGGTTTTCAGTTACCATCTAAACTCTTTGGATCAATCTTAACAAAAGAACCCAATTGGTTTCCTATATTTTGACCAATACGTTCGGTCCAATAACGAATAGGTAGATTGTAACATTGCACCCAGAAGTCCACCACATATAATTCAATATTCTCTGGTTGAAGGCCAATCTCCATTTTTCTCAAAACAAGCAATTTTTGTTTAAAGGATCAATGTCCATCATTCAGAACCATATTCATATCAATTTCATGAAAAAATTGAAAACTAAACAGTTTGGGAGTTAACTTCTGAATTTGAATACCTTTACCAGGTTGCCAGGCCTCTGCCATTATAACTTTGAATGCTGCAATGTTAATAGATTTGTTTGAAATAATCTTGCCAATGAGATATAGAGATAGATCTTTATTTTCATCAATAAAGTCTTCGTCATCTAGCACAAAACCATCATCCTAACCATCCTCTAGAGTGACTTTCTCACAACGCTTTGTGATATCTTCAGCCTCTGATGTAGAAGTCATAAGAGATTGAAGGAAAGAAAACCAAAAGAGAAGGAAATAATACTCAGGGCATAAATAGAGACTTACTACAAGAGTAAGGAGAAAAACTTGCTATGAGAGCAAGAAGAAATTTTAAATTTTTAATTGTTCCCTTTACTTTTTTAAGCAACAAGAAGCTACTTCATCCTAATAAATTTGTTAGGTTAGTGGATACTTCCTCCGTTCACAAATAAATATATATCTTTCTATTTTAATTTATTTAAAAATAAGTGTCCATTTTTTAAAAATGTGATATATTTAAAATATATTTTTTTAAATATGTCATTTGTATAATAAATATCAATTCAATTTTTAAAATACAATTAATAATTACTCACTCCATCCCACCAAATTGTGAGTTCTTATATAAATTGCTAATATTAAGATAATCTTTGTTTTTTATATTTCATATGGTTAAAGCTTAATAAATCTTATAATGAATGAAAATCTTTTTACATTATTTTTGACATTTCATATAATTATTTTTTTTCAAACAAATAGATGTGTATATTAAAATTTATATTGCAAGACAATGCTATTTGTTTATTAAATGGAGGGATAAAATATTTTATTAGTATTATAAACATTAACTTTTAAAAAAAAATCATTCTTCTTGTACTTATTTATCTGTCTGTCTTAGTGCAATTCTGTGGATAATTTAGTTGTTTAAATTCTTGTAAACGTGATAAAATTGGTCCAAATTCAAAATTTCAATCAAATTCATCTAAAAAAATGATCCAAATACAATTAAATTTAAATAAATACCTACTGGGTTAATCCAAAATTGATTCATTTTATTTTTCAACATAACTCAATATTCATTGAGTCAATCTAAAACTTATATATTTCATTTTTCAACTCATTTGATCTGTACCCAATTAATTTCTTCAAAAATTTATATCAGTCAAAAATATACTCAATAGGTTGGACAATGAAATCCGAATAAGATATAGTAAGAAATATCTCAATTAACTAGAAATTATAAAATAAAAATTATTAAATAATTTTAAACACAGCACATATAAATTGAAAAAAAATATATACAATGCAAATTTTTATATATTTTAAGAAAAACAGTAAATTTAAAATGAGAGCACCAGCATATAAAATTAGCTAGTATTATATTTATATTAATCAGTTGATGACAATTTTCCTGTTGGAAGTCCTGGACGAGTTAATATTGAGGACAATGTGATTTAGGATTATCAAAATTTGCTTCGGTGTCATTGTCACGGGGAGCAGAAATCTGCCCACACCTAGCTGTGATAAGCTATGGGATCTTTGATTTGTTTGAAGGTGAGCCCATTTGTCTTTTAATTAGACTACTCTGCGTTTGTTCTTTTTCTTTCTAATTTATAGTGTTAATTAAAGGCTTTCATAAACTGCTTGTAGGAAGCTGACATATGTTAATGCCACTACCATCACCGAGGGATGTTCGTCCATGGCAATGGTGGGTGAGGTGGTTTACTTGATAATATATGATTTAAGCTCCACTTTGTTATTTAAGGCCTCTAATATGCCATTTATTGCAATTTTATTTGGCTAATAAGTTTTTCTTACTTATTATTTATATTATATTTTTCAATTGAATATTATTATTATCGAATTTATTAATTAATAAATAAAAAATTTCATAATAATTTTATTTTTTGTCAACGTTAGAGGGTAACGTGTTTAAAAAGAATAATAATTATTTGAATTAGTTTAACTAACTAGGGTTAAATTTACTCTTTTTTTTTTCTAATTAAGTCATTGATCTAAATTGAACACTCACTCTAGACTTCAATTTTTGTTTTTATGTTCTTTGTTTTGAGGGGTAGCTAAAATCTGTTGTAATATATATATATATATATATATATAAGTTAACTTTTAAATTTTGATTCACGTTACTTACATTTAACTGTATTTTATAAATATATATTTTTTAATTGAAAAAAAAAAGAAAGCAAAAACTCAAAGTCGAGTCCACCAAATATTTAGATTTACCTTTGCAATGTCCCACTGGAATGTGATGAATGACTTTAAATTTTTGCTATACGTGTTAAATGCTCATTGGTTAGGATTGACTGCTTTAAAAAGAGTAGTTTTAGTTAATTGAGAAAAGGATGATTAACAAAGTTTATTGGGCATTGTTTTTTCCCTGGAATAATTGTCTAAATAATCTATTTATAAACATAGTAAATTAAAGTATAATGTCACGTGGAAACGTCCAACATAATCTCTTGTTTTTAGCTCATCCATGCCATGATACACTTAAATTTAAATCCATCTTACAAAAAATATATATTATTTTTTATCCAACAAACTCACATATTAATACTCTTTAAGAATAGTGACAAGATTTGTCGATTCTAGATTTGAATATGAACTTAATCTAACTAATAAGTCTCAAATTATCATAAAGGAGAAAATTTGTATAATGGATAAGAGAAAAAGATCAATAAATTTTGGCAGGCTGGTCTTGAATTGAAAGAGTCAAATTTTGTAAAAAAAATGCTTGCTCGGGATCGGCCCGACAGTTAATACTTCAACGTTTAAGTTAGCGAAAAGATAAAGTATGTTATTGAAGAGAAAATTCAGTATCAAGTTTATGAAATGAATCTGTTATTTATGGATTATGAATAGCCTTTGAACAATATTTGTGAATAGTCTATCTACTTTAAATGAGGCATGATCTATTGCATAAAAAATTGCGACTTGATAAATAACGTATATCAGTGAGCCATGTCAAATTAGGAAAAGATTTCGTCAGATAAGATTATCTCATTTTTAGTGTCGAGCCAGTTGTCCTCAAGAGGTTTAGATGATAATGTGACAGGGAGCAGATTGAAGGCATGAGCTCCGCACCATATCGATGGACCAATGTGATCTTTAATCATGTTAATCCGATCGGACATCTCGTGACTGCCTTGCAATCGTTCGCTTGTCGCGTGCTGAATTTTTACATAAATGAATTTTGATTTTTGGACTGAGACTTTGTTTGGACCTTTTTGCAATTTATTTATAGTATTATCACTAACTGAGTTCTTAATTTTTTTCTATTTAAATTTGCATTTAGATGGATCTAAAATGGTCCATTCCGCTGTAAAAATGTTAAATAAAAAATAATTTTAATATATAAAATATATATTATATTATACAAAATTATAAAAATATACCACAAAGGAATATTTTTCAAGTTTGTCAATTTTCACCAAAGTTGAGTAAGAGCGTATTCCCATAATAAAAAACATAACAAAATCTGCAAAAATATGCGTCAGGTATAGCTGACCCAGCCCTGTGTGTTATTAACACTCAGTAAAAAGTTAAAAGATGAATAATAGTAACTTTTTATTTTTATCTCGATTCCAATACGAATGAAATATAATGTGCGCACCTATATGATATTCGCATATCTGAACCGTTCAATTTAATTGCTTTGCTTGATCTTACGGTCGGTCAAAATACATTACCAAATTACTGCTTGTTCAGGAACACATGCAAGTGCAACAGGAAGAGTCCAAAAAAGAGAGAAAACGAGAAAATGATGTGAAAGCGTACAAACGTAATTACTCGCCAGTCGTCACTACCGTCACCAAATCCCCTCTTTTCTCATCTCCTCTGCCAAAAATATAATATTTGACATTCTGCCTCTTTCTTTTTCTTACTCATGGCTTCAAGATCCCTTCTGAATCTCTATCCCTCCCAAATCTCTCTTCACACTTCTCCACCCAATCATATTCCCCTCTTAGAACTCAAATCCCCCTTGATTCCCTCTAAACGACGCCGTTCCGTGGTGTTATTAGCTTCTGTACGCGGGGAAAACGACGGAGCCCTTGAAGGGAAGAAGAAGAGCAGCAATAACACTACTCACGCTGCTCTTGAACTGGACCTAGACCTAGACACTCGATACGACGTCGCTTCTCGTGACGTGTTTCCCAGTATTTACATAATTATCCCCTTTTTTGCTTCAATTATTACCAAAATTTTGGATGTTTTTCATCATTTTATTTTTCATTCTCTGTTTTTAGGGCCTTTATCGTCTTCTCATTTATCCACTTCTGTTTCTGATGGGTCTCGTCTTCGCGTTGCTTATCAGGTAATTGCGCTTCTTATTTATATATTTATTTTTTATGCAATGAGGATTTGGGATTAACTGATTGATTCTTTTGTGTATTTATTATATAGGGAGTTCGTGGCGCGTACAGTGAGTCAGTAGCTGAGAAAGCATACCCGAGTTGTGAACCAGTGCCCTGCGAGCAATTTGACACGGCTTTTGAAGTGAATTCTTCAATCCTCTTTCTTTATTTTATCTGTTATTCTCAATTTGATGTCCTTTTTTTTTTTAATTCATTTGTCGACAACTTGACTATTAAATTACACTGTGGAGGATTGCTTTTCTTTTACCAACTTCTGGTAGTTGGCTAGTCCATTGCTCATATCTTTGTCATAATTATTGATGTTAATGTATAGAGTGTAAGACGAAAGGTCAAATCAATGGGTTTTGGTGGTTTCATCATTGTTGTAATGGCGGCCTAGAACTCATCAGCAGTTGAAATTTCCAATAAAAGTAAGACTTGAACAAGATTGCTATTCTAGAGCAAAGTCCAATCCATTTCGGATCTGTTTCCTATCATCAGTCTATCAATTCTCTTTCATGGTATATTGAAGATACGGATTCAAATTTTTAAGAATTTAGTAAAGCTTAGGTGTCTTTTTGCTCAAATTTCAGCTTCTTCACATTCTGGGGTTATTATTACGTAATATTATCTTGACACGGTAGTATTATGTCCAATGCTATTTTATTGCCTTGAGGAATGCCTTTGGAGTTATCCAGGCCATCGGTAGTTCTGGTTTTATACTCTTGAGTTGCCTCTTGCATCATATTGTTACACGATTTTATGGGCACAGGAGTAATACCTGACTATTTTATGGGAAAGAGAACAGGACTCTGGTATAATTGCATAACTTTTCTTTCAAATATTATGTAGGTTATGGCTATTTTGGAGTGACATTGAGTTTATCCACGTTGCACAGTAGTCTTCCAAAATATATATATAGATCCTGAAGTGAGTTTTAGGTTGCTGTGATGAGCGAAATCTCATAATTGCTGTCACCATATGAATTGACATTTCTGTCTAAAAGGTTGATGTTGCAAGAACTGGCAAACAGCATCCTTCCCGTTTGAGTAACAATTGTCTGCATGGTGTTACTAAACCTTTTGATTTTCTGAGTCCATTACAATGGCGGTGACATGTTTTTTAAGAGAATCTGCATCTGTTATAAAATTGAAGGCTTGTTATTCATAGGATAACTTCGATAGGAAGAAGTGCGGTTCTAATAGCTCTCTATACTTCATTGGCCTATGGGGAACCTTTAACAACCAGCATCTGCAGAAAGTAGGGTAATGTACAATCTCTGCGACTTCTGTATGTGTATCAGGCCAGTTCAATTTTCAAAGAAAGTGAGCTGGCAAGATGGGGAAAAACGGACAGAGCTGCTATGTAGGAAGCTTAGTCATTTGCAAGGCAGAAGAGTAGAGGCTTTCTTTGTTTCTAACAGTGAGGTTCATTGCCAATTTATTTCCCAGTAGGGTTTGTAAAGGATAAGGCAAATAAGGATTTCAATGTTATTTTCCAATTTAGATGCTTGGATTTTAAGCATGCCTTCTTATCTTCATTCCTCTATTGAGTTTTTCTAATTGTTCTACATTATCACTTTTTTTTTTTACTTGTTTGGGAAATCAGGAGAAAATATTTTAAATAACCAAACCAGATGCTTGATTTTTAAGATTGTCATTGTCTGGGAAAAATTCTGGGATGAATGCACGATCATAATTGATGATGCTTTTTGTCATTTGTCATAAATTTTGATTTAGCTTGCTTTGTTACCTTCACAGGCTGTTGAGAGGTGGCTTGTGGATAGAGCAGTTCTCCCTATTGAGAATTCTCTGGGTGGGAGCATCCACAGAAATTATGACCTCTTACTCCGACACAGGCTGCATATAGTAGGGAAATTAAATATGCTGTTCGTCATTGCTTACTAGCCAATCATGGTGTTAAAGTTGAAAATTTGAAGAGGGTCCTAAGTCATCCACAGGTATTGTAAGATACTGATCACATCTGCTCATCTGCCTAGTTTCATGGTGTTATACTGATGCCAGGTCGTATTTCAGGCTCTTGCCCAGTGCGAGCATACTTTAACAAGTTTGGGGTTGGTCAGAGAAGCAGTGGATGATACTGCAGGTGCAGCAAAGGTAGGCCTACATGGGATCATTTTATAGCAAATGTTTCCAATCTTGGCAATTTCAGATTAAAATGCCCAATTTTTTGTTTAAACTGTTCTGATATTATGAAGGTACTCTTTTTTTTCCTTGCTCTGTAAAAATAAAACATCTATTCTCTTGATTGTGGTAGTGCTAACACCAAGAAATCTCGTCGACTAATCCTGTTAGTCAACTATATATTTATAGTTTTCTGGGTTTAATTAGATGAATATAATCTTGATTTTCGTTGATTAATGAGTTGCAAGTGCTCATACCCATGTGTTTGTACATGTAGCATGTTGCACTGCACAAACTAGAAGACACAGGAGCTGTCGCTAGTTCTGCTGCTGCAACTATCTATGGTTTGGATATATTAGCTGAAGATATTCAGGTTTGCATCTAAATGTGTTTGAAAGGTGATATAATTAGGCTTATATTAAATATGCTCTATCACTTGTTTTTTTTATTCATTCTGATAGGATGATTGTGATAATGTTACTCGATTCTTGATGCTGGCAAGGGAACCCATAATTCCTGGCACAGACAGGCCATTCAAGGTTATCCTTATGTAAAACAAAAATAATGGAGTTGAAGATCTCTGTAATCTTCATTTTATTGTGAACTTTGCTGATGAATTGGTTTTTTATTTTTTATTTTTCAAATCTTAGACAAGTATAGTCTTTTCACTGGAGGAGGGTCCTGGAGTGCTTTTCAAAGCACTTGCTGTTTTTGCTTTGCGTCAAGTCAACCTTACTAAGGTGTGCTCTTTTTTAGTTTTGTGATGTATAATTGTCTTTTCAGAGCTGTTTTGTGGATTTGTGCTGTTGGTTTTGTTTGGCGCTTAGTTCTTTTTTTTTCCCCCCCTCTTCAACCAGATTGAAAGTCGTCCATTGCGGAAACAACCATTGAGAGGATCTGATGATAGCAATAACGGATCTCCAAAGTAAACAAATATATTGAAAATCTGCGCATTTTATTCCCAGAGCACCTCTTTATACTAGCTCTAGTAGTTAGAGTTTTGTACATACTTCCTTTTGTTTTCTTTTGCAGACAGGTTGGAAAATTTTGGCATGATTCAATATGCTATTTTGCAGGTATTTTGACTACCTATTCTATGTGGATTTTGAGGCATCGATGGCTGACCAGAAAGCACAGAATGCCCTCAAGCACTTGAAGGTGTGTTCTTCTTGACTTGTTTCAGTGGCATGAATTACTTATTGACGTGTTGATCTCTCTCTGACAGGAATTTGCTACATTCTTGCGAGTTTTAGGAAGTTATCCAGTGGATACTAGCATGATATGAAATGATCTTAAAAGATGGTAACTACCTAACATATAAAAGTTACTCAGTTGCTTCAGTTGTGCTAAGGTATCTTCATGACAACAAGGATTGCTTGCACAGAATTTGTGATTACTACTTTTTTCATTTGCACATTTTTAGAATCCTAGAACTATTCAGCAAGCATTTTTTTATAAGACAACAACTATCACTTTTACAAGATTATGAAGATTGTTACTTTTAGTAGTTCTTTTATTTGTACATCTTTCAAATCCCGAGACAACTTATTTGGCAAGCATCAATTTCATACCATAAGTTCTTAAGAATTAATTTAGGGTAATGCCAGCATCATTCATCTCCTACGATTGCAAAACTTAATTTGGGCTGAAGCCCTGCCGATCTGGTTATGATTTTGGCAGTTGCCAGTAACCCCAGACGGTTTTTGCCCTTTTTCTCTCATACGTTGTCTATCAATAATAACATGAAAAAGTTGACCAGCACTTTTTATGTATTTTGATTATTTGAAATGTCGTGATCCAAGTTTTATGTACATGATGTCTATCTGATGGTTCTCATTTCTGTTATGTTGTATGAGATTTGATATGGGTGCAGGGTGTCTGGAGAAAACATGATAGAGCTGTAGCCACTGATGATATTCTGTCTCAAGTATCTTGGATCCAATCATCGAAATGATGCAACAAAATCTCCATCTCAATGCAATTTTGAAGCTTTTCTCAATTTATCCGTGTAATTACTAGGAGGCAATTGTGCATTTTTAGTCTGTTAATTGCCTTTGCGCTTGGCACTTTTCAATTTGTTACCTGTGGTGTTGAATATGACATGCAAGATCGCAATGCTCAATTCTTTTTTTCTTGTTTTTGATTGAATCAGGAAAATACTATTGAACGTGGATTGATTGTATGAGTTTTGGTATATAAATTATAAAAGTTATAGCTTCCACTAGCAAATATATTGATTTTTAAATATCATCAGGGCTCCGAAACAGACTTCAATACAATAGGCAAATATAAACTACAACAAAAGTTGCCTTTCAATTTGGCTAGGAGAGAGCTCGAACATTTTGTGTTTCACATTTCTTTTCACGGAGTTTAGGAGTAAAATTCATAGGCAACCGAGGTTAGTATAAGATAAGGTGGCAACAGCCTTAAAAGAAAACTACTTGATGAATTGTGAAGTTGGCTTTAAGGAAGAACTGGGAGGAATTTGGGTTTTGGTATCCAGTGGGAGTGATGGAGATTTTCTGGTAACAGGGGGCGAAAATATTATAGAAGCGCAAGGCTACTGAAAGTTGAAGAAATCAGTGACGAAACTCAACCAGATACAATATTTACTTCAGTAAGAGGGGTTCAGCATCCAATTTAAAACTAAAGTAGATATAATACCCAGTTAAACTGCAAGTATCAATCAGCAGGCAAAAACATGCTCGCATCATTTGGTAAGCAACATACTTTTATGCCTAATGCCAACTACTAAACCAGGCGAATAACATAGCAGTTAGTACGCTGACGAGTGAGTCTAGAGGACTAACTGATATAGTTACTGCAGACTTAGGAAGAATTCTGGTGCTGCGTCTGGCAGGAAACACACAAAGTAAGTTTCAAAAGCAAACAATAAGTGCATTTCCAATGATTTTATGCCAGCTTCTACCACTATTTCTTCTTGTATCTGCTTCATGACAACTTCAAGAGCTGCGTGGAAAAGAATCCCTGTAGGTGTGTCTCAGAATTGGCCAGAAAGTTTCTGCACCAATATTGAGGGTGTCCAGTACTGGATTCTGAGACTTGTTAATTGGAAGTCATCCAACTCCTTGAATAAGAGTTATACAAAAATTACCTTTCCAAGTCCAGAGACAAGTCATGATTTATGCAGATGTAACCTATATGTTTTCTGTGATGGGCAAGCCTCATTTGTTATTCATTAGACTTATAATAAGAGATCGAATTTCATTTCGCATCAGAGCAACAGCAGCTGGAGTAACCTGGTCCTTCACAATGGAAAACCACAGACTATCGCCGTCTTTGTTGTCACAGTTTTCATACCAATAGCATATGGCTCTTGCAGTGGCTGTAACATATAACCCGCAATCACATCCATTCACTTGCTGAGGTGAATCAGCAAGTTCCACGTACTTGGCTTGAGCTCCAGCACCAGATGAACCTATAAATTTCACAACGGCTTTATAAAGTTGCAAAGCATGCCTTTTGTTCATTGCTGAATAGCTATCATGATGGACAAATACATTAGCATCTCTCTCATAAGCAAGTATGCTCCAATGTGATCCTCCTTCAGCTAGGCCAACATCGTCATTGTTATTGACTGGAAAAATCATCAATTTCTTATCTGGTAATTTAAGGGGTTTCATAAAACCCTGGAGACTCTCAGTATCCAGGCAGTTTGATATCCAGAAAGCAATTGAAGGTGGAACCAGTAGGATGTCTTCTAAATGACAGGTTGAAGAAAGATAACTGAAGTAGAACTCGATGATCCGATCATTAAGGAAATAAGGGCCACTAAGAATGTCCAGGTCTGATTGCCTAAGAACAACATCATTGTAGCTAAGAATTTTCTCATCAGCTGCAGACTTGCCCATCCTGCAATTACCTATATATTTTCCTAGTCAGCCATACCTCAGCAAAGTTACATTCATACTTGTGTATACTTTGATGAAATTTTATGTGCATGAAACCAATTGGTGATGTAGATTTGAAAAGAATAAAAAACAAAAACACAAAAAAACACAGCAGATTAGATTATAACTTCACATTTCAGTTCACCTAGAATAAGATAAAGGACTAAAAATTTGTTAAGCACTCAGTAGCTATATCTAGAAGGAATAATTATGAGATACTTCCAAATTTCTTGAATCAAAGGGGTTTAATGCAAGTAGAAAACTGACAGTCGTTACTTTTTAATTAACAGAATAAGGATGCAAATAGGATCTTGAGATGCCAATACAAGGTTAACAGAAAAAAGCTACTATTTTTCCCTTGACATTTGTCTCAGAGCTCTATTTTTCTGGAGCTAAAATGCCAGAGGTACTGGAAGAGTGCTAAAATAGGGGAATTTTAGAACCATTTTCAATAACAACGGGGACAATTGTGCACAATTTTCAACAACTATAAGGACAGTTTAGCAACCACTGTAGCCACATTTTTGCTTCAAAAACAACTTGAGAAGCAAAATAAGGTGAACAAGGATTCAGAATTATCCCAAGTTCATGAAAACTTTCTTTGTGAAGGGAATTAAACTCACTATGAAGAATTGCCAAAACAAACAGTATAACTTAGCTTAAGTAGAGTTAGTAATGGACTAATAAACATGAAAGACCTAATCCTCAAGTTCTGAATATTAATCAGGCTTCAACTCCTCCATAACATAATCCATACTCAGAGAGTAACAGTGAAAGATTCATGAATTACTACCATAAAACCAATCATACATCACACCCTTGAAACTTATGAATAAATAGATAAAAAAATTACAAAGCATTATATGGCAAAACGAAAACTGGTAAAATTTTGGAATCAATCATATTTATTTTACATCCTCAGAGATCAAAAGATGCAATCTATAAATTTAAGAAACAAAAATAACAAAAAGAGAAAAAATTAAAGGAAAGAATTCAGAAAAATAAAATATTAAAATCTAATGAAGGCCACGTACAGAGAAAAAAGAAAAAAACTTGTTCTACAAACCCGAGCAATTCTTGGTTATCGATGGCGAGAATTAGAAGCAGATGGATCGGGTGGATAATAATGGTGACTGACTCAACGCATAAAAAGGGCCGTTGGGCTTGTAGATGTGAGGCTCACCGAGTAATTGTGGGTCTGTGGACCAGCTGATCAGGGCCTTCACGATCATTGCTTAAGAAAAATGGCCTTTCCCATAATAACGGGAAAGGAAAATGAAAATCACATATTTTGACTTTTGATTTACGCCTTCTTGGTCTACATTATTATTATTATTATTATTATTATTATTATTATTATTATTATTATTATTATTATTATTATTATTATTATTATTATTATTATTATTATTACTATTATTATTTAATTTTCTCGAATTTTAATTCTTATTTAATTGGAGTAAGCAACTTATTAATCAATGTTGAAATATTTAATTCGAATATAAAATACTAATTGGAAAGTTTACCAGAGAGTTTAATTGAAGGATTGAATTCATAGATTTTTTTTATATATAATTGTTGATATTATTCAGTTTGAATTGAATTAATTCACCATGTAAGTAAATTTTTTCAATATTGATTTTTGCTATCTATGAGAATTAAAATCAAGACTTGTTTAAGAAAAGTAAATGGAATTAATGAATTGTAAAAAGAAAATTGATGCTCTGCGTAAAGAGGAGGCAACGGGATTAGCTTGTAAATTCAGAGGAGTTTTTCTTGTAAAATAAAAGAACTTCAACAGTAATTTAGAAATTTAAATGGGTAAATCCAAGTTAAGAAATCTACAATAGTAGTTGGGAGTAATTATCATCATTTGTTGACATTATCATTAATTTTTTTTAAACCAAAATTATCATTTAAATTATTAAGTTCGTATATATCCTCAACTAAATACCTTTTCAAATAAGTTTTTAAATTGAAACAATATTATTCTCTTTAAAATTGATTAATTTTTATTTGTTAATTGTAATATATGCTTTCCCCAAAGTGCAATGTGGTCCTCCTATTTTTGCTTAATTGCAATATTATTTTTGAACTTTTAAAACTGAATAATGATGTCTTTCCATTAACTGTGTTTTAAAGGTAAATTAATTTTTGTCTGTTAACTTTAATGCTTTATAGCTAACTCTTAATTTAGGTACATGAAAAATGTGACTTGACTATAGTTTTATACCGCCACCATAAAAAAATAAAATAAAATAAGAAAAAGGAATTAAAATTCTTATATTTGCTCACCTCTGAAAATTTTAAATCTGCAAATATGATCTAATAAAAGAATCTCACATAAAAATCAAAATTCTTTGGATTGACATAGTGCTAGTTATGGTGGTTATGATTCTAATTATTCGAAATCTACAAATAATCAACAAAATTCAATGTCTCAAAGATAGACAATAGGTCCAGCTGACGTTTTATTATGTGGATATGTTCAGACTGAATGGTGAACCTTTTTTTTAGAGAAATTATGATATGTTTGATGAAATAATTTTAAGGATTCAAAATTTCTGGCTTCATAATAGCTTCTTTTTTTTTTGTATGAAAATAGAATACATAAAATTAATTTTTTTTAAATATAATGTTTTCAATAAAATTAATTAATTTTTTTATTGAAATATATATTTTTGTCATTTGCTTCTCTTTCCACCATATATATAAACTTCACATCAGTTTTTATGTGTCATTGTTAATGATTTGTATTCTATATAATAAAGTCAGCGGACAAAAATTAATATAATTTAAAAGACAATTAATAAAAAAAAATTGTTGTTCAAAATTTCAAAATTTTAGGAGTAACGTTACACTAAAATAAAATTAAAAGAGTTATATTAGACTATTGGCAAAAGTATATTAACGTCAATAATAAATTTTTATTGCTCTAATTTTGAAAATTTAAGAGCAATATTGTTCGTAAAGAAAATGAATTCTCTATAACTGTTATATTAATGAGTGATGAATACTTATATTTATATACACAGAGAAACATGAGAAAAGGGAGTAAGCCAAAAAAATACAACTCAGCTAACTAAAGATAAAAAAATCTCATCTTCACCTCTGTTTTGCTTTAACTTGCCATCTCATTTACTAACTCCTACTAACAATAAATAATACTAAGTCTTCAAACACTCATTTAATACTTTTTTTTTGTTCTTTTTTGTTAGTTATTTTTATTATTTTTACTAAAATTAAGTATCAAATCTAAATTTAATATTAAATTACGTGATTAATACTAAATTATCAAATTTAATTGATTCTGACTTTATTGAAAAAAATAAATTAAAAAAGTAAATTAAATTAAATTAAAAATATAAAAGTGATAGATTTAAATTTTACTAAAAAATAACAGATAAAAAAAAATGAAAGGAGTAACAGGCTTGCCAAATTTGTCCTCATAGCTAACTAACTTTATAATACCGTTAAATAATCAATATTAGATCTGATAAATCTCTTAAAAATTAAAATTAAGCAATTTAAGCTTATGAAGTGATTTATTTATCTCCTTCTTACTAACATTTTTAGGTTTAGTTAGCATTTTTTGAGTTTAAGAATTAAATTTGTTAAAGCATTGTGATTATTATTACTTAAAGATGTTGAAAATGAACAAAAAACAAACATCAATTTATTCAAATTCAAGGCTTTGTAGACCTAATCAAACCATTAACACATGCAATAATGGGTCCCACATACCACCCCAAGATGGACTCTGACCCAAATACCACACCACTAATATGAAAATAAAATATAAAATTTTATCAAAAAATAAATTTAATAATTCTTAAAAATTGAAAAGAAAATTAAAAAATAAATAAATAAAAAAAGAAAGCGAATTTCCGAATTCTGATGGCAGTTGGCGAAGATGGCAAAACCGAAACAACACTCTCTTCTTCTTCTTCTTCTTCTTCTACAGTATAGAAAAACGAAGGAATCAAAATATTGAGAAAAACAGAATTTGTTTAATTTCAGATCTGAGTCTTAACAAAAGTCAAAACTTTAATTTCAATCACTTAAAGATCCAGCAACCACTTTTCTTCTTCGTTTTTTCTCTTCACTTTTTATCATGGTTCTCCAGAAAATGGAACAGTTCATCGACAACTTGTCGCCCATGGATCTGATGCGCTCTGAGAAGATGACTTTCGTCCAGCTCATCATTCCTGTTGAGTCTGCTCACCGTGCCATCTCTTATCTCGGTGAACTCGGCCTTCTCCAGTTCCGTGACGTGAGTTTCTCTCAACTCAGATCCCACTAGCTCTTTCAGTTTAGGAATTGGTGCTTTTTTCTACTTCATTTCAATATTATTTGGAGATCATCTTAAGTTTACGCTTTCATTTTGTTTTGATTTATGAGGTTTTAGCCTTTTGTGAAATGAATTATTATCAATTTATAATGATTCTTTGTGGGATTAGTGCTAGTATGATTGGCGTAGACATTAGCTAGGAAGAGATCTTGAAACTCCATTGGTATTGTATTCTCAGTATTTTTGGATTTGATAATCAGGAACAGTTTTTTTTTTTTTAAGTAAATGATATCCCGGAAAGATAATTTCGCAGTTGTCCATGTAGTCTGCGATTATGAGTCAAGATGTGAACATGTTATAAGTCCTGTTTTGATGTTTGTTCTGTTCTGTAGCACTTCATAAGCACAAGACGGTTTTGGAAACTACTCTGCTAATCCATTGCTTAGGTCATAAGATTATCGAACTGGGTTTAATGAACTGATGCTTCGAGGTCCCAGGTGCTTGATATTAAGCATATGAGTATTAGGCAAAGTGTATGGCTTTTGGTTTTTGTAAGTTGTCTGAGTTAGTCTGTTGTAAAAATGAATTCGTGGCTCACCATTCCCTAAGGCGGATTGATGGAAGCAGCCGTGAGTACTGACTCATAAATTTGACAATGAGGAGCCATGATGCACTGTGGGTCCTCTTAGATCAAAAATGAATTGTGTGGTTTGTGTCCTGCCTTTGCAATATTTCACCTACTACTATTTCACATGCTTAGGCATGTTTGATAGGTCTAATATGTTTACGCTTCCACATCTGGTTGTGGACATGCAAATTACGGTGACTTGTTGAAATGATTTCATCACCAGATAGAAATGTGAGAAAGACTTTAACTGTGTATTTCTCTTTCCTATTTTATCTCTGTATATATAAAAGATTTTGCTGTTTTTAAGCTTCTTGAGTTGATACTTAAATTTGGCACTTGAGAGGTGCATTTATCTATATTTTATGTGAAAGTTCTCAGTTTCTTTTTTTTTATGTCCTTTTGTTGGTTTAAAATATTAGCTAATATTTTGTCTTACAATATAGATCTTTTGGAAGATAAATCATATGCATTAACAGTTTAGGTATTGGTTTTCCAATGCTAATGTCAATATATTTCTCTTTTTCCAGTTAAATGCTGATAAGAGCCCTTTCCAAAGGACATTTGTCAATCAGGTATATTCATAGCACTTTCAAGAACCAATGCTGCCATCAGAATCTTTTGAGCTGTGATATTATTAATTTTATATTTTGACAATCTAAATGAAAAATATAAATTTATGTACGCTATTACTAGGTCCTGTAGAGAAGTCCTTTGTTTTTAAGATTTATTTTGATAAATGCCAATGATTGTGCTATTGCACTTATAGTTCAATATTTTTAAATTGCCAAAATAAGAAACAAGAAAAGTAAAAGTCAAACATGGTCTATGAACAGTTTGTTACCAAATCATAGGGGCGTTGCTGTAGATTTGAGTTCCCAGTTTGGATGAAGCAGATGCCCGCCGAAGCAAGACCAAAAATATTCCTTACTATTCAGTGAACTGTGCATTCCCCTTGCAAAAGGAGCAGGACAATGTCATTTAATTGTCCTCATGTATATCTCCATAGTAATGGAAGCTGAAGTATCTGAAGGTTGATACGGAGAAAATTGGGGCCAAGTTATTTTCAAACAACTCATTCATTAGTGCATTTTACAGCAGCTTGCTGCAATTTCTTATGGATATGATATTCACATTTTTGCAAGAAAGAATAAATTTGCCACAACTGCTGAGTACAATTTCTTTGGATGGTTTAAATGTTTGACGGTTTTTTCATAATTATAGGTAAAGAGATGTGGGGAGATGTCAAGAAAGCTACGGTTCTTTAAAGATCAAATCAATAAGGCTGGTCTATTATCTTCTGCACTTCCTGTTGTGGAATCTGATGTTGAGTTGGAGGAGTTAGAGGTTAGTTCCATCTTGTAGGCCTTGTGTTTTGATGATTGAATTTCTTCTTTGTATTTCCCTTTTATTTCTTATGGTTCTGCCAATAGATGTAACTGGTGGTTAATAGAGGTACTAGTCAATATTTACTTTATATAAGATTATCATTCTTTGAGTCTAATAATATTTATTGTGATTCGTTCTTAATCCATTGTTAGGTACAACTCGCTGAGCATGAACATGAGCTAATTGAGATGAATTCTAATAGCGAGAAACTTCAACAATCATACAATGAGCTTCTAGAGTTCAAATCGGTGTTGCAAAAGGTAAAATATTCGTTGCCTCTCATCTAATTTTGATTTTTTTATAGAGACAGGATACGAGCTTCTTTCTCTAAAAAAGTATATTTTCCACCTCCTTTTGTATTTGTTGTGGCATGTTTCTTTTGTTAACTAGTGCTTGGATTTATTTATTTATTTTTAAATGGAGTAGATAGGCCGCTATGCTAGAGCTCTTGTTGCCTTATCATCAAACTAACTTAAAATATTCAACAATAAAATCAGCAAAACAGCTACCTATTTTTATGGTAAAACCATGTTGAGAAGCTAATTTGATTTGACTTTATAAAATGGGACTCTAGTGTCCAACTGTTCATTTATGGTGTATATATGCTGTTGTGCAATCCAGGCAGTCAACTTTCTTGTATCAAGTAACAATCAAGCAGTTGCAGAGGAAGGAGAATTAAATGAAAACGTATACTCAAACAATGTTTATGGTGAAACAGCATCATTACTTGAACAGGTTCTTGTTACTGTGCCTTGTGCCTTTATTGTTTGTGTAGAAATATTGCTGTTCTTATAATCATGACAGATTGTGCATTTTACAGGAAATGAGTTCTGTACCATCAAACCAGTCAGGTTTGCGATTTATCAGTGGTATTATCCCCAGATCCAAAGTTCTGAGATTTGAGAGGATGCTTTTTCGTGCTACAAGGGGTAATATGCTTTTCAATCAGGCATCAGCTGATGAAGAGATTATGGATCCTGTGTCAACTGAAATGGTTTTCCTCTTTTCCATATTTAAATTCTTTCTATTGTGCTTTCTGCACATTGGGCGAGTTTACATGACTGATTTTGTTTCTTTTATGAACATGTTGTTGGATCTTGTGCAACTGTATTCATTCCTAAGAGTTGATCTTTGCAGGTTGAAAAGACAGTGTTTGTAGTTTTCTTTTCTGGTGAACAGGCAAGAACAAAAATTTTGAAAATTTGTGAAGCATTTGGAGCAAATTGCTATCCTGTCCCTGAAGACATAACCAAACAGAGGCAACTAACTAGAGAAGTAAGTTATTTTTTGATGAAAAGTAGCAATTCTATCTTTCTTTTGAGAACCATGTGCAATAGATGTGCTCTTGACCCTTCTGGGGTACATCTTATTTTATTGTTAACTATGTGTATTCATGCCCCAGTTATACGGTGTCTGCTAAAGTTTGTCTATATGTTTTGGTCACCAGCTGAATCTTCTTGTTGTTTGTGGTAGGTTTTGTCGCGGCTTTCTGAACTTGAAGCCACTTTGGATGCTGGAATTCGCCACCGGAATAAAGCCCTTGCCTCTATTGGGTTCCATCTTACAAAATGGATGAAAATGGTAGGTCCTCTACAACTTGCTTGCCTTTGGTTTGGTTAATTGTTGAACGGGTGATATGAAAAATTTGTGATTTAAAAGACACAGGACCAATAACATTGATTCTGGTTTGCAGGTAAGGATGGAGAAAGCAGTATACGATACACTGAATATGCTCAATTTTGATGTTACAAAAAAATGTCTTGTTGGAGAGGGCTGGTGTCCTGTGTTTGCAAAAACTCAGGTAACTTGTATGCTGTATGATTCCTATCATCTATTTTGATGTTTGGTTTCTTTATTGATATTTCAACTCATGCTTTGGTCTAAGATATTTGCAAGCTTAAATTATCTCAAGTGAGGAGATTTGCATGATTGAACAGATTCAGGAAGCGCTGCAACGTGCAACATTTGATAGCAATTCACAAGTGGGCATAATATTTCATGTGATGGATGCGCTGGAATCACCTCCTACATATTTCAGAACAAATTGTTTTACAAATGCATTTCAGGAAATTGTTGATGCCTATGGGTTAGTTCTAATGTCATGACCTCAATACAAGTCAATACGTGTTTTTCTGTACTATCAATTTTTAGAAACCAATACCGTTAAATTAGAGCTCTATTCACTTTATAAAAGAAGTGATGGTGATTTGGGCAACTGATGATCTTAAGAATGAGTTTCATATCTGATTCTGATCAATATACATTTGTTTAAGCAAGTTCCGTTAGTATGAGTGTAAATTGTGAAAATAGAGATCACTGCTGGCCGGTTCATATGTTACCTGTCTGCTGGGTAAAATAAATAGTGTCTGCAGAGTATCGAACTAACAATTCAAGTCACTTTCATGACTTCTCCTGCATACAAGAGTGAATTTAAGGAACTTTTTTAAGGATGCTTTGTATATGGTAAATATTATTTATTTGAACAACGTGCATTGGCTTTTAGGAATTACTATCTGGCTGACAAGATTGTATTTTATTTTGTATCATCATCCATTGAAATTTATAGGGAACTAATGTGATGATTATTTGGCAGTGTTGCAAGATATCAAGAAGCAAATCCTGCAGTTTACACAGTCATTACTTTTCCATTTCTTTTTGCGGTGATGTTTGGGGATTGGGGTCATGGAATATGTTTGCTGATTGGAGCATTAGTCCTTATAGCTCGGGAAAGTAAGCTCAGTTCTCAGGTTAGTTATCTAAAGATCAACCATTTGAAAAATACTTTCTAATAATACAACTTAGTTTACTTCTCTGATGACTAATGCTTTTTTCAAATTACTATTGACATTTTCATATGCTATCTAATTATTTAACCAAATGTTTACTAAACTTGATATGAAGTTATTTATGACTCCAAGGGTGTTTTGGTTAGTATAAGAGTCACAATTTAGAGATCAAAATTTTCTTACTGCATTACAATAATTTTCTTACTTGATAATGAGAACAATGCATTATTCGGTGAATGAGAGTCCTTACAAGACCAATTCAGTATTGCTTTCTATAATAATATGTTTATTTCTTCAATTTTCTATGCTTCTTGAAAATTGATCTACTTTCATTTTTGTTGTATCAATAGATGTTTATTTTGTTTTTCTAGTTCCTATTTTTGGTTTTGAGCTTTACTTTAATTGCTTATACAATTCTTTCCAGAAACTTGGAAGCTTTATGGAGATGCTTTTTGGTGGGCGTTATGTAGTCCTTCTAATGGCACTTTTCTCAATTTACTGTGGGCTAATTTACAACGAGTTCTTTTCTGTACCTTTTCACATATTTGGTGGATCTGCTTACAAATGCCGAGATAATACTTGCAGGTTAATGATACTCATTTCTTTTCAGATGTTTTAATGTTATTGGCTACAGACATTCCTGATGTTTTAGTGTGGGTATTAATCACCGGAGAAGTAAACTAAGTTATCAACATATGATGATTCTTGAGGTTATCAACATATCATATGATGCCTTTATTTGTTGATAACCTGTTGAGTGCTTTGTGAATATTGGAGTGTGGGTATATATTTCTAACATATATCGGTGCTGTTAAGTGTTTCCCTAATGCCTGGCATAATATTTCTGGAATTGAATTATGTTTAAACATATTGGCTGTGCAACTTAATTTGTTAATATTGATGGATTATGGAAGTTGTTTTACATGCTTTGTTAATATATCAAGAACATGGGAGTAGAAATTGAGATGAATGTGTATTAAGTTTCAATATATGATCCTCACCACAAAGTCAATCTGGACCCTTAAGTTTAATTAATTAAGCGCTAATACGGATGAAGTAACTTATTTCAATGTTGGTCATTGTTGTTTTGGTTTATATTTGAGATGAATAATCTTTAGCTGGATGAGAATGCCTAGCACATGGTAGTGGTATTGTGCTTCTTGTGCACCTTCTTTGTCACCTTAAGTTGCCTTCTCGTGTCAAAAGATTATAAGAATTTAATTCCTCGTGCCATCCAGATATGATCAGTTTGTATCTTGTTTTGATTAAACTATTCAGGTTACTTAGCTGTAGTGATGTTTACCTTGTATCCTTTTGAACAGTGATGCGCAAACTGCTGGTTTAATTAAATACCAAGATCCATACCCATTTGGTGTGGATCCTAGTTGGCGTGGAAGTCGTTCAGAGCTTCCCTTTTTGAACTCTCTCAAGATGAAGATGTCTATACTGTTGGGTGTGTCTCAAATGAATGTGGGAATCATATTAAGTTATTTTAATGCACGATTTTTTGGAAGCTCTCTAGATATAAGGTTTGTTTATCTTGCCTCCTCTTCCTCTCCTCGTCCTTCCCCTCAAGTTCTAGTTTTTGTTGTTCAGTTATGTACATCTGAATAGAAATGGACGATGTAACTTATTGTGGTCTTGGTGATAGGTATCAGTTTTTGCCACAGATGATTTTCCTGAACTGTCTTTTTGGGTACCTTTCACTTCTTATTATCATCAAGTGGTGCACTGGTTCTCAGGCAGACCTTTATCATGTGATGATTTACATGTTTTTGAGTCCCACTGATGACCTTGGTGAGAATGAGTTGTTTTGGGGCCAGAGACCATTGCAGGTATGTGCTTAGGCATTTTATCTGTTGCCAACCATGTGCACTATGCTTGTATATGTGCTGTTAATTCTCGTTATGATGAATTTCATGCTTGACTTTTCAGATCTTGTTGTTGCTTTTGGCTATGGTTGCCGTTCCATGGATGCTGTTTCCTAAACCATTTATTTTGAAGAAGATTCATACAGAGGTACATGGTTGTTGGTTCTTCTAACCTTTCTCTATATTTTTGGGACTTATAGTTTTAGATAGAATCAACACAGAAATAATTTAAGAAGTGATGTCGCTTCCATTTGTGGTTGAGGTGGCTACTGACCTACTTAGGCTAGTGTTATGTTGTTTCCTTAAGTGTTAAAAAACTCAATTAGATATTACGAAGTACAATGGCATTTGAAAAACCTTTGATGCTGTTCTTTTCTATTGGTTTATTTATTCATGAAACTTTTTCTGATGAAATGTGGACTGCTTTATAATGCTCAAGTGATTGACTCATGAGAACTGCAAATTTACTTCTTGGTCTTGATAGGCTTTGTATTACGTAAAATTAATTTTCACATCAAAGCTTTGGAATGACTTTCAATTATGTTTCTTTTTTTTTTTTTTTTCTTCTCTTACTCTACAGAGGTTTCAAGGGCGCATCTATGGGCTTCTTGGCACCTCAGAGGTAGATCTTGATATGGAACCTGGATCTGCACGACCGCATCATGATGATTTTAATTTCAGTGAGGTGTTTGTGCACCAAATGATACATTCCATAGAGTTTGTTCTTGGAGCAGTTTCAAATACGGCATCATACCTTCGTCTTTGGGCTTTGAGGTGCCATGATATTTCTTATTTTTGTTTAATTTTGCTTTTCTTGGTTCAGATCTCCTATATCTCATAATTGTTTGATGTGAACATTTTACTGCTATTACAGCTTGGCACACTCTGAGCTGTCGACCGTTTTCTATGAGAAAGTCCTCCTCCTTGCGTGGGGGTAAGTATTTCTATATTCAGAATTGGTTGCATGATATACTCTGCCTTTTTGGGTGTGTTTTTACTTTCTCCTTTTATTGCTTGTTGCATTGTAACTAGCAATGCTTTTTGTTGTTTTCTTTGTTCTTCACCAAATGTGGCTAAATTAAACTATTATGTTGTACTCTAAATTTCTGCATTGAGTAATAATTATGAAGCTGCTGATTTTGGCTGCCACTCCTATCAACCAATCCAGGCAGATGTTCCCATATTACTATGTTGAACACGAAGTTATTGCAAAGAAGTATCATTGGAACATGTTTTGCATTTAGTAGCGTGTTGTGTGCGTGCATGCACGTATTAGATACATAGTCAACTGGGGTATGAATTTGGCAATGTCCAGAGGTTAGCTTTTTGCCAGGGTATGTATTTGGCTATGTACCAGTGGTTAGCTTTTTTTTTTTTTTTTTTGCTAGAGTTAATGATAGTTCCATCTTGTGTGCTACATCCTCTTAGAATAATCATCTAGAGATTTTTAATGTAGGATACTTGCCAGTTCAGATCCAAAAAAACAGTAATTCCACTCTACCTATCATTGATTTAAGTGGGAGAACAGTTCACTGTCATCTAATGTCAAAATATTGTATTATTTCTCAATAAGAGTTCTGATATCAATTCAGTTGGTTGACGAATTTGTGTATAAACGTCCAAATACATATTTTGTGATGATTGAAATGGCTATTACCTTCACAGGTATGACAACATTGTCATCCGGTTAGTGGGGCTTGCAGTATTTGCATTTGCTACTGCCTTCATTTTACTGATGATGGAGACACTTAGTGCATTTCTTCATGCCTTGCGTCTTCACTGGGTGGAATTCCAAAATAAATTCTATAATGGCGACGGTTACAAGTTCAGACCGTTCTCTTTCACCTCGATAACTGAAGAAGATGATTAGTCAACTCACAGATCTTGCTGTCTTTGGTATATACCGAAATGAAGATAGAATGAACCGAGGCAGGTATTCTTTTTTTAACAATCAAAACCCTGATAGAACCTTTTGGCCTTCAAGATCATGTGCACATTATTGCTCTGACAGGAAGCTTTACGGGTTTAACACAATCTAAAATGCTGACTTATAATTCTTTGGGTTTGGTGGTAAATATAAGGGTTTGCTTAGAGTCATGGCAAGCCGATAGATGTTGTATTCTTCCCTTTTCTTCTTACAGAGATGGACAGAAAGGGCTCTTTTTTGCTTTTTATTTTTCCTGTTTCTCCGTGGATAGGGGGTTGGCGATAGGCAAGCAATGCTGGAAATTGTAAAAAAAAAGGAGGCAGAGAGCCTTAATAGATAGTGATTGGGAAGTTAGAATTATAAAGTGTACACACAAGTTAGTGTGGATTTTGCAGGGAACGTGGCCTTTTCTTAGTCTTTGATGTAATGAGGGATCACAAATTCTACTTTCTCCATTTTTGTAATCCATTATTTTTGTAGAATTTGAAAGATAACCACTCAGTTCACTTCTCTATACATGCATGCCTCTTATGGGTATTTCCATTTTGAAGAAAATTTTGATATTGTTGAGCTAAAGTTTATTTTATTTTTATTTTTATTTTTTAACTTTCTGATTATTAATTGCAATTCACTCCATTCATTTTAATTTCATCTAGAAAGTATTGAGATCTTTTTGTTTAAATCACAAAAAGATACAATTTGCCCCTATTCTCTTAAAAAAGTATACATTTTTGCCCCTTAATTTTTTTTTTAAATGCATCCATATTAACATGTCTTGACCACATGTCCAAGGTTTTTGAATTATATTAGTATTAAATATGATTAATTATTCTTGTTATTTATTATATTATTTTTTGTTATGCTTAAGGAGATTAAGTTCTTTAATACTTTCTCTTATTTCCAATTTAAAAGTGATACAGGTAACTACTCCGTGTAGTTATGTGGTTTATTATTTGATAATTGCTGCGAGGAGTAAGAGCTCTTATAATTATTAGATTAAGCAAAACATTTCTAACATATTAACATAATTACAAACTTTATAAAATTATGCTTCTAATATTTGCAACCTATTAAATGTCATAAAAGGATATATATATATATATATATATATATATATATATATATATATATATATATATATATATATATATATATATATATATATATAAATAAATGTGTACCCTCTAAAAAATTTAAGGGTAAATTTGAGATAACCGCTAAACTTCGATTCGATGAGTCAGCATTTCATGAAAAAAAGAAGGCATAAATTAGATATTTTTCCAAGACATAAGCATCTTAAAAAATAAACAGGAAATGTTTATTTTTTAAAAAACAGTTAGAACCAACTTTTCACCTTGTCCCAATCATAAACCTATAATATTCCCATTTTGTGGACAAATCATCCACTCTCTTATATAAAAACTTATATTATAAAGAGTAAAATAATGTAAATTAAAAAATATATTTTATTATTTAATTGCAGTTTCTCCCCAAAAAAATAAAAATTATTATATTTATATATTTGTTGACCTCATTTTCAATAAATAAATAATTAGTTACTTATTTTCAAAACTAAAATAAATTCGCTAGTTTTTTGTTAAAAAGAAAAAGAAGAAGAAAATTGCAAAATAAGTACACCAAGCAACGGCATATTTACTCATAATCCGAGAAAAAGAAGAAAGAAAGAAATTAACACTAACAGGATGGAATTTTCTTATGGTGTTTCAGAGATTTCTAAAAGAGAACTGGGTTTGTCTAAGCCTAGAAAATTCGCCCGCCGATTCTCTGCATCTGAGGTTTTTTTACTTTAGATAATATCCCTTTTTATTCTCTCGTTCGTTCTTCACTGCTTTTACATCAATATGTTATACGTGATTGTTAATTGAATTGATTTTTCAAATCGGGAAATTGACTGCCGATGCAGGAAGTTGTGAAGCAGTTGGGTCTTTATGGGAAGCTAATTGGTCATCAGGGTTGTGTAAACGCAGTAGAATTTGACTCTACCGGTGATTTTCTTGTTTCTGGCTCTGATGATAGAGAGGTTTTTTTCTGGGATTGGGCTGCTTCAACTAGAAGGATATCCTATGCTTCTGGTCACTCTGATAACATTTTTCAGACCAAAATTATGCCTTTTACTGATCATTGTAAAATAGTCACTTCTTCAGCTGATGGTCAGGTCAATTCTCACACACCAATTTCTATTGCTCTTTATTTGTTTATTTGTTTATTGTTGTTATTAGTTTATATATTTATCTGCTATGCAGCACTTGTTCAGGAAACTACAAAGATTGCTTCTTTTGTTAAGACTAAGTAGTAGTATTATATGAAGTTTGAAGCTTTTTGTCTGGGTCTTGTTGCCTTGTGTTGTTCAGCTTTCTTAGCTTAGTAACTTATGAACTGACTTATATTTCTACAGTTGATTCAATACTTTCCTCTGATGCAGGTTAGGCTTGGCCAGGTCTTGCAGAATGGCCAAGTTGATACGAAAAATTTGGGGGAGCACCGGGGGTGTGTGTACAAGCTCGCTGTGGAGCCTGGAAGTCCCTACATATTTTATAGCTGTGGCGAGGATGGGCTTGTGCAACATGTTGGTTAAATTTATGAGATGCTGCTATACGGAGATTATTTCTATTTGCTTCATTTGGTGTGGCTGTTAATGTCTCATTTCATTTTTGCAGTTTGATTTGCGTAGTAGGTCTGCTACGAAGCTTTTAAATTGCTTGTCGTTCACGGAAAATAGTACACGACGTTCTAGTAGTGTAAGGTTGAATTCCATTGTGATTGATCCAAGAAATCCAAATTACATTGCTGTTGGAGGTTCTGATGGATATGCACGAGTTTATGATACAAGACATTGTGGATGGGATGGATCCAGTAATTTGGACACACCTGTGAACACATTCTGCCCTCGTCATCTGATTGGCAATTTTGGTGGGCATATCACAGGATTGGCTTACTCTAGCACAAGTGAATTGCTGGTCTCTTACAATGATGAACTTATTTATCTATATCAGAAGAATATGGGAATGGGCTCTCAGCCATTGTCCATTTCAAAAGAAGATCTGCAGAAACTTGAGGAGCTACAAGTTTACTCAGGCCATAGAAATGCAAAGACAATTAAAGGAGTGAGTTTCTTTGGCCCTAATGATGAATATGTATCAAGCGGATCCGATTGTGGCCATATCTTTATATGGAAGAAGCAAGATGGTAAGCTTGTGCGTTTGATGCTTGGTGATCGACGTGTAGTAAATCAACTTGAGCCCCATCCGCACATGCCTATAGTTGCTACTTGTGGAATAGAAAAGAATGTGAAGATTTGGGTTCCGATGGCAAGTGAGACTCCGGCCCTTCCTAACAATGCAGAAAAGGTACCAATTTGTTCTGTGTTTGGAAAGGAAATGCATCTTTGCTTACCATCCTTTGTTTCTGAAATTGACCTAGAATTTCATTTTGC
The DNA here is from genome assembly GCA_037975025.1 of Excoecaria agallocha. Taxonomy (NCBI): domain Eukaryota; kingdom Viridiplantae; phylum Streptophyta; class Magnoliopsida; order Malpighiales; family Euphorbiaceae; genus Excoecaria; species Excoecaria agallocha. The sequence goes on along the minus strand of CM075814.1, from coordinate 4,855,044 downwards.
CCCTATCTTTTCCCTTGTTGATTGATTATGAACAGATTATGGAGTCCAATAGGCAGGGCAGAGAGGAACACACAACACTTACACCGGATGTTATAATGCATGTCCTGCGCCTGCAAAGGCGGCAAACACTGGCATATGTAGAAAGGAGATACAGTAGAGATGATATAGAGAGTGATGAAGATGAAAGGGAGGCATATGTTTTAGGATTTTCAGGGGGTGATGACTCATCTGAAGAGGGTTCAGCAGGAAATGCCAGAGAATGTAACGTTAGCTAGAGGTTGTAATTAGGTATATAAAAACAAAGTTTGCTTTTAGAATTAGCTTTTTTAAGTTGCCATATATACTAAACTTATTGTACAGTTAATAGCCATCACAAAGGAAGGATAGTGTGGCTGTGTTAGATATGCAGTTCCTTGGGATGTTTTGGTTTGATGAGATAGTTTAGCACCCAATAACATGCTTGTAAACTGTAGTAACTACAACAATAAGCAATTATCTATTGTCATATGATTTTGCAGTTGTTGAGCTGCAATTTTTGCATAGATGGACTTTAGATTTCTATGGATCTTTGATCTTAGAAATGCCATTTTTTTTGTACAAAACAGTTAGCTTTTGTCAATGTTTTGATTGAAATTGCTAATAATTCCAGCGTCTTTGTATTTGGAGTAAAGAAATAGCACAGATATGCTATTAGGTAGACAGTGAAAGCTTCCATGTTAAGGACTGGTAGATTATTCCTTGTAAACTGCATTTCCTTTTTCTTATTAAATTGGAAGAATAAAAGTTTTATGTAGTTATGATTAATATATTTCATAATACCAGACAAATGCTTGGGTTACAAGTTGATCGTTATCTTGTGGGTCATAATTGGGTCGGGTCTGATAGAATCATTAATGAGCATGTTGGATTGGATCATGATGGTTTCATTTTCACGTTACATATTGGTTGCAAAATTACAAATAACATGAACCTTAGGAAAAGGATTGGATTATATTTCATAATACCATTCCGATCATGTATCGGCGTTCAAATACAAAATAGCCCTTAATATTTATTATTTAATGAAATTTCCACTAATTTTTTTAGTTTAAAAAAAAGAAAATTATTAACGTATTTTTAAATATTTCTTATTTTATTCTTTCAAAGTTAAAAGATTGAAGATTAAACTAATAATTTTACGTTAAAAAAACTAATTATCTTAATTTTTTAATATAAAAAGTCAACAACTCTCCAATTCATTTCTTAACAAAGTAGTTCAACTCTTCTGTGTGAAAATAAAGACGTTGAGATAATTTTAGAATTTTTATGTGATAGCAATTATTTTTATTTTATTTTGTTATTTTTATAAAAATAAGAAAAAGAAAAAGGAGGGTTGTTTTTGTAATTTCAGACTCTCCCCAGCCACGTGATCGCTTTTCGTTAATTCATACAACATTCTTCGGGCTTTGTTGATCCGAATTCAAAAGCTATTCTCATTTCAAATACAAATCTAATTCTTTCTTCTTCAACGGCTAGTATACTGCCCTGTTTTCTCCAGAAACAGACTTCTCACGAAGAAACTTAAAATGGAGACTGATCTCTCTCTCATTGTGATATCAGACGAAGGCCCAGTTTGACAAAAATTATGAAAATAACTTTTTCAATTGGTAAAAGCTGTATTTCAAAAATCTGTATCTTAAAAAGTAGGTAATTGTTTGGTAAATAAAAAATTAAAATGACTTATAAATTGAAAAGCAGTTTAACAACTGTTTGGTTATTAACAAAATTAGAAATGACTTTTCATAATAAAAAGATAAAGAATGACAAATACTTTATAGAAGAGCAGTTTTTCCTTTCTCCATTCAATCACAAATCAATCATCTCAAAATAGTAATATGACAACAAGAATAAGCAGCGACATGTTTAATTTCATGATCTGAAAAATCAAAAGAGCTTTTAAAACTTATAGATTGATGAGTGCGAGGAGACTACCTTGCACGACGTTAATATGGACGAGGATGTGAGCAATTTGACGCTAATGTCAGTTGAAGCTAATTTTGGATTGGGATATATAAATCATAAAAATTGACTTGTTAAACATGTGATGATCTTGTAAATTGTCGATGAAATGACAAGACTATTTCTTAAATGTTTATTGCCTGGGTTTCTCTTGAAGGTCTGCTGTTTCAGTTGTGTTTGATATTTATATTAGGTATATTTGTAATTATAAAATAAAATAAAGGGTATTTTTGTCTAAAAAAATTTTTAAATCAGCTTCCCTGAAAAGTTAAAATTTAGCTTTTCTGAAAAGCTTTAATTTCTAGCTTTTTCTAATAGGAGGTTTTTTCACTTTTCACAAAATTGATTTGTCAAAAATTAGCATTTATCAAACGCAGCTTTTTATCCCATAATCAGCTTTTTATCAAATAATCAGCTTTTTTCCTCTTGAAAAGCAATGCCAAACACACCCGAAGACGATTCGTTGCTTTCTCTGCAGCAGAGTCCAAACTACACCGTTTTTATCTCCAATGACAAGCCCTATTTCGCTTGCTCTCCTCTTCTCCAAATCCCCAGATCTACTCGTTCTGTTGGTCCTCGACCTCCTCTTCATGAAGCTCCAATCGGTTAGGACTTCTAGCTCCAATTTTTTTTGTACCTATTTTCATTTTTATTTAAAAATTCCCTCGCTATTTCCTTTTAAAATCCTTTTTCTAGGCATTACTTGCATAATGTAGTTCTTTATAAATCATATGATTTGATTTCTTCAAACAGATTTACTATACGATTTGAGGAATATAAATAGTTGAATTCCTAGGATTTAAGTTCAAATGGGTACAAGGGTAATTGATAGATAAGATTCTACTTTAGATGGTGGAGAAATGGATCCTAATTATGTCAGTAATTGCCCTATTTTGTTGCAGAGGTTACTAAAGGCTTGGAGGATATGAGCAAACCAAGCTCTTCATCGCGTGAAGATAGCAAAAATAACAGTGCAAACAAAGAAAATGTTAATGGCAACAAAGACGACGTGCCTAAACTCAGCGTTGAGCCACAACAAATGAAAAGGAAGCAGAAGGGTGGAGGATACAATCTGCGAAAAAGCTTAGCTTGGAACAGAGCTTTTTTCACTGAAGAAGGTATTTATTTATTCCTTTTATGTCTACTATTTTTCTGGTCGTTAATTAAGTTTGCTGCAAAGTTGAACAAGGAATGTTTTCTCTGGGTAGGTGTTTTGGATCCCTTAGAATTGTCAATGCTTGGTGGTGAAACGCTGTCAGTTATCCATGAAGGCCGAGAGTCACTATCAAGTGAATTGGATAGTGGCAGTGCGCCACCTGCTTTAAAAACACTTGAAAGTAATTTATTCAAGGAGGTTCCTTCAAGTGCTCCAATTGAAGGAAGAAAGGTTCCTGGTAAAATGTCCCCCAAACTCGCCTCTCCAGCTAAAGACAAATTAAACCCAGCTTCTGCGGTCAGTATTTTCTCAACCATGAGAACATGTTTTACCTCTTTATCTTAACTGCTCTAGTTCTTGCTTTACCTTTAGTTTTTTTCGGTTTTTTTTAATAGTCTGGCAAAGAAAAAAAAAACAAAAAAGAAATGATATTTACAATGATGTTGTTCAAAACATGCACTCAGGTCAAGCGAAAAGTTCTTTCAGCCCATGATGTCAATAGAGGTGCCTCTAAGCGCAGTGGATGTCCTCGACCAGTGGCTTCATTTTCATATCCTCTTACGTCCACTTTATCATGAATTAATTTTTTGATGGTCACCACAATTTCCTTAGGACTCCTTTCTCAGTCTATTTCCTTCAATACAAAGCAGAGCTTAACTTCTTTGAACTCAGAAAAGCACATCAAACACGAATGCAACGAAGGTGACAGTTAAAGGCTCTAGCGTTTCTAAACCATTGGCTACAAACAATGCGCCTCCAGTGACTTCTATGACTTCAAGAAGTTCTTCATCCAGTTCTAGCCTCTTAAGGCGCAATTTTACTTCTCAGCCAGGTGATAGCTGTTGTATCCAGTTTTAAGAGCATGCAGAATTTTATGTTCTTAGTAAAGCTTCAGGATTAAATTTATCTGTTCATCAGATTTTAAATGCTGGTTGGAATTAGCTGTTCCAGCATAATATTTTTTCTCTGTTAGTTCAAATATTTACTTTTGCACTGTCGACTTAAATTTGAATTTGATGCGTTTTCCAGTTGCTGCTCGGAAAGAAACTGAAATAAAGGGCACTTTGACCGGCATAAAAAATGGCCCAAATGATGCAAAATGTGGACCCCCTCGAAAAGTGATTAAAAAACCAACTTCTCTGCTACCAAGAAGAAATGTGGTAAGAAGTTGAAGCTCCGGGGGCTAGTGGCATTGTACACCACCCCAGGCAAAATTCATGGAAGCCAACTAGGCTGACAATTTTGTTGCACATTGGAGTTCTTTTGTTATCTAATTCACTTAGTCTTCCTATGCTGTATTTCTCTTGAAGGTAAAGGTCAGGACTGAGCAGGAAATACATTCGTTGTCCAGTGTACAACTTCCCCAGGTTAGCCAAGCAAATAATAGCTTAGAAGCACCTCCAGATTCAATAGTTTCAGCAGCTGCTCATCCGATAAATGACAATGACAGCAATACGGGGAAAAATACATTTTCTTCTTCTCAAACTGCTTGTTGTTACAGTGCAAACATGCAGCAAACACAACCTCAAAAAGCAAAACCATCAGGCTTGCGAATGCCATCACCATCACTAGGCTTCTTTGGTCAGGTGTGCTGATATAACTCAAATCATATCATTTATATATTCTAGCAATAACATAATCTACATAATTAGAAACAATATAGAAAAACCTTTCATGGTGTCAAACTATTTGGTTGGATGTTCTGTTTATGTGCTCTTACTTAGTTGTGGAAATTGCTTGGCAGTCAAAATCTTCTGATTCTCATAACATGTTAAAGAGAGGTACTCAACCGCGCAATCTGCTTCAGTCTAATATACCTAGTGTTAAAGCTAGTGTCTTAAATCCTATTCATCAGAGGCTCCCACAACCATCCAGTAATGTACCTCCATGCTTAAGTACAACACATTCTGTTGCATCTTCAGATAGAAAGATAAAATCGGACTTGAGATTGAGAAATATGCAGAAAGTAGCATTGCAGCCGCAATTTAACTCTGAAAGTTCTGATATAGCGAATCATAAGAAGCAGCTAAATAATACTGGTCTAAAATAGGGCTGTACACGGATTTGAATCTTCCTGTACCGAACCGAAATATCGAAGAAAAATATCCAGAACCGAATTATACTATTGACTTTTTGACTAGAATTGAACTGAATTGTATCGTTGACTTTATTTAAAATGAATCTGGATATTTTACCTATAATTGGACCGAAAATCGTATTGTACTGAATTGTCTTGTATCGAAAGAATCGATATTTATTAATTATTATATATAATACTAATAGTTTATATATAAATATTACTTATAATTTTATTTTATATGTACTGCATAAATTTAACTTCACAATTATTTATATTATATATTTTAATACACAAATTAAGATAATAATTACTTAATAAATTAAATTAAATATTTTAATTATTAAGAACAGAAATTTAATTATTATAATAATTATTCTATATATATGAATATAAATATGAATATACAACTAAAATAATTTGTATTTAATTTAATCTATCTTTAATATCACTTAATTATTATTTTATTTTCTTTATAAAACTCTCTCTCTATATATATATATGTAAATTAAGTAATTTATCACATAAGTACTTTATCAATTAATTTCATTTATTTTGAGTATCAATTAACTAATACTCATCTATTTTTAGGATAATACCTATATAAATATCTAAATTAATAATGTAATTAAATATATTTATTATATATAATGAAATATTGCCAATTAATGTATTATATGAGTATATAATTATTTTACCAATTAATTTCATTTATTTTTAGTGTCATCCAGCTAGTATATATATATTTTCGTACAATATATATATTAGTAATAGAGTTGTAAATCAATAATGTATTATATATATAGTTATTGTATATAATAAAATTTTATCAATTAATATAATTATATGACTATATAAGTATGTAATTATCTTATTAATTAATTTTATTTACTTTTATATCATGAATGATTGAATGTACTTATAATATGAGTATATGTACTTTCACTATCACTTAACTAGCATTCATCTATTTGTGCACAATACCTATATAAGTATTTGAGTATTTAAATTGACAATACAATTATGTACAATTATTATATTAATCAAATTTCACCAATTAGAGTAACAATATGTATATAATCACCTTAGCAATAATTTTATTTTCTTTCAGTATCACTCAATTAGCATTTATCTATTTTTGAACAATATTTATATGAGTAATTGAGTGTGCAAATTAACAATATAATTATATACAATTATTATATTAATGAAATTTTACCAATTAATGTAATTATATATGCATCAACTTAACAACTAATTTTATTTCCTTTCAATATCAACTAATATTCATTTATTTTTGCATAATAACTATATGAGTAATTGAATAAATATACATTAAATTATTCATTTATTCTTCATTTTATAAATTATTTAATTTAGACTATTAATTTAATAGTTATTTAAAAAATATTTTATATGTACTATCATTTTTATAAATAATGGTAAATATAAATTATTTTTCTAATGGTAAAAAATTGAATTTAAAAAAAATTAAATTTAAAATTTTTAAGAGGAAATTTTTCTTTTTGAAAGATGGGCTTAATTGTGTTGAAGAGTCTATTAAAAATGTTAAAGATGTTATCGAGTATGTTAGAAGCAGTCCCCAAAAGTTATATTCTTTTAAAAAATCTTGTGAGACAATAAACAACAAGTATTGAAAGAGTTTGATCATAAATTATCCTACTAGGTGAAATTCAACAGATGTGATGTTAGACATTGCTTTGAGGTATCAAAAAGCTTTAGATAAGTTGGAGGATATAAATAACAAATACTTCATTGAGTTTGGACCTGTTTATTTGATTGAGGCTAATTGAAAATAACTCGCAACTCTCACAAAATTTTTGAAAAGGTTTTATGATGTGACTTGCAAATTGTCTGGATAATTGTATTCAAATTAAAACTTATATTTTCTAGAGTTTGTGTGTATTTTGAATTTGTTGCAATCTTCTCAAACAGTGGTGATGATTTTTTTAATAAAAATGAAAAAATAAATGCAGTCAAAATTTAACAAGTATTGGAATTCGATTAACAAGACGAATGTCATTCTTTTTATAGCTCTGATTTTGGATCATATATTTAAAATGAAATTTTTAATTTCAAAATAACAGCTTTTTATGGTGAGCTTGAATCAAAAAATTTAGTTTATTAAGTGACAACTTCTTTGAACGGATTGATAGAAGAATATAAAAAAAATAGAAGAAGTTAATGCCGATAAAATCATAGACCCATCACTAAATTCTGATGAAATTGATGATGGTGTTGATGCATGATTTTTGAAAAATGAGAATAAAGAGCAAGTTATGTCTCAATGATATTTGGATACTTATTTAATTGATAAATTAGTAAAAAAATTTTTGATTTTGACATTTTAAGTTGGTGAAAGATAAATGAGTCAAATTATCCAATTTTGGCTAATGTTGCTAGAAATATTTTAGCTGTTCAGTGCTCAACTGTAGCTTCTGAATCGGCTTTTAGTACCGAAAGAAGGATTTTAGATAAATTTACAAGTTTTTTTAACTCCGATTATCGCTGAAATTCTTATTTATTGCCAAAATTGATTAAGATCGGTTACAGTTTTTGCTTTAGAGGCATCAACCAAAGAATTTAAAAAATTTGAATTCGATAATTATTATATTTATATAAATTTTAAAATTTTTATTTAATATTTATATTTTTTTATCCAATTATTTAAAATTAGTGATATTTTTTTAGATATTATTAATGTTAATTTTTTATTAATGTACTTTACCTTAAACTTTATTAAGTATTTTATTAATGTACTTTGTATTCATTATTTGTCATTTCATTTTGCAAAATTTTATAATTACTGAATTATCTGAAATAAATAATTGTATTATACTGTATTATTTTGTATCGAAAGAACTGAATAACCGTACCGAACTGTACCGAATTTTTATAGAATTATACCGAATTTTCAAGACAGTTACAATACTTAATTTTTAAAATCCTTAAAATTTCAAGACAATAGAGAAATTTATAAATTTTCGAATTGTACCGTACACCCCTAGTCTAAAATTTCTGGATCACGAAGAACAAAGTAAAAGAGAGAACTCTTGCATTGGGAATGTAGGAATGCGCATCAATGACAGTAATTTGCCTGTACAAAGCACTTCACGTGAACAAGTGGAAAAAAATGATGGTGGGAGAGCTGTGGACAGTTTTCTCAAAAGCAAAGACTCCACTAATGCTGGCTTACACTTAACCCAATCTGGGGTCCCTTGTTTCCTTTCTGTGAAAGTTGAAGGTCCTTCTGAGACAAAGAATACATTTGCCAAGCAACAATCGGAAGAGGGGCACTGCAAATCCTCTTTAAAGGCTCACAATGTAAGTTTAGAGTCTTTGACTGCAGCTGTGAACACCAAATGGGACAACACTGGCTCACAAGTGCATGAATATCAAGTAAGCAGCATGGATGAGTTTAAGCCAACTGCTCAGCAAGCTGAGCTGAAGAAGCCCGGCTCCTGCAAACTTCATCGGATATCTTATGTGGAGAGCCAGAATGATACTTTCTGCAAGAACACCAAATCTCCCAAAAAGGTTAACGAGCACAACATTGTAAATGCTGCATATGATGATCTGGAAGAAATAGATTGTGGTGCAGCTTCAGATAATCCATCTCACTGTACAGATGTGGAGCCAAAAAAAGATAAGACGAATGGAACTGATTGCTTGAACGAGGAAATGCAAGCAGGAGGTGTGCAAATCCTGTCCTTAGATGGTACCCTGTTGGTTGAAAGTTGCAAGAGTTTCAGTAACACTTCTGCAGTAGATAACTGGATGATTGAGGATCCAAGTACAGAATCTGGAAAACAAACTCAGATTCTTAATTCTTCCCTCGAAACAGAAGTTTTTCAGGATAATTGTGAACCATCTGCTTTTGAAGCTGCTGGAGAGGTATTCTAACACGTATCCAAGTAGTGTTAATTTGAGAAGAAAAATATATACTGATTTAACCTTGAGTTATCTGCAGGAAATTCTAGCCAAAAAAGGTGGTGCGGTGCAAAATTCACCCCCAGACAAGTCTTTACCTGAACCTGGTCCTTGGTCCCCGGTGAGGTTTACATGCTAGATTGCTTCTTTCATTAGCATTTGCATGCTAGTTCTTCTCAGTTTCTAACTTTTTTTCATTGTTTACACAATCGTAATAGTAATATAGATGTCATAGCATTTCTTGTATCCAATTTCACCCTCTTTGTTTATGCTTAGAATTCCTCATGAAGCTTTACAAGAGTGGCTCAAGGATGTTAAGACCTTTTTTTCCCCTCTTTATATTTCCCTTCATACTTCTATATCTTTTTTCCTGCATTTGGTTGAGGTTCAAGATAGTTCTCTTGTATGGAATAGTTTCATGCAACAATCTTAATTGGTGTTTGATTGTCCCAATAGGTTCATTTTTCCCTTTGTTAATTTTGGCCTGTCTCCATTATCAGATTAGTTTTTTCCGCAGTGTCTGAGATGGACACCTGCTGTGAATGGTCGACCGTTTTTTTTTTGTTTCAACAAGACAGTTCAAAACAATTTGGAAAAATATCGTTTAATGTGTTGCTATGCATATGGTATTTGTTTGTAGCTGCAGATCGTTCGGTTCCCCATCAATTTGCCACTTTTTTTTTTTCTTTTTCTTTTTATGCTTCTGTTTCATTAATTCTGAATTTCGTAAGAGCTTTGCTTCCCTGGCTCTTAAACATGTTTCACGAAATAGTGCCCTTCATTCAAAGGTGTGCTACTGATTGGACTGGAAGGGAGGGTTACATTCTCTCATGGTTTGTTCCCTTTCTCTCTTTTTTGTTTTCCCCAATGGAATGCAACTGTATCATGTCATTGAGCTATTTGTCAAATTGTCTCTTGCTTTAATCATCTGACTAACCTTTCTGAAGGTGGCTGCCGCAGATATCATCTGTTGAAATTGAATGCATTTTCAATAAAACATTAACTGTCTTAGTCGTCAGTTCATATCTGCCCGTAGCATATGACATACTGTTGTTTTCTTTAGGGAGAGGAGAATAATAGTCTTGTCCGCTTATCCTCATATACATAGCAAATAACAATAAGTTCTTCCGTTAAAATTTACCAAAGAACAGCAAATACTGTTGCCATAATATCTGGCTGACATCTAAAGTTTTATGTGATTTTCAGGTAAAACGGAAAACAACCAAGAGATAGGACCATTTGACAGTACAAAATTCACCAACCCGAACATCCCACCTTCCACTTCCAACTGAGAGGATACAGGAAACAATCAAAGGATTTCGCATGGGAAATGTACAATATCTACTTGCACGATCTCTTCGAAGCTAATTCAGCTAATCATTCTTTTGTCACTGACGACCTACACTTATGCAGCACATAATAAATCTTTACCAAAATCTGCTGTTTTGCACCGTCACTTTGTAGCTGCAGACTTGTACCTTTCATTTTATGATGCTAGTGGTGACAAACACAAAGGCTGTGTTTGGTAGGATGGATTGTAATGTAATGTAATTAAAAATGTAATTAATCATTTGTTTGTTAATGCAAATTTTTAACAATGTAATGTAATCATGTTTACAAATGTATTTGTGAATACATTTACTAATGTATTCTCAAATCCTTCAATTTTGTTCCGTATTTCTCGTTACATTGTTTTTATGAGTTCAAAGATTTTGTAAATTATTTTTAATATGACATTGAAGTGTTGACGCTAGTTTTTTATTTTAATGAATTAATACATTTTAAATATGAATTAATTTATTTTAATGCTAGACATGTACCTTTTTTTTATACATAGCCACATTTTTTTATAAACACAATTACTGATTTTATCAAATTATTAAAATTAGTTATAAGTTATAAGTGAAACTGAAGATTTCATTTTTGTTACACAGATTATTATATTTCCTCTCTCTGAATCTGTAGAGGAGAAAATTGGTTAATCCAATTTTAATTTTAATTAATTATTTTTAATTGAATATAATCAATTTAAATTCAATTGGTTATTTTTTTATTGAAAACCACTTATCCAAATTAAAGTTGAATTTCAATTAAAAACCAAATAAAAATTAATCCAAAATTGAATTTCTAAATCAACGGGTTTAATTCAATTCAATTGATTCAATTTTCAAATCAATAGAATTAATTCAAACTTAATTAATTTAATCTCACTTTCAAATCAATTTCAAATACTATTAATAAGCATGTGATTATATTTACTTGGAGCAACAAGCCATATCAAATTGAATCCAATCCAACATAGCTAAAACTTCAATTTAAAAAACCAACTTTAAAGCCAGTCCAATTTCAATTGAATTTCAAGATCAATTAAAATTCAATAGAATTGGCCAAATCAAATTGAATTTTGATTGATTTTCAATCAAAATTAAATTGAAAAGGTACATGTCTAAAATAAATTAAATTTCAATTGAATTGAATCCAATTAAACATGAATTAATCATAGCCTTTGGATAAAAAACTTGATAACCAATTTATGATCATTGATCAATCCATATATAAGCATTATACATTTAAAATTTTTAACTATTTTTCGCTCATATTTTCAACTAAATATAGAAATGTATTAGTATTTACATTACATTACTAATGTAATCAAACATAGTAATGTAATCACAATTACATTACATTACATTTTTTAATCCATTACATTACTCAATATATTACAATCCATTACATCTTACCAAACATAGCCAAACTGTTTACGTTTTTCTTTTAATACGATTACGTCATTATTTTCTTCTTGTTGTGCTATCCAGAGATTGTTACTCCCCTTGACACATAAATAAGTTTCATCCATTGTGGGGAAACAGTTTTAACTAAAACCATATAAAACAATGGTACCCGCGAGTTAGGCTAATATCTTTGTGTCATTTATACATTTTCTGAAAAAATCTTTGTTTTTTTTTTTTTGGTTGTCTTTGAAAGATCTTGAAGAAAAAATAGTCAAATATGTAGAAGCCATCAAAACATAAATAATGGGCAAAATTCATTTTTAATTTCTTGAACTTTTAAAATTTATTTACAACATCGACTTTAATATGAAGTAATATGTAGTTCTTTATTAATAGAACCAATGTATGTATTTCAGTCAGCGTTAAAAAATGCGTTATTTTTTTCAAAGATTCAATGTGATAAATTATAAAAATTAGAGATCTAATGTGGAAAATTTTAAAAGTATGGAGATTTAATTAAGAACGTATTTCGTCGGCATAACGCGCTATTAACGGCGATTGAAATGTATGCGCTAATATACCATTTATGAGAGATTGTATGTTATACAATATTAAAGTAAAGAAATTTAATCAAGGATTGTTTTTATAAAAAGACTTAATGTAAAAAAATTTAAAAGTTTAAGAATTTGAAAATTAACTTTGCCGGAATAGTTGAACACAAATTTAAACCCGTTGCACGAATGATATAAGCTCAATTTAATGATCATTATTCAGCCTATTGTACTATTTTAATACATTAAACACAAAGTTCTGGTAAGCCTAATTTCTGTAAATAATGAATTTGTATTTATATATAATCATTTAATGGAGGAATTTGAATACCGAAAATTCATATAATTCATCAATATAAAATTAATGATCGATTATCATTTTAGCGAAATTTTCTATTACATAAATTGTATAATATTTAATTACAACTATAATAGTGAATTTAAAGTTAAAACTTTCTATATTTTTAGTCTATTGCTAACTGATGCATTATTAAGTACTAATAGAGTGATTGACTCGATCATTGCCACAAGTGATAAATTAATATAAGTGATAAATTAATGTAGTTTTATTTTAATAATGTTTTTTTGAAAGTAAGGCCTTATTTGGTATAAAGGACTGTAATGTAATATAATGAGTAATAAATTGATTATTTTATTTGTTAAATCAATTTTTTTACAATATATTATAATCATAAATAATTCTCAATACATCAATAGATATATGTCTTAATCCACAATATTTTATGGTACTTTTATTGCATTTTTTTTTCAAATTAAACATTTTTTTAAATTTAGTAGAATTATTATTTTATATAAAATTGTATTTTTAATATAAGCTTTTTTTAAATATTATATTTTATCAAGTTCGGACTTTTGTATTTTTAAAATATAATAAATATATAAATAAAATAATTATAAAAAATAAAATGAAATAATCATATAGAAATTAATTGATAATTATAGATACCATTGTATTACAGTACATATATATAATTTAACCAAAAATAAAAATATATTAGCATTTATATTATATTATCAATATGATCAAACATAGTAATATAATTATAATTTTATTTCATTACATTACAATTAATTATATCATACTAAATATACTTTTAAATAGTTTGAAATACGAGTGATTTCGATGTATTAACTAAATTAATGCAAAAGGTATTATATATTTTTTAGTTAAATTTTAACTAGCCAGTAAAGAAACATACAGGGAAACTAGGAATATTCAATTTGTGTGTGTGTGTGTGTTTTTTTTTTTGTTTTGCACTTTGTGCCATTAATTGGGACATTTTTTAATTAATGTTTTTTAAAAAATTACAAAATTAGGATATGTCATAAAATATTTATAGAATTGGAGTAAAATATAAAATCGATATATTAGGTGGCGGTTTCAGACGTGAAACTCACAGGAGAAATCTAATATTGTCTTTTGAAATCACTACATTCTGCAGCAGTTTCGGTGTGATAGATTTTATTTTATTATTAAATTAATAAATAATATTGAGATATAATATTAGCTATTACTTGTAGTTTAATTGGTATGTATCCCTTGTAAATTTGCAGGTAGTATTGAGTTCAAATCTCACCATCAACATTTATTTATTTATTCATTTTATTATATTTTAAATATTATTAATTATTGAAAATAAATATCAAATTATACATACTAGTACAATAGAAAAAGTAATTTCAAAAATCAAGAAGGTCATAAATTCAAATCCTACTACCTGCCATATTTTTTTTCATTTATTTCATTATTACATACTAGTTATCACAGAAAAAAGTAATTTCAAAAATAAGAAGGTTATAAATTCAAATTCTACTACCTACCATATTTTTTTTTTCATTTCTTTCATTATTTAATTAAAATTACTCTTATTATTTCCATATTTTTTTCTTTATTCTATTAAATTTTATGAAAATAAATTGATATAAACAGACAGCTGTGACTGCGATATATAAAATTAAAATAGACTTGAAAACAGAAAGGAGGATAATTTGTTTCTATGGTACTCTCTGTATCGCCTGGAGGCCCAACACTTTTCTTAATCAATTAGAGGAAACAATGTAGAAATACAGTTGGCTACAAGTAACAACTGACATTAAATCTTAATATTATATATTAATTTAATAATAAAATTGGACAAAATTTGACACACACCGTTGCACTATATAGTTATTTCAGAAGAAAATATCATATTTTTTTCTGTACGTCTGAGATCTCGTTATTTAATACAGCAATTTTGTACTTCATTTCAAGTACATAAATATTTTCTGATATATAATGTTTTTAAAATATTAATTAAAAAAAGGTCCCCATTAATTATGGAAGTTTTTCAACGCAAATCCGCACTTTTTCTGCCTAATTATTTAATGCAAAATCTCATAAAAAGTATTAATCACAATGTTTCGCCATCTTCTGAATTCAAGATTTTTTTCCTGATCTTCCTATTCAAGTTCGGATCGTATTCTCCATCTTTGGTTTCTTTAATTATAAAACTAACCCTTCTTAAACCCTAAACCCTATCGGCAAACAGCACCATTCAAAATTTCCCTCTTAAACTATTCTATGGCTTCCGCGATTTCTTTTCAGCAACTTATCGACTATCACTCTATTGATCGTCAAATTTATGTTCGATTAGTGTCTGGTTTAAGATTGGAATCTAATTTAGCCAAGAAAATTGTTACCTTTTGGTATTGGCTTGAGCTAAATGGCCATAGAAACTTCATTATCAATATGCTTACGTTACCTAATACATTGTTCAGTGGTTTTGCTGCGGAGGCTCAAACCTGCTTATATTGTTTGAACAGTGAAGGGTCTCTTCAGGATTTTGTTAATTCTGATAAAAATATACCATTAATGCGTTACCTTGTTACCCAAGATTTCTCTCTTGTTAAAGTTTATGCAGGTAGAGAAAAAGCTGTAAGAATGATGGAAAGTTTATTGAAGAATGTGTTTGAAAGGGTCTTTAGTGATATAGTCCCAATAGATATGGTGGGTAATGGAGTTTATATTCAAACTGTGATGGCTAATGGGTTTCAGGTTCCAGTTCAACCTGTAATGGCTAATGGGTTTCGCGTTCCTGTTGTGATGGCTCCTGGGGTTCAAGTTCCCAATTTGATGGCTAATGGGGTTCAAGTTCAAAACTTGTTGACTGATGGGGTTCAGACGCAGCCTGCTCAAATTAAACGACCTGTGGTGGCTAATGGGGTTGAAGTTAACTTACTGACTGATGGGGTTCAGACGCAAGCTGCTCAAATTAAACGACCTGTGGTAGCTAATGGGGTTCAAGTTGTGCGTGTGATGTCTAATGGAGTTCAAGTTCAAGCTACAGTAACCAATGGGGTTCAAGTTCAACCTTTGGTGACTAATAGAGCTCAAGTTCAGGATGCAGTGACCAATGGGGCTCAAGTTCCATCTGTGGTTAATGGAGTTCAAATTCATAACAAGGGATGCGATTCAAAGACAGGGAATGTCCAAGAAGACAATGGGAATCAAGAATTGCTTAATGTTACTCATAATTTACCAGAAGACAATGGGAATCAAGAATTGCCTAATGTTACTCATAATTTACATAGTGTTTCCAATCATGACAGAACTTTGTTCATTACATTCTCTAAGGGTCATCAAGCAATCTCAAAAGCAGAACTTAGAGACCTAATTACAAGGTATATGTGAGCATTAAAGAGAAATTATTCTTATGTTTACATTCAATGTTATGTTTTTGTTGATATGTTTTCTTCTTGGATTCAGGAAATATGGGAATTGCGTAGAGTCTATCCATATGAGACGTGAACCGCCACCTCTGTTTGCTCGTGTTATTCTAAATTCTGCATCAGCATTGGCAAAAATTCTAGGGGAGAAT
Source organism: Excoecaria agallocha (assembly GCA_037975025.1). Taxonomy (NCBI): domain Eukaryota; kingdom Viridiplantae; phylum Streptophyta; class Magnoliopsida; order Malpighiales; family Euphorbiaceae; genus Excoecaria; species Excoecaria agallocha. Next base: position 4,838,701 of record CM075814.1, on the reverse strand, counting down.
GATTTAGTAAAGCTATGCAGTAATGGAAAAGATGTTTGGGCTAGACGCTTCATGCCGAAACACAATGAACAACCATCTCTAGCTGCTTCTGCGGCAGGTTAGTAGCAGCAATGGCCTAATCTAGTTGAAGTATATAAGCTTCTAGATTAGTAATATCTTTGTAAAGTATCAGAAGTGACTGTCAATACTTTCTTTCTTTTCATTGATAATGTAATGTTATATAGAACAATACATATTTAAAGTGCATATATACGGAATGATTAACAGAGTCCATTTCACCAATTTTGGATCTTGAAACTAGGATAATCTTGTCATGTAATAGCTTATACTCCATTCCTCTCTGTGTTAATTTGATAATATGAACATACAATAAGATTGAAAGTTGAATAGTTAAAATATGACAGAATATAAACAAATTGTTGGTAGAAAGTAGTAGTTCTGGTGGGAGACTAGGAGCCGCAGATCCGTTGAGATCTTTCAGATTTTTTTTTCCTCAGCCTCATCTATTGGAGTTGTAATTGTCATTCACTTTTGACACATTCTGATACTTATAAAACTTAGAACAAATTAGAAAATAACCAAAATTCATTGTCCCTAACACAACCAATATCCAGTAGACATAATCTAGCCTGCCTTTGTTTATATTGTCTGGTAACCATGCTGTAGTCTTCCTAATTATATCAATCACCGAGGTGCTTAGATAGAATGAAATTCCTATTATTAGTGAAATCATAGCAGTTGCTGTGTTTCCTAGTGATTTTGGAAATTCTTGATAGTACAATGTCACTTGTCCCGGATAATGGAATGCTTCTCCAAATCCAATCACAGCCAACTGAGGCACTAACCATAAAACTGAGATCGGAACAACAGATTCAGTCTGGTCTACCATGTGAAGGGCTTGTACTACTTTGAGCCTTTTTGACTCAACCAGAGCAGCAACAGCCAGGCCCACCACATTGAACACATGACCTGCTCCAATCTTAAGAAGAGGAGTTGGTGTTCTGTGTGTCAGTTTCTGCAGTAATGGACAAAGTAAATGATTAATGAAAGCAACAGATATTGCACTGGAGGTTAATACAAAGACTATCATTGACCCTGCTGGGACTTTGAAATGTTGGCCAAGGCAACGGTCCAAAGAAAGAGCTTGGAGAATTGTCAGACTTAGTAGGACTGCGATTGGAGTGCTTATGAAAATTCCACTTGACAATAAAGGAAAAATCCTCATCAAAGTTTTCAGGTCTTCCACTTGTTTTACTGAACAAAGCCTCCATGGTTTTGCAATGACACCATCTAATTCAATGTCTCCTTCTGTCTTCTGAGCTGCATGGTTCAGGAATCTGCAGTAATTGGCATAAAGATGTTTACTGCTTGCAGCCTATTCATAAATTCTTTCAAAACAAATTGAAGACCCTATTTTTAATTGATCTAGGGAACTGTCATTGTTATGAGACACTTGAAAACAGTACAGATATAAACTTCTAGTTTGCAGTTAGGCATGCTCTTGAATATATACATATTCAGGTAGACGAACTTCAACAGATGAGGCAAAACAATGGGATTAGGCATGCAAAAGATCTTTCTTTTTACAGCAATGCTGCAAGAGTATAGATTTAGAATATTGATTAGCAATTTAAGGTAGCAGTTAACTGTCCTCGTACCTCAAACTTTTAGTTGGTGCTGAAACCTTAATTTCCATTCCCCTGTTATGCCCGTAGTAGTAATCTTCTATTTTCAGTGGGAGAGGAATCTTTCGTTTTCGAAAGGCAGCGACGATAACACGGGCTAAGCTTGTAAATGGGCTGCCCTTCTGCTTAACCTGACGATAGTATGGACTTCCCAATAGGAAAACTGCTATATCTATATCATTAGCAACAGCAGATGAGCCAAACCCCAATACCCAACTTATATTTTCTTCAATATAGACAATAACTGTGGCCCCTATTACAGCAGAGGCATACAAAATAACCACGAACCAATTAATAAATTTCCCTTGATCCTTCACTTTGTCAAATTGATTTGCTCCTAATGTTGTCATGGTAAAGCGCGTTCCCCCTAGACCTATTGATGCTAAGGCAACACCAGAGTACAATACAGCCAACTGTAAATTTGATGGAGTTGCACAAAGGATCGATCCATTTTCGCACGGTTTAGGTGTCAATGAGTGCAGCATTGCTGTAAGGGTTAGAAGGATCATGCCCTGCAGGTTTGCAGATTTCCAAGGATGCCTTAGAACTAGTTTCCAACGAGGAATATATGTGTTTATATGTACGCATTCACATGCTAGGATCAAGGAATTGAAGCTTTTACCATTAAACAGCAGAGAGAAGAAATCCAGATGACAGAAAAACAGCCTAAGAAGGAATCGGCAATGATGGCTGCAATTATTGGGAGCAGACTGGTGCAGCCATTCACAATGTTGAAAATCTGAGTAGCATCAATGCTTTTCACATGATATTTCTCGATCAAATATACAATAAAGTTTGACATTGATCCAGACGTTGCCAGCGTCAGGCCAATCAGTGTTCCTGATGTTAATACAAAAACGAAGAAATCAGTTCTTTGTTGTGAATATAAGAAGATAAAATATGTCAATATATATATGTTTAAGATTGTGTCATTCATGTTTTGTGCTAAATGTATTTTGTCTATCTTCCTTCCTACTCCAGCAGTGATCAGTGCTTATGCTTCCATGTGTGTGTTTGTGGGCGAGGGAGAGAGAGAGAGAGAGGTAGACAAAAACCGGCCATGTATGGGAATGTGATCCAGCCTCCACGTTTGCTGCTAGAATCTGATATCTGTATTTCTTCATCGATGGATAGAGCATTGGATGAGCTTAAATCGTGGGATTCAGATTCTGCCATTTCCCTTAGTCAAAGTTGCTAATGCTTTACTCTTTCCCAATTGACTTTCAAATACTGCAACATATTTCTAATCAACATATTTTTAAGGTCCACTCAACCATATTTGCCATTTTACTGGCACATGATGTGGCCAGTAGTTGATTCTTGGAGACCCAGAATCAGATGTTGAATAAAGTAATTATTGCTTTTCTCAATTATTCTTAGTACCTTTATTATTTTGTATGAGCTAACAATGACTTCCAACACCATGTCAATAATTGTCAAGAGTGCAAATGATTGTTGGTTTAAGACTTAGACCTTAATTCTTTGCTAACAACTTATGATAATTTGTGTGCAAAGTATTCTTAGCGCAGAACAAAGACCAGAGACTAAACTCTTCAAACTTTTAGCTGGCAAAATTCTGTTTAATGTCTTTGAATCTTTCACTTGATGTTTGTTAATATATGTCCTTCAGCTTTCATTGCTGCCCCATTAGAGAATCTCCGTTCTCTTTTACTTATCAACTAAAATTATCTGTTATTTTTAAATTTTCAATGTAATTTAATTTATTTTTCAATAAAATTAGAACCAATTACATTTGATCGATAATTTAGTTTTAATCACGTAATTTAATATTAAATTTAAATTTATTTATTATTTTTTAATCGTATTCAAAACAACAAAAGTTATAGATAAAAAAATCAGAGAGAGTATTTAATATTAATAATTTGACTTATTTAATCTTTAGTATCATCAAGTATTTTCTGCAAACTTTTAGTCTACTTTTTATCTTTTAACTTAATTTCGAAATCTTTCATATTATAAACCCATAAAAACATTTTCCTTTCAGATGGCTCAAATTTTACGATCCTTTAATAATTATTTCGTGTAAAGAAAAATGAATCAATTAAAATCAGAATGGCAATTCCAATTTCCAATCCCTACATACCCCAGCATTAGATTACCATATTTAATAATTTTTGATATATTAACAGTTACACACTTTTGCTTGGTGATTGCTAAAATATAATGGTCCATTATATGAAGTACAGCAAGGCAGTGATAGTTAATAATAGGTCAAATAAACTATATATACAAATAATGGTGGACTATGTCATATACCAGGAAGGAGACTCAAGCTTCATATTTATTTATTTATTTATTTATTTATTTATTTTTAAATGATTTTCACAACAATGATATGGAAAACATTTGCATTATGAAATCTAGTGACCAACCCCAGCAATTTTTTTTTTTCTAATTGTAGTCAACAATATTGAATTTTTCAATCTCATAACAATGGTAGCACTAAAAGTAAAAATGGCTACAAATTGAATATGAAAGTATATAAAGTTATTTTTACTTTTATTGCAATTAAATAACAGTCAAATTATATTCTAATTAAATATCGATTATTTCTAATTAACGATATTAAAATGAAATTTTAATGACTACGAATGTAATTGTAATTAACCTGTGGTTCACTATGAACTTTTGCTCTCTTATTTATTCATTTTAATTAATCGAAAGTTTCCACTAAATCCAATAAAAATAAATGTGCAATTATTTATTTTTTGCCCTCTGGCCTTTCCTTATTTGGGCTTTGGGCTTTAGGTCTTGATTTTAGTGGCTTTTGTGGATCATGCGGCTCAAATTCTACCTGCGGCTGAGGCAAAATCTTCTCGGACGTCCTGCACTTGGGCTTTTATCTTTTATTTTTTCCTTAATTATATTTAATTAACTTTTTAAAGCATATTAGAATTTTTTATAAGCTAAATAATGGTAATCTTTTTTTTATTCAATTTTATGAAAATAATTCCATAGTTTTCTATAAATACAATTAGCGATAGAAGTTGAAGAAAATATTTACTTGTATTAAATCCAGAACTATATTATTCTGTTTACACAAAATAATCATATTGTTAGTAGCCTTGTAAATTAGATAATATTATGGGATTCCCATTATGAGTGATATAATTTTCTAGTAAAATTCTTGCTATATTATAGTCTCTTGTCTCAGAGTTAGTTTTGGAGTGATATTAAAGTACATTACTAGGGACCATATTTTAGTGACGGGATGAAAATTTGATCCTTAAAATATATATAAATTGGTACCGAAATTTCCATTGGTCACTAATTTTCCTTTGGTCCTCAAAATTTGGAAATTTTGGTCACTACATATATAATTGAGCAGGCAGATGAAAATTTACCAATATCAGTACATACTAGCAATAAGGATGGAATATGGATATCTAGTTCTAATATCAACTGAGATTGATATGATATCTGCTATTTTAAAAAATATTATTTTCAAATAATTTGTACCGTTAAATTTAGTGAATACAGTTTTCATTTTAAATATCTTAATTGATTTAAATTTAATTTTTAACACATATATTGTGGTGATTTCAACAAAGAAAAATTAAATTAAATTAAAGATGTAACATTAAATTCAATCATAAGAGGTTGAAGAAGCTTCAACGTCAACCTTTTCAACATCTCGACACCTATAAAATTTAGCACAACACAGAAAATAACAAAAGTTGAGCAATCCTAACACTGCTAGCATCCAATAGATATTATCTAGCCTTCCCTGATTGATATCATCTGGCAACCAATCCGTAACTCTTCGAATAACATCAATCAAAGCTGTGCTTAAGTAGAAAGAAATCCCCATAAGTAAGGATATCATAGCAGTGGCTGTGCCGCGCAATGAGGCTGGAAATTCTTGGTAATAGAAATCAACTTGTCCTGGAACATGAAAAGCTTCACTGATACCAGCCAATATTAACTGCAGAAATAGCCATGAAGCAGACATAGGCACAACGGGACCGCCTTTTTTGTGGGCGATTTTGAGCCGTTTTGACTCTACCAAAGCTGCTGCAGTCATGCTTAACACAATCAATACATGGCCTATTCCAATTCTTTGGAATGGTGATGGTGATTTACGCATTAGTTTTCGCAGTAAGGGCTGGAAAAAACGATCGATTAGGGTGATAACAATGGATGTACTTATTATTGGCGTGACTAAAACGGATGCTGCGGGGATTTTGAAATGTTTTCCTAAGTTACGGTCCATCGATAGGGCTTGCAACACTACTAAGCTGAGTTGTACTGCTTCTGGTGTGATTAACAATATACTGCTTGACCATATTGGTAGAATTCTAATCACTGCCTTGAAATCTTTTACTTCTTGTACTGTGCATAGTCTCCATGATTTGGCTATTGACCCGTCTGGTTTTATGTCTCCTTCAGTCTCCATTGCTGCTCGGTTGAAGAATCTGTTAACAAAATGCGAGTTTTTATCAACAAATAATTAAATGTAGTTACGTAAAAGCTTGCTTGTTTATCATTGTTTAGCTTGTATTATGCATTTTGCAACGTTCAATTACAGGTTTCTTTCATCTACTAGAAAAATATCAATTAAATTTTATAAATTATTGTCGGAAACATATATAATATCAATTTACTTCTTATACGAGACATTTAATTGATAAAACTGATCCTAACTTACTAGATGCTTTCACATTCGACTTTACACTCCCTTAATCACCTCTGAAAAAAAAATTATATATAGCCTGAAGTATTATAATTAGAAGATTTAAGATGAGATGTAACAAGTCATACATAATACAGTTATAATATTTGAATAAAAATGAAATAGAATTAAAATAAATTAATTAGGGAATTGTGTTTCACGCATATACCTTTAATAAATAAAAAATATATAAAATTTAATTTAATAATATATATATATATATATATATATATATATATATAAGAATGGCAAAATAATTTGCTTGTCAATCTTCTCTAACATTATCACCATAAGGATCGAACATCTCTACGTAACTAATTCATGATAATGCAGCAATTATTTTTTTCTTTTCTTAAAGCTTCTTTTTCTACCGAATAATGGTGGAATAGATAATGTTACAGGAAATGCAGTGGCAGTCAATAATTGACATTGGAAGATAATGAGTTGAAAATAAAAATATAGGCAATATGGTGAAAATTTATAGATATATACACGTATTAATTTATATAAAATCTCCAAGTGTAGGTATTTAAATCTGGCACAAAATAAAAAAATAATAATTTAAACTTCAGATTAGTTTAAAGACAAATACACATGAAGCGGCAAATTAAAATGTGCAAGTATCGAATAACAAAATGTAATGTAAGTGGAAGAAAACTGAGATGTTAGGCTTCAAACCTGAAGCTGTTTGTTAATTGGAGAGATGATTCCTTAGGCTTTGCATCATTCTCAAAGTAATAGTCTTCAATCCTGGAAGATAAAGGGATGTTTTTCTTCTTCACGGCCGCGACAACTACACGAGATAAGGCTGCGAAAGGGCTTCCTTGCGGCTTATCACGGCGATAGAAATAATATCCGAGCATGAAAATGAGTAGACCAATAAAATTAGCAGCAACACAAATCCCAAACCCTAAACCCCAACTCACATTATCCTGTACATACACAATGACCGTGTAACTAATCATATTAGATATGTAAGTTGTGAAGAAAAACCAGTTGAAAAAAGTTCCCCTTTCTTCGCTTTTATCAAATTGATTTCCTCCAATTGCTGCTAAAGTAAATCTTGATCCTCCACATCCAACACAAACCAGAGCTAAGCCTCCATAGAGTATTGCCAACTGGAATTTTGATGGTGTTAGGCATAAATTGTTTGGTCCTATTTCACATGGTTTAGGCCTCAAGGATTCTACTATTGCTGTTAAGGCCAACATCCCCATCCCCTGCATATGTAAATCAACTATAAAGTGAAATTTTATGAAGATTAGAGAAAGGAAGCATGAACAATGTTTTTCAAATACACTCTTCCTTTTGCTCTCCTAGGGTTCCCTCAGGTTGGCTGTAGCAAACAAATTAAAGAGAAGGAAAATCCATGGCTAATGAAATTTATAGAAGATCACCTCAAGGATGCCTTTAGCGTCCGAGAGTTGCGAACTCACCATAGAATCTTAAATTTATCACTAATAAAATTGTCTCAAGATTTCAATCTGTGATACATAAATCATTTAGAATGCTGCATTTTATCCATGTTTAGTCAAATCCAATGGTGAATTGACAAGCCAGTTAAGGAATCTAACAATGAATGAAAACAGAAAGACCATGAATAATAAAATCAAATTAAAATTAAAATGAGAGGCTGTAGAAATGATTAAGATGAGAGGGAGAATATTGTTACCAACAAAGAGACACAAGAAGAAATGGTAATAACAGAGAAACTGCCCAAGAAAGAGTCAGCAATAATGGCTGCAAGAAATGGAATTAATTGAGTTCCACCGTTGAACACATTGGAAATCAGAGCAGCATCAATGCTTTTCACATTAAATTCTTCAGTCAGATACACAATCAGATTAGCTTGCCATCCTCCACCAACAAGTGACAAGCAAGCTACTGTCCCTGTTTAAACACAAAGAATTAATAATTAATAACTCCAAATCGTTTAAATTTTGGAAAGAAACTAAATTAATTAACTGGATACCTAGGATAAAAGGGAAGGTGATCCGATTGGCTCTTGCCTTGACATTGGAGCTTGAGATTTTGGCTTCTGGTTCTGGGTCTGCAGAGATTGAATTATCCATGCTCGGTACTTACTAGTATCTAGCTAGATGAAATTTTATTGATTGGGTTGGTCTTAAATAATACTACAAAATAAAACTGTAAATAGTAACAATTTACGGTATAATTTTTAAATTTTATTTAGTTTAACCCTTACAATTTTAAAAAATAGTAACAATTTACTTTTTTTAAGTACACAACTGCGTATCTTTTAAAATTTAATTCTTATTCTTCATTTTTCTTTTAAAATTTAACAATATTTGTAGCTTTTCCTATGTATTTATATATATTTCATAAAAAAGTTAAAATAAATTCAAAACTTTATAGATTATTTTTTTTAGTATATCAATATATAGCTCAACAGGTCAGAAAATCTATCAGATTATTTCTATTATAATATTTATGTTGGTGTTCTGTGCTAGGTATTAATCCCACATCAATATTTTTTATAAGTCGGTTTCAATTTAAAGATAAAAAAATTCAATTTTTTTTTAATTTGAAAATTTTAAATTTAAGCCTTGGCTGTAGTGAAAAAAGAAATTGGTATTTATTGTTCCGAAAATTCAGACTAATTTGATATGATTTTTATTTTTATTTTTTTCGGTTTCAAATAATACAATACAGGCAATTCAACATTTCAATGATTCTATATATATATATATATATATATATATATATATATATATGCCAGGGAAAATATTATTCATATAAGAGGTGTTACACTTTCTCAACACATTAAGCAAGCTACAAAATCTGAATCCCTGTGAACTTTCTGCTTTGCTAAGAGATCTGCGATAGAGTTATATTCCCTAGGCTTTTCGAGAGACATAGGAAAGTTCTCAATAGAGTGGAAAATTACACTGATTTTCCACGGTCTGCAATCAAACGAGCTCTTGATCGTCTAGTTTACTACGTTGGTGGAGTCAACTTCGAAAATTACATCCAAACATAATTCCAGTCGGAAAGGAAGAGAAATCTGAAAGGCTTTTGCAACAACACTAACCTGAGCTTGGTTTGGTTTCATGGTACCCACATTGCAAGAAAAAATGCATTAGAACTGATCTCCTCTTGAATTCCTCAGAAACCCTCCAACTCCCAAAAGGGCCAGGCTAGCTTGCCTAGCATATAGCCATCAATATTCTACTTGAGGGCATTTTCATGCTGTGGAACCCAGTGGAGTAGAGGTCTAATTTTACCTTACATGAGTAGCGTTTAATTCCATCAGTAGCAAGGAGAAGATTCTGACCTTAAAGAAAAATGAGCCCAATTTTTGCTTTGATCCAAAAGGAAGATCTAGATATGATTAAGTGAAAGATCATAACTTTGCTAAAAGCTTTCCCATTGAACACCTTTGCATTCCTTTTAATCCAAGCCTTGACAAGAACCGACCATTGATAAGGAAAAGTTTTGAAAAGAGTTGGTAAAAAGAAAGGGAAAAGGTGTGATTTTACTTCTGAACTAGAGATATCAGGGTGATTTCACCCCTCAAGTCTTTTTTGAGTGTTTTTGTGATGGAAATTAACATGGCTAATGGAACTAACAGTAACTAATAAAATTGTACCACGTTAGCAATATCTCTCCTAATCGGTAAGTATTAAAAAAGAGCAAAAATGCTTACATAGAATTGTAGATGTCACCCATGCAAAAAAGTGTAAAGCAAATGAAAAAATCAATCTCTCTTTTAAGAAAGAGACCCAAAACTTTCTGTTTGTTTTTTGAAAAAGAAAAAAAAAATAGTTGGGGATAAAATCACTCTAATATATTCCCAATTCAGGGATAAAATCACATGTTTTATCTGAACAAAAGGTAATACCCTACCATTGAATAGTAGAAGAAATAGGACAAAGGAGTCACTATTTTCCAGTTACCCATAATTCCCAAATTAACAAGAAAATATATTGAACAGATTTTATCCCTTATGGCCATCAGAAGAAGCAATTCAACTCTTGGATGACCACATTTTTCCAACCAAAATTTTACATTGTTATAAAAAAATAAAATAAAATAAAATAAAGCCTCTATTAGAAAATCTATTAAACAAATAATACACATAAATAAAAAAATTTTACGATTCTCCATTTCAATAGCAAATATTTTAGGCAATTACTACTTATCAGTCTTCCTAATACCATGTTTCTCCACTTTTGGTATTATTGATGTCTAGGGGTGAGCAAAAAAAATGAAAATATAATTAATCATAAAATCAATTCAAAACCGAATCGATTTTTAAGGTTAATCGATCCAATGGATTCAGTTACAGTTTTTAATTTTTATATTTTTGTAATGATTACAGTTTAAATTTTTAAGTACCGATTAACTAATATATATATATATATATATCTTCAATTTTTTTATATTTCTCTCTAAAATTTATATAAAATAATACTCTAAAATATATTGAAATTATATATTTATTTTTATACCTTAACTTTTTATATTTTCCTATAAAATTTATATAATACTTTAAATTAAATTTATATTATATCATTCTCTTTAATTATATAATAATTTTTATATATAGTATCTGATTAACTTTTATATATGTTATTTTTTTATCATATATTGGTGTTCATATTTTACTTAATAGCATTTAATTACATTTTATTATATTTTAGAGTTTATGTGATAACATTTAATATTATCCAAAATTTTATTTGACTTAGAATCAAACATATTAATTTTCAATAAATATCAAATCAATTTTATAATATTAGCTATTAATTTATAAAATATAAATTTTGGCTAGTAAATTATGCTTGTTTCATAATTTTTATATTAAATTACTTTATACATTTGAAATTAAATTGAAGTTTATCTAATTTTTTATATAATTTTATGTTATAAATTTTAGTGGTTAACCGAAAAATATTGATTAACCAAATCAAAAAATCAAAATCGATGGACTAGTTATCCGAATGTAACGGACTATTTAATGATTAATGATTTTAAAAAACTGATATTAATATATTTGGTTAATTTTTTTGTCCATGGATTGGTTAATCAGTGCACCTTTTCAACATTAGTGTCCTTAACCATATTTTTTCATAAATCATATGGAATTCCCATATTCAAATCATTTCCTAGTGATTGTGGAAATTCCTTTTTTTTTATATAATATATATTTAGGGTGGAAATTAGTCAAATTTTTTGTTTACATTATTACTGATTTCAATTTGTTTGTAGAAATTCTTAATATAATAAGACATCACTTGTCTTGGATATATAATGAAACCATAAGAACGAGAACGAGTCAACCAATAATGAAGAATCTAATGATTAATTGTCTTGTGTCATAAAATGCGATATAGTTCAACAAAAAGATTAAATTAAATTCAATCAACCTTCTCAACGTCTCGGCGCTTATACAACTTAGAACAGCACACAAAATAACCAAAGTTGAGCAGTCCCAGCACTGCTAGCACCCAATACATATTATCTATTCTTCCCTTATTGATATCATCTGGCAACCAATCTGTAACTCTTCGAATTACATCAATCAAAGCAGTGCTTGAGCAGAAAGAAATCCCCATAATAAAAGACACCAAAGCAGGGCTGTGCATTGAGACTGGAATTTCTTGGTAATAAATACCGACATGTCCTGGCATATGAAATGCTTCCCCCATCGCAGCCAATATTAACTGCACAAATAGCCATTTCGACGCCAACATAGGCACAACCGGACCACCTTTTTCGTGGGCGATTTCGAGCCTTTTTGACTCCACCAAAGCTGCTATAGCCATGCTCATAACAATCAACACATGGCCTACCCCAATTCTTTGGAGTGGTGATAGTGAGTTACGCATTAGTTTTCGCACTAAAGGCTGGAAAATGACCTCGATCAAGATAAGAAAAACGAATGAACCTACTAGTGCCATGACTAAAACAGATGAAGCAGGGATTTCGAAATGTTTGCCTAAGTGACGGTCCGTTGATAGAGCTTGCAACACTACTAAGCTTATTTGTGTTGTTACTGGTATACCTAAAATTATATTGCTTGACAATATAGGTATAACTCTCATCACTTTCCCGAAATCTTCTACTTCTTGTACTGTGCATAGTCTCCATGATTTGGCAATTGACCCATCTGTTTTTTTGTCTCCTTGAGTTTCCATTGCAGCTCGGTTGAAGAATCTGTCGATAAAATGTAAGAATTCTTAACAAATAATTAACTAATTTTTTGTTTGGTTGTTAAGTTGCATTAGGGAAATGAGAAGAAAATAAAAAAAAAATACTGTAAGTGGAAGAAAATTGAGATATCAGAGAGTTCAAACCTGAAGCAGTTTGCTAATGGAAGAGATGATTCCTTAGGCTTTGAATCATTATCAAAGTAATAGTCTTCAATCCTGGAAGATAAAGGGGTATTTTTCTTCTTCACCGCCGCGACAACTACACGAGCTAAGGCTGTGAAAGGGCTTCCTTGCGGCTTATCATGGCGATAGAAATAATTTCCGAGCAAAAAAATGAGGAGACCCATAAAATTAGCAGCAACACAAACTCCAAAGCCTAAGCCCCAACTCACATTATCTTGTATATACACAATCACTGAGTAGCTAATCACGGAAGATAAGCAGACTGGGATGAAAAACAATGCGAGAAAATTTTCTGTCTTCTTTTTTATCAAATTGATTTGCTCCCAGTGCTCCTAAAGCTAATTTTGATCCTCCACATCCAACACAAGCCAGAGCTAAGCCTCCATAGAGTATTGCATATTGGAAGTTTGATAGTGTTGGGCATAAATTGTTTGGTCCTATTTCACACGGTTTAGGCCTTAGGGATTCAACTACTGCTGTTAATGTCAACACTACCATCCCCTGCATATGTGAATAAGGACTTAAATACGCTTATCGCTAGTAAAATTCTCTTCGAATTTTACAAAAATCATTCAGCGTATTGAATAAAATTAAATTAAAATTGATTTATTTTTTTGTTATATATCGAAATTCAAAATTAACCCTTTTGTATGTTAATTTTCCCGTTTTATTTTTAAAAATAATTTTCTATTTTTTACGGTAATTAAAATATTTTAATTTTATGAAAAACTATAGTAATTGATAAAAATAATATTTTATATTTTCAAGAATTACATTTAATTTTAGTTAAAAATAAAGAGTAATAAAAAAAGAAATATTTCATAAAATGTATAATAAACAGGGACATACATAAAATTTATCTTTTAAATTTTGAAAAAAATATTTAAAATAAAATAAAAAATAATATTTTAAAATGGGATGGAAGGAGCCGTAAAAATTAAAAAAAGGGGAAAAGGAGAATAGTGATACCAGCAAAGAGAAACAAGAAGAAATGGCAATAACAGAGAAAGTTCCCAAGAAAGAGTCAGCAACAATGGCACCAAGAAAAGGAATTATATGAGCTACACCATAAAAAAGACATGAAATCAGAGCAGCATCAATGGTTTTCACATTAAACTCTTCAATCAGATACAGTCAGATTAGCTTGCCATCCTCCAAGAACAAGTGAGAAGCAAGTGACGGCCCCTGTTTAAAAATAAAAAAATAATAATAAGTCCAAATTATTTAAATTTGGGAATGAAATTAATAAAATTAATGGGATACCTAATATAAAGGGTAAGGTGATCCAGTTGGCTTTTGCCTTGGAATTAGAGGTTGAGATTTTGGCTTCTGGGTGAGCAGAGATTGAATTATCCATGCTTTGGTACTTGATATCTGGATTGATTGAGTGCTCCTAAATACTATGATATATATATAGCTCAACAGGTCACAAACCTATCATATAGACATACTTCCCATTATATTTTTATATTTGATATTATTGTTGTTGTTACTATCATTTGTACCAATAAAATAATAATTTTGTGATGAAAAAAATAAAATAAAATAATAACTATAGTTGTGGCAATAATGTCACTCAAAAATTGTCATAATAATAATAATTATAACAATTGTAAATTATTACTGTTGTTGGTGTTGTTACTATAATTGTTTTTTTTTTCAAAAGAAAAAACAATAATTGCAGTAACAATAAAAATTGAAATAATATAATGTAATGCTAATAATTATATCGTTGTATTAATATTCTCATCTCAATTTTTATCTACAAATTAGATTTTATTGAAAAAAATAAATATATAATTGTCGTTGTTCAATTATGTTCATTCTATTTTTCTTTTACCAAATAATTGCATCTCGAATTTGAAAGAAAAATATCTTTTTTCTCTAATAAAACTTTCTATTTGATTATCATTTCAAAATTTAATTTAATTTATCTGTTTTTCTATCAATTGAATTTGAAAGGAAGATGCAGCATACAAGTATAAATAAAATGAATAAGATTAAGAATTTTTATAAGAATAAGTATAGAACGATATAATTTTATTAATAATTAGATCGGTTCAGTTTAAATGACTTATGAATATTAAAAATCAAACCGAAATAACCGAAATCAAACAAAATTTATTGAATTGCTTACGATTTTAGTGCTACATTAAATTAATCTTTTGCTAGACCAAATATTTCTTTTAAACCAATGGTAATTTGTTTTTCTAGAAAGATCCGAAGATCCAACAATCGCGGTCTATTCAAATAAAATGCATTTTTTTTCTATGGCAAGTTTTAAGTAATAGTGACATGAAAATAAGAAAGAATATTTTTACTAATATTCTCACAAAGACAGATACAGCTATCAGTATATACTACTAAGATTTATAGTAGAATGGAGCTCCAACCCAATCAGTATATGTATAAACATCTATATCTCGATGGTTTGTGATAATACATTAAAATAAAATGTAAAATATAAGCTATAAGATTATGCCCATCAAAGGTCCACTAAAAAGGTCCAATACTTAGAGAATAAATGTCCAATATCAAAGGTTAAAAGCCTCGTAATAAGAGATTACAGTTCGAAACTTTGCTCTATAAATACAGTAAAGTTTTTCATAATAGATAGATTGCTCTCTCTCTAACTCTTTCTCTCTCTAGCTTTCTCTCTAAATTCCGATAATTGACTTGAGCGTCGGAGCACTAACTTCCCATCCAATCGGGCTAGTCTCCTTTTTGCAGGTTATCGAAGTCTCTCATCTAGTTTGAATATCATGCCTTTAATTCATGTGAACCAAATCCTTTCATCTTCGTCGATCTCTCCTTTAAGAAAATTTGATATTTATCGGTTTGCATTTTTATTCAATGATGTTCCTTTTCCAAGGAGTAGACTTCAAATATCACCATATGCACATGACAATTTTCATTTGTGGTTCACTAGGATTGTGCATAAATTGGCTAACAAACACTCATTGAATAAGCAAGAACTGGTCTTGTGTGTGCCAAGTACATCAGCCTTTGATATTGTCCTTTATCAACTGGCATTTGATCTGCTTGAATGCATAACTTTAAGCTTTCCTCTGTTGGTGAGCTAGTTTGTTCGCATGCTCACATACCTGTCTCCAAAAATAAATCGAATGCATATTTCCTTTGAGAAAATAAAATTCTTTTCTTGGATGTAGAAAATATTTCAAGAAATCAAAGGTCTTTGGTTTCAAATTCTCTGCACAAATATTCTTGCAGTGCAGAAAAAGCAGAGTAAAAATACTCTCATTTTATGTGTGGATGACTTGCTATTAATCATGCTCCATCTACCGATATAATTGATATTCTTGCGTTGGATGCCCAATCAGATTGTCCTAGTCTCGCAAAATGACCGAGTAGATTGTTCTAAGCTTGGTCTGGTTTTAGATGATGGCTGTGCTTTTCTAAATATTTCTTTGAATTGGATTAGGAGACAAGTGAACGTAGAAGCTCATGTTCTTGAATTCAATCTATTATCTATTGCACATTATAAGCAGAAGTTACATTGAGGTTAAATTCCAATTCAAAAACTCACAAATTAACACAACTACAACAGAAGGAGATTTTCCAAAAGAAATGGAAAAAAAGAAAATGAAAAAAGCCTCAGTCACATGAAGGCTATAAATTTTCCAAAGATTGGAGGTGACTGAGCTCATATAGCTAGATTACAGGTAGTGTACAACTGATGGGTGCAAATCAAATCAGCAAAACAACCAATCCAACAGACAATCATGGGATTCAATTGTCTTGTTCTGCGATTGTTGTTCAGCTTATGATTGTCATCTTCATCCAGAGCAGTCAGTGCTGTAAACAATACTCAGCTGATAGGCTTATGAAATAATAAATGAATAAAAATACTGGGCCCTGAAGCTAATTTTTTGGTACCCGACTCATGCATACTCGGGATTGAGTGCTATGGCCTCCCTGTAGATCATTTCCTTCATCTGCTCTTCTCCCAGGGGCTGTTGCTCAAAATCAAAGGAAAATGGCTCTGGGCAGACTGGTTCATCGGCTTCATCGTGTAACCTTGCCAGATATGGGTGTGCCAATGCTCCTTCAACTGCCACAGCAAAATATTCATGTTTAGATAGAAGTGAACTAGTTGGATTTATATTATTAAATCGGTACAAGCATCCATGAATATCAAGTGCTAAGCAATCCTCAGACAGTTGAGAGTACAACAGAGCGAAGACAAAAGAATCGAACTTCCAAAAGATTTTCTAGCTTGAGAGGACTTAAATTGCACATTATTTTTGCCAGTGGTTCATGTTAGTTGGCACTTAATGTTTGACACGCCTGCATTTGCTTGCCCATATATTCTACTATCAACTTGCTGAAATCTTATGTCTAGATAAGATTATATATATATATGGGATATGCACTTACCAGTGATTCTTTTTGTGGGATCGAATGTCAACATTTTATCAATAAGATCAATGGCTAGTGGATTAACATGTGGAAAAACTTGGGCTAACGGCTGACGAGGATGTGGAATGAGTTGCCGGATGTATCTTCTAGCGTCCTCGCTCTTGACAAACCCAAGTTCTGATTCAGTTGGTGTGCCCAGAAGCTAGAAGAAAAGGAAAAAAAAAAAACGTGCATCAGTATTATTCGAAAAATACATTCCTCTGGGTAAAACTAGCAATACTGGTTTCTGCTAAAACATCTATGGTGGTAAGAATTTATGTTGAGCCTAGACTGCTAAAAGCAGAAGCAAATCCAACTGATGCCCGCTCTTATTTCCATGACACAGCGTGCACCAAATTGATTAATAGCTCAGTTGTTTCATCTTAAAGATCTTCTTTATAAGGTTATAGTGTATTTCTTTTTTAATATGCAGTTTATAGCATTCATATCAAGCACTCAACTGTTCTTAAATTTGAATCCTAAACAGAAAGATACCTAAATACAAATTTGAATCACTCTATTAGAAGCTGAATTGCAAGACTTATTTGTTTAAACTAAAACTTACCTCTGTCAATAAGCGCATCTGATGTACATGATCCTTTCCTGGGAATAAAGGCTTTCTGTTCATGAGCTCCATAAAGATGCAACCCACAGACCACACATCTATTGCAGCAGTGTAATCTGAAGAGTTAAGCAAAAGCTCAGGTGCCCGATACCATCTAGTAACAACATATTCTGTCATAAACTCGTTCTCAGAAGTTGGCCGAGCCAGACCAAAGTCACAGATCTTCAAGTCGCAGTTTGCATTCAACAACAAATTGCTGGGTTTCAAATCTCTGTGGATAACATTAGCAGAGTGTATGTATTTCAGTCCTCGAAGAAGTTGATACAGAAAGTACTGCATAGTGTGCAAGATAAGAAAAGATCAATAAGCTGTAGTGCTATTAGAATGCTCAAGAACTCAACTGGAAGTATAATACCTGACAATGCTCCTCCGATAAATTTTGGTTGGAGCGAATGATCTGATGAAGATCAGTGTCCATGAGCTCAGTAGCAATGTACACATCAGTAAATTCTCTTCGTAAAGGAGGAGGAATCACATCTCTGATAGCTACAACCTGTTTTCCATGCGAAGCACTCTTATTAGCTCTCTTGCTAACTTGAAAATCAAGACCTTGACCTCAACGTATAGAGTTAGTCACTTCAGATTCGAAGAGACAAGATTGGATCATAAGTACAAAATCATTCTTTTAGCTGTCCAACAAGAATATAATTCAACATTTAGGACTATAAATCAATCTTCTAATTAACATGCAGGATAATTTATACTTTGACGCTCACATTATTGCAGTGGTAGACATACCTTCAATTTTTCTCGTCCGAAAATATCCACTGATTTTTAAAGAAAAAACTGAAATATTCAGTATGTACATATATAGTACTCGGCCCAAATTTAAGAACCTTTGCCCCTCCATAACTAAACGTGCATATGGCCCTTTATTATTTAGAAACTTAATGCTTAAAAACAAAGTGCTATTAGCAATAATTGGCATGTACATATTTAAGAAGTAAGAACATATACGTAGTTAAAAATTAAGAAAAGAGTTACTATATAAAGTAAATTTCGGGTCAATAGAAATAGCAGCATCTGAAATCCATTGAACAGACTAATTTGAATCCAAGACTTCTAGTTGAAGAGACTCTGCCATTCCATCACATCCGAGATGGGTTAATGCTAGTTTTTTTTATGACGAACTTTATTCTAATTTTAGATCTTATACCAGTATTAAATTTCTATGTAATGAATACGAATTTAAGATAGATTCGTTCAGCTTAAATTCTCACAACTCCAATCAGCAATCATAAGAATCGAAGTTATCGAAATGATTGCCAGACCATGTGCTCAAGCATCAACAAATTAGTACGATTTAGAAGAAGAGGAGACAGAGAGAGAAAGAGAGAGAGAAAACGACAATAGTGAAAGTCAAAATGAGACTTCGTCCACTCCATGGGACTTGCAAGCAATTCGGATCATCATTAGAAAAAAAAAAAAAATTCAAAGAGAACATGACCAGACAAATTCAAAGAGCAATGGATGAAGATAAACAAAAAGCGATTCTGTCGATATGAAATCTGTAATCAGTATCAGTAGAGAAGAAAAGAAAACGAATCAATATAAATATACATAAAGAAGAAAGAAAATATATACTAACGTTTTCATGATCTAAATGGCGAAGCAATTTAATCTCCCGAAGCGTACGTTTCGCATCCATGTAATTATCAAAAGCGTTCGCTATCTTCTTTATCGCTACCATCTCGTTCGTCTCCGAATTCAACACCGAGCTTCAAAGCACACATCAAATCAAAAAAAATAAAAATAATTTCTAAATCAACATTCAAACAGATAACGAACATACACAACACTACTTCAAATTCCATACCATACGATACCATAAGCACCGCGACCGATCGGCAAAATCGGAGGCCGATATTTCGAAGTTACTTCGAATTGATTGCCGAAAATGTTATATTGAATAAACTGACCTCCGTTAGTTGGAATCGCCGGAAAGTCTCCATACTGACCACCGTCAGCCATTTCCTCTACTTCTAAATAAATATATTAATATATTTGTATGTATTTTTTACTCTGCAAATTGGAAAGAGTGAGCGCTTTATATAAACAAAAAAATGAAGAAGAAGACTCGGATTTTGACTTCGATCAAATTTTCATTTTTGATTAAAATAAAATATAAAAAAAAAATAGAAGCAGTGACTTTGGTAAGTGCTGGTGATTTTAAGTTCTTCCTAGCAGATGCAAGGAAGGAGAAAGGAAAACGGGAGTATAATATAACGCGTTATATCTAAGAATGGACGGTTCAGATTGTAGCCGCCTCGAATCGACGGTCAGTGTTGTTCAATTTTTTCAACGGTTCTCTCTGGCTCTTTCTAATTTTTAAGTTTTTTAACCACTTTTTTTTGTTCTGTTCTGTAGATTTTAAATTTGTTTTCTTTTATTTTGTATTTTTTCGATATTAAGTGACATCTCATAGAAGAAAAATTCTTCTCTAAATAAAGATAATTAATGAGACTCGGTTAGACCAAACGTTGGTCAGAATATGGAGAAAAAATTATTGTAATATTATTTATAAAAAAAAATTAAAGAAATTTTCCTATAGAATTGTTAATCCGTTGGATTAAAAAAATAATTTACTTTTTTTATTCTTATCCAACAAGCATACAGTATAGTTAGGTGCACATTCTTTTGTATTTATCTAAAAGGCTGCTAGTGAGAATTAATTAAGAAAATATTATATTCCATAATTAGGTCCATTGCCTATTGTTTTGTTTAATAGATACAAATTAAGAATTGCTATGATAATCACAAAGTTACTCAATTGTATTTTTTATTAGCCTTTTTTATAGCTTTCTCCCTTTCCTAAGTTTCTCTCTTCGTGAAAAAAAAAATTAACTTTTTATCAATTCTCAAGATAATTAAAATTAATCCTATTTATGAAAAAAATTAGTTAAAATAATAATTATTATAATTTATATTGGATGGGAGAAGTGGGTGGCATATGATACTGACAAAGTGATGAATTGGCAAGAAAATATTTGTGAAAGATCCGTTGGGACGTGGAGGAGGAATTGTCAATTAATAATGGAAGATGCAAGGGGTAAACTACGTCAATAGGCCATGTGTACTCTGGAGAAAGAAAAATGGATTAAATATAAGCTCAATTATTGGACAAAATTTCTCAATTTAAAGAAATTATGTATTTGATTGTACGTTGTTATAAGATATTTTGGCAACTGTTTTTTGCTAAATAAAAATATCCAGCCTAGATTTAGCCCTGTAGGTAGCTACTCTAATTTTATTTTTTTATCAAAATTTTAATTATGTATTAAAAATTTCGAATTTAAATTTTATTTTTTTTCCTTTCTCTCACCTTAAAAAATGATTATGTATTAAAATCTCATAGTTATCTTATAAATATAAATGTTTATTTTAATAACCAATAATATTATAATAAATGATACAATCCTAATAATAATATATGTAAACTAAGTAATTTGTAAATTTATTAAAGAAAATTAGTTAACAATTGATGAGAATTAAATGGAAAAAGAAACAAGTTATAAAATTTTATACTAGACAGACAAAAATCATAAAATATAATGATATCAGGATTTATGATGCATAGCTCTTGAAATTAATGCACGTTAATAAAATTCAACAACCTTGATGTAGAAATCATCTCTGCAAGTCCGGGTAGAGTAGACAACCTTTTTTTTTTATCACTCCTTCATTTTAAAATAATAGTCTCATTTTCCGATTCTATCTGTTCCAAAATATAATTTATTTTTTATTTTTATTTTATAATTAACTTTTAAATTATCCATAATAATTAATTGTCTTAAAATACACAAATTTTTAATTAAATCATCATACCATTTTCCAAAAAATCAATACTAGTGTTTTCATATCCAATAAAATTAAAAAATTTAATAACTTTATATTTCCATGACAATGAAATTTGCATTTCCAAAATAAAGTACTATTAATACTTAACATTATATATGAAGGGATAAAATAGATAAATAATAGAAAAAATTATGTCAAAATTAGAAAAATAAATGTTTTTAATCGTTATGTAAATGTAAAGTAAACTATTTTAGGATGGATAGAGCAGTGTATAAATTAATTGATTTTCTATTTTTTTTATTAAATAATACAAAACGTTAGGATGGACAGAGCAGTTTATAAATTAATTGATTTTTTATTTTTTTTATTAAATAAGACAAAATGGTTAAGTTATGTTCACTTGCATATACTCCCTCTATTTTTTTTTTTATCGGTCACTTTTATTATTTTTACTAGAATTAAAAAATAATTCATTCGTTCTTTTTTATCTATCACTTTTGAGTAAAATTTAAATTCTATTTATCTATCACTTTTAGACTTTCAATGTAATTTAATTTGCTTTTTTAATTTATTTTTCTTTTTCAATAAAGTCAGAACCAATCAGATTTGATAATTTAGTTTTAATCACGTAATTTAATATTAAATTTAAGTTTATTTATTATTTCTTAATTTTAATAAAAATAATAAAACTGACTGATAAAAAAATAATAGAGTGAGTAATAAATAAAAATATCACATTTTTGGCTGTTTAGAAAGCATTATGGTGGTTTTGCAAAAAAAAAATAAGAAGAAGAAAAATAAAGTAGTAGAATTTTACCTTGTAAAAAAAAAAAAAATTAATGCGTGAAGCCTGGTTCCGTGGACCTTCTTTAAAGACCTAATTGTCAAAAGCCAACCTAAAACACAATTCAGAATAAATATATATTTGTGATTTTAATCATTTATTAGACTGATTCAATCTTTGAATAAATATATATTTGTGATTTTAATTTTTTTTGTTAATATTTTTTTTAAAACGAATAAGAGAAATATTTTTGACGGCTCAAAATATTTTATTTTAATTTATCAATTAAGTATATAATGTATAAAGTTACTCAAATTAAGCTAACAAGTAAGAATCATTTTCCTGTATAAATATAAGATTTTTGAGGGGGTGTTTCGGTCAGTACTGTGCACCAGAGATTTCAATTTACCCACTAATCATGCTATATTTGAAAAGAAAAAGGTATTAAAATGCTCTCGAAGTTGTGTAAAATGGGTTAAAATGCTTCTAATATTATTTTTGGAGCAAAAATATCCCTCAACTCATAAAAACTACTCCAAAATAATCCTTTGTTTTGATTCCATTAGGCAATGGATAACAGTGTTGACATGATCAGTTATATGGATAGGTGCTTGGATGATGTGGCTGACATGTAAAGGATAATGTGTCAGCTCTTTGCCACATAACGTCGGGCAAAAAAAAAACGTCTCTTTCCCTTCTCTCTCTCATTTCCCTCTCTTTCTCGCTCATTTCGCAAAGCAAGATATGTGCTCCTTCAAATTGACTGGTCTGAAGCAATTCTATAATTATCTCAATATCGAATCGGTCGTAAATAGTATTTTTCGATAATGAATAGTGCTTTCCGAGATTAAAAGTATTTTATTTGATTATTGAAAAATATTGATCATGATTAGTCCAGAATTGAAATTTAAAGTGAAATCGAGGTCAAATAAACCTCCAAAAGTCAAAAATACGAAAAACGAAATGGTTCGGTTTAAAGGTTAACTAAGTTGATTTAAGTTTGATCGAATCCTTAAAAATAGTAAATGAGTTCTAAAAACTATCAAAAATTGTAGAGTTACCTAAAATGATATGTATAATCTTTTGGATATAAAAATTTAATTTTTCGATGACATCGATAATTATTAAATCGAACCAATCTGATTGAATTAAGTCGGTAACAGACTTTAATTGGGCTAAAATTTTATGTGAAGCATATTTTAGGTATGATAAAAATGATGGAATTAAATTTGGGATGATTTGAATTTAAAAAGTGAGAGTACTTTAGAAAAATGGTATAACGGGTCTAATTAGAGCTTTTGGGCTTGAATGAGTGAGCTTTAGGTTGAACCAAAGCCCAATCCATTTAGGTACTATATAATTCAAGTGGGAGAATATTTTTTGGTGGATAATCCTTATCTCTTCAGCCATCTTCTTCCCTTTGTGTGGCCGAATACACCATTTTCTCTCTTTCTCTCAAATTTTTTCAAGTTTTCTCTCTCTTTTTCACCAAATCCAAGCATCCCAAGAGTGTTTCTACCTCCCTACCAGATTCTCTAAGTCTCTACTTTTTTATTAGAGGGAGAAAAGTGGGAGAAATCAGCTACAAAAGTGAAAAGAGGTCAAAATGAGGTAAGTGAAATTCAAGGTTTTAATTTGGTTTAAGGGTACCTACAAGTATTTTTAGATGCCTAGAGCCCATTTATGATATCAATTTGACCAAAAGAGGTCAAAAAATAGGTGTTTTGTTTGATGGAAAATCCAATCCTTGTGGGTTCTCTAAGTGAGGGACAAGTTTCAAAGGCTAAAGGTAAAAAAAATGAAGCCTAAGGAAGATAAAGCAAGTGAGAAAAGTTAATGACTATGAAATCCATTTATTTTTCTCATTTTAGCATGATTTTACTTTATGAAACTTATGCAAACTTAGGAAAAATACATGCTTAATTGAAATTGAACTTAGAACAATGATTTAGAGCCTTAAATATGACTATTAAAATGCTTAAATTGAATTAAAAATGTGTAAGGTAGACAACCTTACTTGGCCGAAATGATGTCCAAGGCAAATCAAAGTGTATTGTATGTATTTAGATGGTTTAAGGCCTAAAAATGAATATAGACATGAAATAATGTGTCCAAAAATTTATTTAGAATTTATGAAAATTATATAATTATTTTTTTAGGATGAAATTGTATTATGTACAAAGTGAAATTGTTAAATTATGATATAATAATTCATGAAATGAGTAAAAATGATGAGTCATAATAAGATCATTTTCAAAATATGTAAAAGAGATGAATCATAATAAGATAATTTTCAAAATATGTAAAAGAGTATTTTTATACTTTTTTCCGTTTCATTTTAAAAAATATTTTTTATGAAAATTAAAAAATAATTAAAATACCTTAATTTCATAAAAAAATTATAATAATTGATAAAAATATTTTTTTATATTTTAAAAAAATTTATTTAATTTTAGTTAAAAATAAAAAAATAATAAAAAAAATATTTAATAAATTGTATAATAAATAAAGATATATATTTAAATATATTCTTTAAATTTCAAAAAAAAATATTTAAAGTAAAATAAAATAAAATAAATATTTTTTAAAATGTGACGAAATGAATATTTTTTTATTTGAAAATATTTCTTCTTTAAATATGCATTAAATAACATATATTTTTTTTATTGTCTTTCTCTCTCTACCACAACCAAGAAATTCAAACTAATTTTCTTACTTAGACAGGAGTATCAATTAATTATGTGGCTGTGCTTGCGTAATTATAGTATGATTTTGTTAATTTGGATGGTCGAAAGTTTCAAATAATTTGTCAAATTAACTTTTGCCAAAATAGAGGTAAACAGACGACTTCTTTCCAACTTTTACTTCACAGAATTTCTAGCTATATTGTATTATTGTTTACCAGAATGAGTTCTTCAGTTTGACTTTGTTATCCGTTTGTAGGTATTATTGTCTTATCTAATTTATTTGCAGTGCAAAACTATTTTATTTTCCATGGACCCGATGACAAGGTGTAGAAAATCACCGACGCACCAGATGACTACTAGATTTTTGACTGAAATTGCGTGAGATATGGATGATTTTTATTTAACACCCATAAATTAATATACGGCAATGGTACGGAAAATTAGAAAAAAAAAAAAAAAAAAAAAAGATAGAAGTAAAAATTATATGGTCAAAATAAGAATATAATGATTGACTTTTGAACCATTTAATTAAAATTTTATGCCTAAATTTAGTTGTCAAACTCATCACAATAACCCCTTTGTGAATTGCTTCTCACCACTTTCCTTATAGACTTAGGAAATTGAAAAATAGTCTACAATAATTTAGGGAAAATGTCTAAATTTAAATTAATGATTAGATTTTATAGAATGGGCAAATTCACTTTAAATAATAAATTAATTGTGAGCAAATGCAAACAACGAAGAAGGACAGTGTAATATAATATAATGTAACATGATTTAAGAGATTTTATTTATTTATTGTTATTAGATTTGAATTTACGCATGGAAATCAAGTATTGTGAGTCGGCTTGGGATTGCTATCATTGCCCTTCAGGTAATCAGGGACTCCAATTTACTTTCTATAATAACTAAATTGAGTGTGTTTTGCTATACTTTTGATTGTAATTTGATCTAAGAATGAAAAATGTTGAATATTTGTGGCAGTGAATATATGGGTTTCTTGCATTCTTCTTCCTTGATGGGTCAACTGCAGTGTGAAGTGAGTCCTTGCCATGGCATTTCATAGTGGGTGTAATAGTGTGTACAACCGCAGCATATGATAAGTGGCATTTTCGGACAAAAAAAATGGTCTAATATGTACAAATAAATTAATTTCATCAAATATTTTTAACATTTTTCAGTATTTTTTTCCCATTCTATCTTCTCCGTCACCGGTGAACCTAAGTTTGCCCTTTATACACTTCTTTCTCTCTCAGCCTTTTCAGTTTTCGTTCACTTTTCAGCCTGTTTGCAAATTTTTTTTAATACATATTTTAGTGATTTTAATGAAGCTGGGTGAAAAATAAAAAGATAGGTTGTAAAATACCATATAATATTAAGCGGATGAAATTAAAAAAAAAAAAGGAAAATCACAAAAAAAGAATGGCTTAGTTGTAAAAATACATTTAATATTTATAAAAAAATAATTTTATCCTTAATATTTAGTTCCGTACAATATGGTCCATAAACTTATTAAAATTTTGCAATTATACTCTTAAAGTAAAGAAACAGTTAATTTGACTGGATTCAATCTTTTTATCGCTGACATTAACATATTATATTATTTTAAATAAATTATGTCACACTAAAGATTTCATTATTTTAGAGATAAAATTGCATTATTTTAATAAATTTAAAAATAATATTGTATCTAACTAGATATTAAGAGTAAAATTATTTTTTTAAAACAATAAAGTTATTTTTGCACATTTGACCAAAAAAAGAAAAAGAGTTTCAATTTGTACTCTCAATCTAATCCAAAGAAGAAAAAAAATTCTAATCTAAGTAGAGACCAATCAAGAGAAAATATAAAAATATTATAACCAATTGAAAAAAGAAAACTAATTGGTTTAGTGGAAGCAGAACAAATAAAATATTTAGAAAACAAACAATATCATTCTATTATACAACCCAGATAGGAATGATCATGAAATGAAAAATTTTCGTTCTTGATTGGGAATCGCTTCAAATGAAATAGAAAATTTTCGAAAATTTTTTCTGTGGGGGCGGAGACGGATAAAAAATATTTACTAATTTAGAATTCAGGACGGAAACGGAGATTGTGGTTCCCGTCCCAAAATTTTTCCACCTTTAAAATTTAATAATTTAATTTATATAATTTAATTTTAAGTTATATTTAATTTTATCAATTGTTAAAATTTATATTAATTTGATTTGCAATTAAATTTATATTTTTAAATTATTAAATGTTATATTTCAATTATAATTAATTGTTAAATATTAAATTTTAATTATAATTATATTTTTTATGCGAGAACGGAAATTTTTGCGGGGATGGGATCCTAGTGAGGACAGGGATGGCCCCGCTCCCGCATGAGGCAGTAGGTGGTAAATCACTCCTCCCTTCCGTTCCGTCTCGTGATCATCCCGAAACGCAATCAGATGGCAACTAGGAAAATGATGAGACCAGCGACCATTCTTCTCAAATAATTATAATAATAGCCACCAAAATGATCCCAACTAGCATTAATTTTTTTTTTTTCTCAAGAGCATAACCAAAAAATGGGATCATTATGAAAGCAAATTAAACAACCAATAACAAACATGTAAACACCAGAAATTATTTCAAATGAAAAATAATAATATATTCAAGTCCAGCTCAAAATTGGGCCCAAGTCCAGCTATATTTTCACATCACAAAACAAAAGAAAATTCAAGTCTTCCAATGGCGAAGCTTTTCTGGGCTTATATATATATTTGATAGACAAAGTTTCCATATTTTATGTATAGTATAATTTAAGCAAGTAAAACATTATCAGTCTCGTATCTTTATAATTAACGAAATATTTAAATAATTACGAAGATGAATTTAAATATTAGAAAGAAGTAACTCGGTCCAACCAAAAGAACACATCTTTAAGAGGGGACAAGATTAACAACAGGATGTTGTTAAGATTTTACAATCTTTTATTACCCTGAAGAAACATGACATCTCCAATTTTGCTTAGAGAATTATTGGGACTGCCCGAATTCTGAAAATCATCGTTTTCCCCAGCTCCCGTTCCCAATATTTGACAACAAAATGGAAATTCTACTTTTTGAACTATTATTTTTTCGCTTGAGACTCATCTCATGCAACAAAAACAAGCAAAATGCACCAATTCCATCGACGGCCAAACCATTGCCTAAAACCTAGTATCTTTCTACTAATGAAAAATACATTCAAAATCTGAAAGTCATGCAGGTCCCTGGCACCATCCTCCACATAATATCAGCCTTAAGCCTCGGCAAATCTGCAAAACCAACAAGGAAATGCCCCGTCAGAGCCAACACTAAAAATGTTACAAGAACCAAGTTATTGCAGGTAACACTGCCCAGCTAATCAAACTACTAGGGGATGAAAGCTCAAGTTTTACCCTAGCTCGGAGAGCTTCAAGTGGGCTTCAGCATAATCAGCAAAGAATGCATCTTCATCCTGTATAATGAGCAAAAGAACACCATCATCATTTGTCAACTATTTCAATATTATCAACACCAGAAGTATTCCTTGATTTACAGGTTAAATGTACACACCCCAGCATATTTATCGACATATGGGCGGAAGCCAGGTTCAGAAAGAAGAACTTTGTCAGTTGGCAATTGGAGAAGACCTTCCTTCTCTCCAGTCAGGAGCTCGCTAACAGAATTTAAGAATGTCCGGTGTCATTTAATGCTTAGAACATAATACAATGCAGGCAAAGCCAGGGCAGGAAGGGATGGAACTCACGTGAAGTAGGAGTTATCAAAGATGAGGGGGTTCGGAGTCCAGGGGCCCTCAAAACCGGAGCGTTCCTTGTGGCATCTTCCCTGCAATAATCATTCCCAACAACAAGCAGAAAAATCAGCATAAAATATTAAAAAATGTCAGGTCTCCTTTATTATAATTTATCTATCACCAAAATGAGAACAAGTTTAATTTCAAATTTAACACCAACCAAGGTGTGGCCACCGGAGAGAGCAACAATTTCCTTGTCGCCAAGACCCATGTGGTCGAAGACATCTCTCAAGTGATCAGAACCTGCAAGGATAAAACTAGCTGAGTTTAGGAACTCACCCAACATACATAAAGGCGGCACCATATAAGTGGCTTCTCAATTTTAATCAGAATAAATCACAGAGAACAAACTAACCCTTGGTAGCATCAGGCAAACGGCCTTCTGGGGGAGGTTCAGGCTTGTCCTGAGATTATACAACAAGGTTGCTGTTAGTATCAGTAGAAAATAAAGCCCAGAAATTCACAACATTGACATTTTAAGGCTCGACTAATTAACATCATAAAGAAACCAAAAATTTATCATAAAATATAAATTTAACAAGGCAACAGGTATGATGCTGTTCTTACACATTTAGCTAATTTGAGAAATTGAATAAATATTCTGATTAATTGATTCAGGGGACATTATTACCATATCATTACCAAACTTTAACACAAAATTAGCCCATCATAGGCAAATACCATCTTTCATGATTATGCCACTGGTCAGGTTTCTTTTGCTAATTAAATGCGACATCCGATAAAGAAAAATATTTCTTTTTATCTTCCCAATCATCCATCCCTACTGGTACTACAAAGTCAAAAATAATGGGCAAATCTTGTTCAATAAACATAATGTTTCCCATATGAATCCAAAGTTTAGCCATCGTTTCGTTGCTCTGGTGATGATATCAACGAAAATATTCAAAACATTAAAAGAAAATTAAAAAGATGCACAGTACTGACCTCCCTTCCGGGGTGGAATGGGATATCAGGCCCACCAGTGACCTCAACAGCAACAACGCCAGCAAGCTACCCAAAAAAGAAAAGAAAAAGAAAACAACCAAACAATCAATCAATTAATCAATATCAACATCTTATTCATCAAATAAGGGTTAAAAACAATAAATAAATAAATAAATACTCCCTCCCCTTTTTTTTTTTTATCAATCACTTATATTATTTTTAAATTAATTAATAAATAATAAAAATTTAAATTTAATATTAAATTACATAATTAAAATTAAATTATAAAATTTGATTCGTTAAAAAAAATTAAAAAAATAAATTAAATTATATTAAAAATTTAAAAATAATATATAAATAAAATTTGAATTTTTTTTTGACAGATTAAAAAAATCGGGGGAGGGGGGGGGAGTAAAATAGAAACCTGGTAAAAGTCAGCGTAGCTGATAATAGGGAACTGCTGCTTGATGGGCTCGAGAAGTCTAACAGCAATATCAAGCCCATTGTTAGCACCGTGGGCCAGCTCTGCTGGGTGCTTTATGGTTCCAAATGGACCACCTGTCTTGGTCTTCACGTCGTAGGTACCGGCTGAGTGCCATCTGCACCATCACGACCATGTTTCCACAAACCGATCAAAACTCAGTCTCCCTAAGAACAATATAAACGACCAAATACATAAAAATATAGAGAATATAGCATACGCGAGACGAAGCATGATCGGAGCACAGTTCTTCTCGGCGATTAAACCTCTGAGCTTTCTCCTGGCCTTATCGACTGCCTTCTGATACTCTTCACTTACTTTTGGATAGTTCTTCGTCATTTTTTCCTTCTGTAAACAATCGTTCTCAGATCAGATCATGAGTCCAAAATAACAACCAAACCTCACGAACCGATCGGATCAAAAACCAAAAAATCCATCATTTACATTTCAAACAAACAGATCTATCAACAGATTCGTCAAATGCGAAACAGCATTCGACAGTTAAATCGGAACTAAAACAATTAGCTGAAACAGATCGAGAAAGAGTTAAATGAACCTTGCAACGGTAGAAACAGAAAAAATCAAATCAAATCCCTGAGCTAGAGGCGGACACGAGCTGAGCACAAGCTCCGAACTGAGACATTGGAGGAGGCAAATATATTGGGGAAGTGTTGCAGGGGGAGAAGGTTCGAGTAGGTTTTTCCTAGACCGTCTGATTTTGACTAATCTTGTGGCTGAAGATAGTTTGAGAAATGAACGGCCAGGATTTGAGTGTGAGAAAAATACTTTGTGGTGTGGCGTGTGGTAGGTGACGGGATTGAACAGTATGAAAAGAGAGTGAAAAAGGGATATAGAAAATTATAGGAAGAAGTTGCAAAATCAAACAAATCAGGGTTGATGTTGCCAAAAAGGTCGGGGGCCCACCTTTAAGGAGATCATTTTCTTTTGTGACTAAAATACCCTTACTGGATTTTATATATTTAATCAAAATTTGGTATTTCTCTCTTTGGATTTAAATTAATTTAAGCATTTATTGTTTTTATTTTAACTTAAATTTGTTTTTGAAATCTCGTAATAAGGAAACTTAGATCGATTGTTATGGTTTATCCTTTATGGATTATGTAGGATTAAATTTTTTTTTATCAATAAAAAATTTAAATATATTTTATTAGTGAAAATAATAGAATTTGAACTCTATTCAATTTTCGAACATTAAAAGTGCATATAATTTTTAAAAAAATTAAAAATTTTAATCATATCATTTATAAATTATTTTTTCTACAACTTCCATTACATTTAATATTATAGAAAAATCAATAATAAATTACACAAAAAATGAATTATTAATTTTTTTTCTCATCCCGAAAAATGTAATTAATAAAAAAATACAAGTATCATTGAGGGAAGTTATACACAATGTCATTTCATAATTTGGATTAAAAAGAATAATTGTTTGCCAAGTTAATGGAATAATAAATTTTGATAAAAGAAATGAAATATTAAAAGTGTGTGTATATATATATGGTAAGAATATCTATGAATTTTTTTTCTTTTTTTGAGCAAACATATCTATGAATCAAATGTATATAATTTAACAAATCAAAAGAAAAATATCTTCATTTATATATACTGAGGTTTTTGTCATCACCTATTAATTATGAAGTTCGGTTACTTTCTATGGGTAATTTGTTGCTCATTTAAGTTTGGATGGAGACTTTTTCATCCATATTTGCTAAGTTAAATTTGTATAAAAATATAGTAACTTTCATAATTCTATCCCTCATATACGACCAATACAATTATAATTTTTTTTTCTCTATCAAGTCAATTCATACTTTAGATTATTATTAGTATTATTTATTTTCAAATCAATTTTATTATTTGGATTATTTTTTTATTTTGAAGGCCACATTTTTTATGATGATAAGTCTGTACCAAAAAAAAATTCTTTAAATGTTAATTAATGTGTGAAAATCATGACTATCTGTAGTTGACATAAAGAAATATATACAAAACTTTTTATTTTTATTTTATTTTAGTGGAATCATTGAAATCATTACCTTTTATGTGAAAACATATATTTATTTTAAGAGGAAAATGGCTTGTATATTTTTTAATAAAATATCTATGTTTGTACATTTTAAGAGAAAAAACAGGTTAAATAGATTGACTCATGATCCGATTAATTTGGATAAATATGCGGACCAATTTATGACTCGTCTAATCTACACGTGATTCAATCCATTTCATAATAATATGTTTATAATACGATTAGTTTGTGATCCCATACATTTTAATCCAATCCGATATGTTTACCAAATTTAATTTTTATGTTTAAAATTAAAATTTATTATTTATAAAAGAAACAAATTGCATTAAGACTAATGCATATTAGATTTTAGTGTTGAAACGCTTTAATTTGATATAAAAATTATAATTATAATTTAAATAAATATCTATTCAAAAAAATCTTAACTAAATATTAAAAGTTATCCAAATTTTAAAAAGTTAATAAAATTAAAATTGGGAAAAAAATTGATTTGCAATAAAAAAAACTGAATCATGTGCTATTCAAAATAATATAGGGTTGTGCTTTTAGCAAGTCTATACCTATGAAAATCCCTTGCATCTACCATTATTTTAAAAATGATTATGAAATAAAATAATAAATAATGATACAAAAAAATTAATTTAATCTAAAATTAAAATGATATAGGATTTTTATTATCTAAAAAATTCATCACCTCCTATACATAAATGTATAATATAGACACAGATAAATAAATAAATAAATAAATAAATAAATAAATAAATAAGAGATTAGACAGAATAATTATTGATTTATCTCATAAATATGAGCTCATCCAAGGATAGATTCGTAATTTGATAAGTAAGAAATCATTGATACTTTGTTGAAGCTGTAAATGTCCATGTCAATAGGTGTGAACACAATTAGCAACAGAAGATTCCATGCAGAGCTTGATAAATTTACTGCCAGTCACACAGGATTTTCCTGCACCCGACATTCTGATTGGTCCACGTCAGCACCTGGCAGCACCACTCGAAGCCACTTCCATGTTTCTGACTATTTTATTTCAAGCTGCAATTTGATTGGTCTAAAAGAAAGAGTCCGTCTAATAAAAACGCGCCACGTGGGAAGAGCACGATATTGACCTGACTTCCTCTGGGATTTGATACCTTGGAATTGGGATAAACCTAACATAAAGTAACGCGCAGGAGTGTGGACAACCAAACTCGAATAGAATGAATTTTGATCTATTTAGTATGATTTGTTGGTTTAATCGTTTCGATTTAATTTTTGAAATTGAAAAATTGAACGAACTGAATCGATCGAAATTTTAAAATATATATATTTTATATTATTATTATATCTAAATAGACATTCTAGCTTAGTAGTAGCGTGAGACGTACTTAAAATCATTAGGTCTTGAGTTCAAATTCTAACATGCACATATTTTGTATATTTTTTATTTTTTAATTTTTTTCAAGTGAATTAAAATATAAATTTAAATCACTTTAATTTTTTTTACAAGTGAGTTAAAATTTAAAAGTTAATTAAAATATAAATTTAAATCCTTAATTTATTAAATTGAGTAGTAGAATCAATTTTTTTACTTTAATTTTTTTTACAAGTGAATTAAAATATAAATATAAATTCTTAATTTATTAAATTAAGTAGTAGAGTATTAGTTTTAGAAGTGAATTAAAATATTAATCTAGAAATTAATAGTCCTTAAATTCCAAAATATCATTCTACTTTTTTTAATCAATTTTATATATGTACCATTTTATTATTGAGTTGATCCATAAATTTTATCTAAATCCAATTTTTTTCTCATGTACGAGTTTCGGGTCAAGAATCAATTACAAGTCCGATCAATGTTCACGTTTACTCATGGTCCAACTACCTACATCCTTATGTTTTTTTTCTTTTTTATTGAAAATTTGTGATGTTTTGTCCCTTTTTTATGCTATTAAATGGAGACTACCAATGCTAAAGTGTACATTAAATTATGCTATTTACCGCCTATAGTGCGTGGTGTATTTTTTTTAACATTTTTAATTATATTAGTAATTTTTAAGTAAATTTTGAAAAAAAAAGGAAAAATATAAAAATATTATACAAAATGTTAAGAGCAAAATAGTTATTTTTATAAAATATAAATAAAAAGTTATTACCTTTAAAATATGAATTAGTAAAAAGTAGAGTTCATTAATAATGTGAATAGTGATATAACCGGATATTTTAAATATATACGCACAATTAATTTTGCTACTTTAGCATTCACATAAATACTTAGCGTTCATATAAACACCGTAATTTTCTTTTAATGGCATTGAAAATAAGAGTAAATAATACCTATTTTTGGAATTTTAAAGATAATTTTTTGAAAAATAAAATATATGTTCCCAAATTATATTAAAAAAATAAAAAGAAGCTAACAATGTGCAAAACATTTAGTGTGATATTATTGTGGTGCAAAATATGATTATGTTTTATTTTAATAAATAAATAAATAATGCAACCAAATTTGAGATAAATTTTGAATTAAATATGTTTCTTTATACGTATGTTTTCCATCTGTGTTTGTATATCTGGATTTTATAATTTTATAATTATAATTAATGAGATGGCCCTATTGTTATTTAATTTTGATTAGTATTTATTATAGACATAATATAATAAATTTATGTATATTATTTTAATTTTAGTTATTTTAAATGAATTTATTTTGTTGAATATAAATTAATTTAATTTATGGACCCATATAGGTTAAAAGCCCAATAAAAAATAAGCCTATATTGACCCAGAATCGATTGAACCGAACCGACTAAAATTATTTCAGTTTGTTCGATTCTCGATTCTATAAAGTTCAGTTTCAATTTGGTTCTTATATTTTCTGAAGTTTGGTTTTCGGTTCAATCAGTTTTATCCAAAACCAAACCGAACCGACCATTTGCTCACCCCTAGTAATGCACTTCACGCCTGTTTTCAGTTGGATTCATGCTCAAAACTTCAAATTTAATGGGGAGATTTTTTTAAGATGCAGTTAGCCGCTGCATTATCAGTCTTATATGTTATTTGTTCAATAACATTACACAGTATTGTGCTTTCAATTTTCGTCAAATATTTTCATAATTACCCAGTTGAAAACTTTTTATTTAGCATCTATATAAGCTTCGAATGCTGGAACTCATTTGCATTCGAAGTAATTGATATTGAAATTCCGGTGCATATAAAAAAATTCTCAATTGCTGAAGGACGTGAAAATTAGTTAATTCACGCATTACGAATTTTTTTATAATAATATTTATAAGAATATTATTATATTTTTAGTATCTTTGGTTGTAATAGGTAAATATTTTTATTCGATTATTTATAATTTAATATATTAATTATATTTGTATTATAATGACATTAACTTTTTATTGTATTTATTTAAAAATAAGAGTACATTGAGAATTCGAAAATAATAAGGATACAGTTAAACTAGTTATTAAAAACAAGTAGGGATGAGCATGGACCAGTTAACTGGTCCATTAACAATTTTTTTAAATCAGTCTATTACTATCGGTTAACCGCTATATCGATTTCGATTTTTAACTCGGTTTTTCGGATCGATTTATTGGTTAACTATTAAAAAATTTTAATATATAAATTTAATAAATTATACAATTTATAAAATTATTTTTAATAGTTAAAAATGCTTTAAAATGAAAAAATACTAATTAAATACAATATCAATTAAAATAATCAAAATAAAATTTCCATAATTAATTATAAAAATTAAAAATATTCAATATAAAACTAACAATAAAATGCTAATTATGCACATAATGTTAATATTTATTTACTAAAAATATATATATTTTACAAAATTATATATAATAATATTTATAAAATTACACAAAAATTGAAAAATATAAGTGTAAAATTTAAAATATAATTCATAATATATATATATATATATATATATATATATATATATATATATTCGGTTTTGGTTTCGGATCGGTTAACCACCGATTTTTAAAGTAAAACTATAAACTTAAAATTTCGGTTCAGTTAACCTAAAAATTGATTCGGTTTCGGACCAATTTTTCGGTTAACTTAAATTTCAGTTAACCATGCTCATCCCTAAAAACAAGTATGCTATTAATTTTAGTATATTTTTTCTATTGTCATATATATTTACATAATATTTGATAAATTTGAATGAATATTTAGTATTTATATAACATATCAATAATATATTTATTAATAAATTTGATATGATAATAAATTTTATTGGTGACAATACTTGTATATTATTAAAGTTTAAATATGGATGTATTTTTGAAATATAATTCTAAAATTGATATAGTATATTTTTCGTAATAGTTATGTTAAATTGTAAGATTAATATTTTTAAGTTTTAATTGGAATAAATAAATTAATAAATTAAAAAATATATGAAGTAAAATTTTATAATTTTATATATTTTTGAAATGTACAATTCCAAACATCATGGTCTAGAAAAATTATGATAATATTATTTTCACATATAGGCTGTTTGAAGATATCAACATATACCGAATTTTATTTGCACATAGGAGGAAAAATAAGTTATGGAGCTGCATGTTTTGAATACGATATAACTGCTCCGAATGTCATCACAAGGAGATTGAGACTAAAAACTAAGCCAACTCTTCCTGAATTGCGGTATAAAATTCACGTTAAAATGGATTTAGGTATCAATGATGTGATTTATATAATTATATACAATAGTCCATTATACAACGGAGGACAGCTATGCTGGATGACGATGGATTTAGCAGATGACATTGGTCCTAGTCAGCCGAGGCAGTCCATAAATTGACATGACATTAAATACTTTCCTAATTTGGGAAAGATATTGGTCCTAATCAGTCAAAATAATCTATCAGTAGACAAAATGATAACTTAATTGGAAGGGAGGCATATGTCGATTCAGGGCACGGTCATATATGCACTCCAGTAAACTAGATTCCTATTGCCTATACGAGTCAACCAAGGCGGTCGTTGAGTCGAATGGTTGGTAATTTTTTAAGTAAATCCATCTTTAAATCAAGATCAGGAAGTCGTTCAATTGATAGAAATTTTGCGATTGGTACACCATCTTTGTATAAATCATATTAAATAATTTACCATAACTTCAAAATTAAATACAAACCTGATCATTGCGCTGCAAGTCCAATTTCTCTCGATATCTATTAACATATTTATTATTATTATTTCTCAAATCTAAATGGGATCGCCACTTGTTACATAACAAATAATCAACTTGTTATCCTATTTTTTTAACAAATAAAACTAAGAATATTCCAACACTAAATATAATAAAAAATATTTACCTATAACCATATGGCCTCATCTGATCTAGAATAAATCTGTCGATAAAGGCGACCGAAATTAACGGAATATTTTCCATGTCCACATTTGGATTAATTGATGATACCCACTAAATCCACCTGCATCTAGTTGGGTTGCAGGGCATAACTCCCTATGAAGCCATGCAAAAACTGCTGATCCCCAGCTATAATCAGCAACTTCAGCTAAATTTTCTAATAGTGAAAGGACGTCAAATGTATAAAATTATTAACTTGGTTAAGTTATAATAGCCTATCAATACAATGCAAGATCCATGCACGAGCACAATATTGTACACGATAGTCCGTCGCACCTGCTGGTAAATGACTAAAATGTTGAGTCAACCACCTTATTTTTATTTTTGCTCCTTTAAATACATCTTCTGGAGGAACATTCCCCAACAACCGAGCATAAATATCAGGCCAAACATAATATAAATGTCCTGTAATAGCTCGTCCTTCTACAGGCAACCCGATAAGTATCTATATATCCTCCAGAGTAATTGTACTTTCACCAACAGGAAGGTAAAAAGTATGTCTCTGGCCTCCACCTCTCTGTAAGAGCAATCATCAAATCAACATTAACATTCACAGTACCAATTTGGGACACTCCATAGAAACTTGATAAATGCAGGTAAGGTATTATCCTTTCATTTATGTTCGTATAGTGTCCCTCAACACTAGCTCTACATGTAAACAAAACATCGTGTTTGACCTGAAATAAATAAAATTATGAAATAAATATATATAATAAATATAATTTAAAATTATTTACTATTTAAAGATAAAGTAAAAATAAAATTATACTTTCGCTTTAAATCGCATCGGCTCGGTGCTTGCCACTCAACGTCAAAAGCTCATCAACATACGGCCCTTGTTTAATAAATTATGCTCTTCTAAAAGGTTCTATATTTTTAATAACCTATGTGCAAAATCACCGATAATATGTTACGTTTGCACGTAAAATAAAATTATTACTGATTAACTGTATATTTAAAATAAATAAATTTTGCATAAATATAAATTAAATACTATTATCATTATTTAAAATCAATTTTTTAATTTTAAAATATTCACTTTTTTACACCAATTTTTTTTCCTACCGATACCAATATTTACAAACAAATAAAAAATGTTTCTATATTTTTTTAATACATTAATTTTTTTTAGTTTAGCAATAAATTAAATAATGGGCCTTTTTTCATGATCAATATTATAATTTACATAAAATAAACAAAAAAATTACATAGTAACACAATTAAATTTACAATAAAATAATATTTCATATCTTGTGCACAAATTAAATGGACGATAAACCATTTAGTTTGTTTAAATTCAATAATTTAACTAAACCCAATAATTAATCATATACAACATACCAAAACTAATACCAAATACATGTAAAAAAAAATAATATTCACTGATTTTATAATAAAATTAAGCACAAATTTTAATATAATATAACTCATAACCTATTTTGATTAACATTAACATTAAATTTTCCACAATATATCAAACTACTATTCTAATAACTAGAAATATTACATATTGTATAACATCAAATAAAATGAGGATTGATAACTTACCTTTTTTTTTTCTTTGTCTTGTGTCTCCAAATAAAATAACAATAAATACCTACAAATTACAAATTAATACTATAAATTAATTTTTATCAATTTTATTTAAAAAATAAACAAAAATATTATACTTACCTCTTTCAACTTATTTGACTTAGTATGTGCAGCAACAACAAAAATTTGCACTTGATCGTTTGAAGCAAAATCGGGAGAGGGAGAGAAGGAGTGTTGAAGCTTGAGAGTTGTTTCTTTAAATCTTTAGAATGAAGAAGCAGAAGACCAACATTAATATGGGAAAAGCTTAAGGGAAAAGTCTATTAATATCATACCCACCAACCTTGAGTCACCGTGATTTAACTATTGCATGAAGAGTTAACGTGGAGGGTGGCAGACTTTATGGAAGACACAACCAGTCAATGTCGAAAATTCACTGACAATGCAGTCACCTGCTGCGTCTTCAGACTGCCTGCAGCCAGTCGCGTGGGCCAACACCTTTTTCGGATGACGCAGCAAAACGCTGCGTTTTGGAAAAAAATCCCAAATCCGCAAATAATTTATGGCATGTTCCATTTTTACAAATATTTTATTATATTACATTATTTAAAAAAATCTCCCAATTTAATGGTTGAAAAGAAAACAAATTAGTAAAAAATATCAACTTGGAGCAAGGAATGGAGATTTAAATAAATAAATATCAAATATAACTTTATTATTATTATTATTATTATTATTATTATTATTATTATTATTATTATTATTATTATTATGCATGTTGCAAAACTATTACATAATTAAAACAATTAATATCTAATTATGTAATTCGAATTCTTAAGTTTGAATTCAGTCCAAATTTTTTCAAAATATAAAAACATTACTAATCGATTATTAGGGACCGTTATTCAA
The DNA here is from genome assembly GCA_037975025.1 of Excoecaria agallocha. Lineage (NCBI taxonomy): Eukaryota > Viridiplantae > Streptophyta > Magnoliopsida > Malpighiales > Euphorbiaceae > Excoecaria > Excoecaria agallocha. The sequence continues at coordinate 4,798,521 of CM075814.1, read as the reverse complement.
CATTAATAGCTCAACTAGTTTAATATATAACATCGTTATACACTATAGGCATGTTTGGTTCACTGTATTGTATTAGCTTGTATAGTATTAACTACGTTTGGCTCACTGTATTGTATTAGCATGTATAGTATTAACCTATATATATAGTATTAGCCTGTATAGTATTAGCCTGTACAGTATCAGCCTGTATTATATTATACAATATTTGGTATAAATTTTTATTAGCCTGAAATACTGTATACTGTATTTGGTGCATAATGTCGTAATATATTATTTTTTAAAAATTAAAAATAGATACAATTAAATTATTTTTATTGTAACTAATTTAGATAAAAAAATTATAATTATAAAATACAAAATTTAACACATCAATTTTTTTATTAAAAATGAAAATATTTAATGAGAAATGACTATATATTATTAAAAAGATTGGCATTTCAAAAATCAAAATTAGATAAAAAAATAAAACAATCCAAATGACGAATTTGATGACACATTTGAGCAAAAAATGAAAGCATTTATCAATTATAATATAATTTTTATATAATAGCTATTAAGTTATGCGTTCAATATTATAAGTTTGAAGATTTGATCGTAGTGTGGTAATGGTAGTGGAGGCAGTGTGGTAATGGTAGTGGAGGCGGTGTGATGGTGACGACAGCGATGGTGATGTGTGTATTTGGTTTGTGTATCTACACCATTGAATTGTGCACGTTTTAGAGACCGGACAATTAAAATGCGTATGCACTAAATTACTTCCTATATACATTTAAAGATTTAAAAAACTATGATTTTTTATATTTTTTTTATTTTGGTGGGTTTTACAGTTATTATGGCCATGTTTGATTTTTTGAATTGCATATGAAATAATATAATATAGTACAAATTAATATAAGTACGTTGTTTAAAAAAATTTCTAAAAACTTAATATGAGAATAATATAATACATCATGGCAATGTTTGGCTTTCGGTATTACACATGTAATAATATAGTATAGTACAATTTACTACAAATATGGTGTTTGAAAAGTTTTCTAAAATAATTATTATGGGATAATATAATATACTACAGATCTCATTATTTCACATATACCGGATAAAATAATATACCACAAATCATTAGATTTGTGTAACATGGTAAATATCGTATTAATTGTAATGGCCTCAACACCGGGTCAGTCGTGAATAGTACTTTCCGACAGTGAATAGTGTTTCCCGGGCCTGAAAGGACACCCGGAAGTCGGAAATATTTTATTGGACTATTTGAAAGGAATAGTTATGGTGAGTCTATGGTTGAAATTTGAAGTGTATTTGAGGTCAAATAGACCTCCGAAAGTTAAAAATACGAAAAGGTAGCGAGTCAATTTCCCTGATAGGGAAGGGGACTTGATTTGGCTTAAATAATTAAAAATAGTAAACGAACTCCGAATATCGCCAGATTTTGCGTACCTACATGAATTTTTATGTAGAATATTTTGGTATTGAGAATGGAATTTTTCGGTGACACCGGTAGTTGTCGAATCAGACCGATAAGTTTGAATCGGACCGATAACGGACTCCGATTGAGCCAAAAATTTATTCCTACCTATTTTTGATGTTTTAAGAATGATGGAATCAAAATTGAAATAATTTGAAATGAGGAAGAGAGAGAAATTGATTTGGGCTTTAAATAGGCCTAATTGGGCCTTAATGTTTGAGTGGGCAAAGCCCACTCATTTAAGCTCTAATTTGGCCCATCAATAGGAGATAAAAGGAGCAAAATATCTGGAGTTTATCTCCAGAAGTCTCCAGCCACTTCTTCTCCTTTGGTGGCCGAACCAAGGTCCCTCATCTCCTCTCTTTTGATTCTTCTTCTTTCACTCAAAAATTCCACTAAACTTCAACATAAGAGATGAAGTTTCATCCCTCTAGATGATTAATCAACCATCAATCCTTTGATTTGAAGAAGGAAAGTAAGAGAAATCAAGAGGGAAAGGTTTAGGTATCAAAATGAGGTAAGAGATTTTCAAGGTTTTAAATTTATTTAAGGGTACCTATAAGTAGTTTTAGGTGCCTAGAATCCATTTTTGTGGTTTAATTGAGCTAAAAATGTTGATATCATAGTGTTTTATTTGATGAAGATTTCGGCTCCCATGGTTTCTTTATGGTGATGGAAAGCTTTCTTTGGTTTAAGGCATGAAAAATGAAGTTTAAGGAAGGTTAAGCATGGAAAAAGGTAAGTGACTAACAAATCCCTTAATTTCCCATTTAATATGAATTTTTATTGATTATGTAACTAAAATAAAAATATGAAAAATTGTTAATTGATGCAATTAGGTTAGGGTAATTGCAATTGGGGTTAAAGAAATGATGAATGGAAAGTAAAAAGGAAAGAAATAAAAATCCTTAGGAAGAAAAGTATTATGGCCGAAATTGATGCTAAGGAAAAATGGTGAGAAATTTGCATGAAAATGATATATGTTGGTTTAAAATAACAATAAACATGATAAATGATGCCTATGAATTTTTAGAGAATAGTTAGAAATTATTTGAGAATTTTTATGATTAATTATAGTGTATGTATATAATGAAACTTGTGATTTATTGTGAATTACATGAGTATTTTGATGAAAAATGATAAGAACCAATAAATAATGCATAAACAAAATTTATTGGAATTTATTGAATTGATTGAGGTTTTATTGGAATTTTTATGTGAATATGTATAATAAAAATAATTAAATTTTAATGCATAATTGCATAAAAATGACAAAAGTGATAAATTAATATGAAATTAAATTAATGTCAATGGTGAGGAATAAAAAGTCAACCGAGAAATTTCCCGGAATAATTATTAGGCCGCAAAAATAATAAGAATAATGAATTATCTGTAGATAATTCTTAAAATAAATGAAAATGATAAAAATAAATTAATAAGTAAATAAAAGAAAGAGAAAATGAAGTTTTATATGGAAAAAGGACTCAAATGAATGAAATTAAAAGATTTGGGGCAAAATGGTAATTTTGCCAAAGTGGATAATTAATGAGTAAAAATAAATAAGAAATAGTAATAAGGGCAAAATGATAATTTTGGTGGCCTAACGGTTTCGAAAAATAGAATTTCCGTGGTTTAAGGACTAAAACGTAATTTTACCCGAAAATGGTAAAATTAAGAATAAAAGATGAATAATGAAGGAAATTATATAATAAAAATGAAAATAAATGATTATAATGGCAAAATCGTAATTATGCATTTGAAATGAATAAATTGATAGAAAAAGACAAATTATGCATATTCGAGACTTAAAATAATAAATGATATTAATTAAGTCCCTAAATGCCTAAAAGTAGAAAAATAAAGACGTGACTAATTTATTAGAATAAATTAGTCGACAAAAAGTATTAAAAGAATTAATGATTATAAAAATGTTTCGCCGACAAAATAAAGTTGGCATACTGAATGATTAAAAAGCCTGAACAATAAAAGAAAAAGAAGTCAACTATTGAATGAGTAGAGAATAATTCGCAAAGAATTATATAAAAAGAATAAAAAGAAAATTGTGAATTATTATGTTATAATTCATAATTTATAATCTGTATAAAAGATTAAAAGATTTAAGTATCTGAGTGAATTATCGAAGAATAATTCACAAAAGTGACTGGAAAAGAGAAAGTGAATAAAGTGAATAAAAAGTTATTGAGTAGTCACAGGCACGAAAGAGTGCATTTGACTAAAATAATGTATAGTGATAAACCAAAAAATAAAGAAATTAAAAGTTTTAAATGTTCAAAAATGTTTGCAATGATATTGATTATGTTGCCCTTAGCGATAGACAGGTAGTATGATTCTTGTTTTGGATATAATTGGCTAACCATAGGGACATCTCTGTACCGCGGTGCAAGTCATGGCGACTTGCTTAGCTATGGGCGGGATCTTTGATCTCCATAGCTTCTGTAAAAGTGAAAGTGTATCTGTATCTGTATCTGTTATGTGGGACTTGATCTTTCGAGATCATTTCTCTATCTGCTACGTGGGACCTTTGGGTCCAGTCCCGTGTATCCTTTGTGGGAAACCTGTTATATTGCATTAGGGGCATATCGAAATGAATAATTAAGTACTGTTTTATTGACTTGAATACATAAAGTTATAACGAAACGATTCGTTTGAAATAAAATGCAAAGTCAAAATAAATCTGTAAAGATTTCTGAAAGTGTAATTAGTACTAAAAAGAAATGATTTATAAGAGTATGATATTAAATCAATGTTAGTTAAGCTTTTACAAGATATTCGAATATATCTTGATTTATGTGAAAAAGATAATTATAATTGCTTAATAATTCTTGTACCATATACCACTGTTAAGATAATGACAACTCTGAAAGATAAGTTACCTGAAAAGTAAAACGATATAAGACATAAGATTATGCAATAAAAGTAAAGTACAAGACATAATTTTTAATTAGATAATTAAATATGAATAATGTATAAAAGAAGAAAAGAAGTTTTGACTGCAAAGTACTCCAAAATGGCTATATCGCTTTGCGAAGAAGCTTATAAGCCTTGTAACAGTAATGTAATTATTAGATCAAAGTTAAAGTAAAGTAATAGAATAAATGGTAAAAAGTGAAGTCAAAATATAGATTGAATAATTGACTAATAAAGCAAGTAGTAAAAAAAGAGTTTATTTTGGTACTAGTAAAGACACGAGTACCAATACACATCGCTAAATGAAATGATAAGTAAATTGCTATGACTAAAGGATAAAATGAAAGTACTGATAAAAAGTAAAAGTTATAGTAAAGATTAACGTAAAGAAAAAGGTAAATCTGATATTGATCTACCTAAAAAGATACTGTAGTACAGTTAAATGTTTAGAATAAAAGGAACAATGATTATCTGAATGTGAATAATGATAACTGAATAAAAGGAAATGTTTAATGAAATAAGAAAAATAGAAGCATAAATTATGTAATTATGCTTATTCTTGGGAAATTCTTGGATTAGTAGTCACCACTGGGCATGATTAATGCTCAGCACGTAGTGTTTACTGCGTGCAGGTTCTGAAGTGTTGCAGGAGCACAGTACATTGAAGGACCAGATCGGAAGAGAAGACTTTTGTGATTTTTTTTAGTGTAAGCTTTTGGCATGTATATACTTAGACTATTAAGGTAAGAGTTTGAATGATATTTTTGGTTATATGTTTATTTGTCTTGGATGTATGGATTAATATAAGTTTTGATTTGATGATTAATGTGTGTTCATAAGATGGTTAATTGATTTTGTAATTACAGTATAAGTTTTTCGAGGGGATTGAATTGTATGAGGAAAAAAAAAACTTACCGGTTTCGGCTAAGTTTCGTTTCGGAAAAGACTGTTCCGAGAAGGGTGTTACATTAATACTAAATACCGTCCCATTACTATTGCCGCTGCCATCACCACCACCATCATCCCGCTGCATGCAGTTGCTGCCATCGCCCCCACAATCACATTGCCACCACCATTGCTGAATCATTATAGCCAGCCCCTACCACCAGACCACTGCCGACATAGAAACCACCCCCACCGCCACTACCATTGTTGCCATCGCCACCATTACCACACTATGATCAAATTTATAAACTAATAATATTGAATGTATAGCTTAATAGCTATTATACAAAAATTATATTATAATTGATTAATTTTTTCATTTTTTGTTCAAATGTTTAGTAAAATTCATTGTTTAGATTTGTTCATTTTTTTTATCTAATTTTGCCTTTAGAAATGCCAGTTTTTTATTAATATACAATCATTTCTCATTAAATTTTTTAGTAAAAATTGATGTATGTATTAAAAATTATATTTTATAATTATAATTTTTTATCTAAATTAGTTACAATAAAAATAATTTAATTGTATCTATTTTCAAAATTTTTAAAAATAATATATTATGATATTATGCATTAAATATAGTATAAAATATTATAAGCTAATACAATTTTGTAATAAACAATGTATAATATAATACAACAGACTAATACTGTATAGACTAATGATATACAAACTAATATTATACAGTAAACCAAACGTGCCCTATAAATTAACCTTGCGCAATAACAAACTGTGTTTTTCAATTTCATTGGTTCTATCTAAATTTGACCTAGTTTGAGTAATTCAAAAAAATATAAGAATCCAATATTCATTTTTTAAATACAAAAATTTAATATAGAAAAACTTTAAAGTCTACAAATCAAATGATTTCTTTTGTCCTAATTAAACCAGTTGATGTATTAATTTATACTTGTCAAATGGATCGACTTGAAAGCAAATTTGTATTGGATTATAAACCAATTGATCTGGGTTGTATTGAATCATTATGTAAATGGATGATTATTAATAGCTCAAGTTTACGATATTATTTTTAAATTTTTGCTAAATAATATATATATAATTGCATTTTATTTTTTTTAAAACAGAAGAGAAGCTAAAAAAAAAACATAAAAATGAGGTAAGCATGCATAGTGCGACGATAATACTCATGCCAGAAAAAGATTGGCAGTCCTATAAAACGCTGCACCAGCAGCATCTCCTAACAAAATATGCCTCATTGTGCGACGATAATACTCATGCCAGTAAAAGATTGGTTCTTGAGAGAATGCCTAATTGTTTTTATATTTTCCTCACATAAAATAAATATATAAAATCAAAAATAATATAAAAGTATCATACAATAAGCTAGATTTTATCAGGTCAAATGAAGAGAATTATAAATTAATGATGATATATTAAATTAGGATTTATACGATATTTTTATGATGAAGTGTCGGTGTCGTGACTTAGAGCAAAATTTGCTGCATAGTATTATAGTATTTTTGGAACTGTAAGAAGAAATTTCAATACAACACTCAATTAGCAATAGTCAAATTCACCTCAATATTTAATTTGATCCAAACTGGTTTCTAGTTTTAATTTGAAGCTCTTTCAAACGTTTCTTTCCAAAAAGAAAAAGTTATTTCTACTGTATCAAACATAAGTTCATCTTAAAATATCATAGTGAACTAAAAAAATAAAGAAAAATTACAGGCAATTTTTTTCATGAAATTAAGCAAGGTGAACATAACTTGTGATAATATTTCCGAAAAATTTTGATCCGAATTTGATACCTGCGAAAAAGGTAAATGACTTATGGAGGTTTATCACTATTTCGACTGTCAAGTCAATTCTTTCGAATATGAAAAATCATAAAGAAATCATGAAAAATACAGAGAATCTCATAAAAAGAATAAAAATCATACCTGAATAAATAACCGATTTTAGTTATTTATACTGTTAAGAATTTGCTTATAATCAGGACTCTGAATGCCATAAAATTTTATATCAAATTAAATTAGCTTTGTTATCAAATTGAAAGTTGCATATCAATTTAATAAAAAATTAAATAATTTAGAAATAATAGATTTTGCCCAACCTTTGAATTTAACTCATCCATAAAAATGTACCCTAAATTCAAGTCGTTAATAATTCATTTGTAACTTGCACAATGATTCTACTTAACTCGTTCCATCATCATGGCTGGCTTTCTCAATTTGATTTAGTGCAACTCATAAAAGGGACAAACACTTATGCTTTATTTGGATAGGAGTAAATTGAATTTTCTTTAATGAGTGGAAATGGGAGTAATGAAATTTGTATTTCCAATTATTTTTATTCTATTATTTGGATAACTTAATAAACACAGAGAGTGAATTAGATTTTCATAGATATATTTGACAATTATGCCCTTATGACGATGCGATGAAACAGCAAGCATGTGCTTGGCCGTGCATTACCCTACCTAAATCCATGTTTGGCCGTGCATGGATATAGGCAATGTGATGCACGCCTGTGCATTATCCTACCTAAATCCATGCGCTGTCGTGCATGGATTTAGGCAGGGTAATGTACGACCAAGCATGAATTTAGGTAGGATAATGTCCGGTCGTGCACGGTTTATAAAGAGGGATAATTTGGTAATTTTAGCAAATTATTTTCATCACCCGCCCATTTACCCCGCTTTCTCTCCGAATTGGAAGGAAATAAAATGTTTAAAAGTGAGTTAATTGAAAAATCTAATTTCCATTGGATTCCCCTCTCAATTTTATGATTGTACAATCCAAAGAAGAGAAAGTAAGATAATTTCAATATACTTTCTATCCAATTACTTTCACTTCCGTCAATCCAAACAAAGGTTTAACCTAAAAATATACTATTTCAACAAAATTTTGCAAAGGATCCATTTTTATAAGTAATCTTAAACACCCTAATTGCCTGAGTTACTACATTTAATGAATACGATATCCATATATCATGTTTGTTAACACTGCAAAAAGTGGATTTACAATTGCAACAGCAATGAAAGAGTAAAAAAATATTAACAAGGCAAAGGTACATTTCTTACTCAAGTATATCAAGAGCAAATATCCATTGAAGAGAATTGACATGTAACCAATTTTCCTGTAACACAATGAAAATGATGTTCGACTAATCATTAAATTGCACAACTTAACAATCCAAAGCAATTTCGGAAACCTAAAAAATAGTTACACCAAGCTATAGAAGCTCATTGGAGAAACCATAAAATAAATCCAAATTGCACATACAGATCCACCTGCAGCAAAAACTATTAGGTCTTCCAGCAGAAGAAGCCCACGCTTTCCAGCATCTGTTAGGATGTCCCTCATCAATAACTATTCTCTAGAAGCAGATTCATGGCCTAAAAACCTATGCATCCTCCCCACCCCATAAAAAAAGGCACCACACAAACTTATATCAATTTATGCATATTATTATGACTCTTAAATCTTTGTGCAATGACCAATAAACAAATTGTTTGGAATTCTTTATAATCCACAAACCAGACATACACAAAGCTCAAAAATAAGCATGTCGATTAAAAATTGTTCATGTGTTATTAGCAAGCTTTGAATTATGAAAAATGCAATTAACATCTCCAATAACTGAGCTGTCTTTTTTAAATGCAGAAATGGAACAAGCTTGGGTTTCTGCATTATGTAAATTAACAATAAGGCTTTCACACTTTAGTCTTATAATTTTTTGATGCGGAAACCGAAAAAAATAAGGAAACAAGATATAATGGATAGTTAAGAATTTATCTCTTAGCTTATGCCCTGATACCAATTGATGTGAAACCCCAGCCTATATGACAAACTAGAACGCTAGCATACTATAATATATTAACATATACAAGAATTAAATCCCCAATCTAAAGAACCCCCAAATAATATATGAATGGAAACGTTTATGATAGATTGATTTAAACAAAAAGAAATAGAATCAAGCATACATAACCATGCAATCCTGCTTAAGTCTAATTCTTCATGCAAAAGTAAGAATCAACAACATTAACTCTCACAAAGTTGGCAAAGCCAAGAGAAATTATCTCTATTAATCAAAATAATCAATTACTCTATATTCTTTGTAACAAAGTTTCAACCGTTTAAATAGTAAAGAAAAAGACTCCTATTGAAATAAAACTTCCTAAACAACTAAAACAGGAGATAATAAAAAAACTAGGTTTATCAAATACTTACATTCGTTTAATTAATCAAAAGGAAAAAAAACATACTCAAACTAAACTTCTAAAACAACTAAAATAGGAAATAACTAATAAAATTAGAAGTAATAAAACTCTATCGAAACTGGGTTCTTAAGCACTCGGAAGAGTAGAAATCCACTCCACCAAGTGGGCATTCTTCATATAGTCACTCGGTGGAGTGAGATTTCACTCTACGAAGTGTGTGCTTATTGCCTTGCTTGCCTAACTCTGTAAAGTGGAAATCCACTCCACAGAGTGAGATTCCACTCCTTGGAATGGATGGCTCCTGGGCTAAATAAATCTTCACTTTGCTTCATCTGAACTCCATTCTTCTTCCTTGCTTTTGTAATTGATCCTTAAGACATGGCTAAGCCATCCCTTTTATTGCCATTGTATTTGGTTTTTCTAGTTGTGCTCACATCATCCCCTCCCTCTTCAGAAAAGATTCGTCCTCGAATCTTCATCTTGTTTAAATTGGGAATTGAAACTCGAGGAATGAATACATCTTCATAAATGATCTTCTGGATGGATGGAAATAATATGAATACTTTTTTCATAATAGAACTCATCATGTTCCTACAAGTTAACAAAAAAACTAGACAAATCATGGTTAGACTTAAATACATCGATATGGTATTGATTTCCTTTTCTTCCCATGTGCAACTCATCCTCCTTAAGCAATATAGGAAAAATTGTATCTTGCAGATTTTCCACCTCAACTAAACGAATTTCTTCATTCTTACTCAAACAATCAATAACAACTGTATTTTCAGTTATTTCTTCATCACTTACAACTTCATCTTTAAAGAAAACTATATCTATAGGACCCTCTTCGGGTTCATAAATTATTTCTTCTAAGATAGCTTCTTTTTTCTTTCTCTTTTCTTTTTCCAATTGACTTTTGGACCATTGTTTAATCTGCAACTCTATATTATTAAGGTCTTGCCTTAACAACTTCACACTTTCCTCTATTCCATTTAATTCTTCCTGATTTGAATGTCGTTTTGACTTGTAATAGGACATCCTCACGTTCAATTGTGTTTATCTCTTAACTCTCAAATGATGTCTCAGAATTGTACTTCAAAAATAGACCCAAACAAACATGCAGTTCAAGAGTGTGTGTGTGTGTGTATTGTAATCAACGACAGAATTCAAAGAACTCAAAATAAAGGATAGTTAAGATCAGATGAAGACTAGATGCTAGATCTGAAAGATAACATAAAGATAAATAAGAATTTATCTTAATCTAGGCTCTAATACCAAATGATGCGAAAATCGAAAAAATAAAGAAACAAGATATAACGGATAGTTAATAATTTATCTCTGAGCTTATGCCCTGATACCAATTGATGTGGAACCCCAGCCTATATGCCAAACTAAAAGGTCAACATACCATAATATCTTAACATATACAATAATTAAATCCCCAATCTAAAGAACCCCCAAACAATATATGAATGGAAATGCTTATGATAGATTGATTTAAACAAAAAGAAATAGAATCAAGCATACATAACCATGCAATCCTACTTAAGTCTAATTCTTCATGCAAAAGTAAGAATCAATAACATTAACTCTCACAAAATTGGCAAAGCCAAGAGAAATTATCTCCATTAATCAAAATAATCAATTGTTCTATATTCTTTGTAACAAAGTTTCAATCGTTTAAATAACAAATAAAAAGACTCCTATTGAAATAAAATTTCCTAAACAACTAAAACAGGAGATAATAAAAAAAAATAGGTTTATCAAACCCTTACATTCGTTTAATTAATCAAAAGGAAAAGAAACATACTCAAACTAAACTTCTAAAACAACTAAAATAAGAAATAACTAATAAAACTGGAAGTAATAAAACTCTATCGAAACTGGGCTCTTAAGCACTCGGAAGAGTGGAAATCCACTCCACCAAGTGGGAATTCTTCATATAATCACTTGGTGGAGTGAGATTTCACTCCACGGAGTGTGTGCTTGTTGCCTTGCTTACCTAACTCTGTAGAGTGGAAATCCACTCCACAGAGTGAGATTCCACTCCACGGAGTGGATGGCTCCTAGACTAAACAAATTTTCACTTTGCTTCACCCGAACTCCATTCTTTTTCCTTGCTTTTGTAATTGGTCCTTGAGACATGGCTAAGCCATCCCTTTTATTGCCATTGTATTTAGTTTTTCTAGTTGTGCTCACATCATTTTTGCTCTATGTTTTACTCGATAAACCTCTTCTTTTAGCATTGAAAAGCTACTTAAGACTATATTCAATCAATATATGCAGACCCAACAAGTAAGATTGCTCGAGAACCCCAAGTAATGAGACAAACAAGCAAAATAAAAATGGCCCCTTTTACTGGTCCATCAGAGCAACGTCATAACAATTTTTTATATTCAATCAAAATTGAAACTGTTGGAGGATATCACTCATTGATCTTAGGAACAACTTCATTCAAACATTTTTGTATTTGAATCAATATTATGTTGTAACAGTCCATTAAAGTAGGATATTTAGTTAACTTAATTTTGTATTAAAACCATGTACACAACTTAATTAAAGAGTGGAAAACAATTCTAATCATTAATATATGTTATGATATTAAAGTATTAAGCTCTCCATCTCTATCTTTTTCCTTTCTTTCCACTTATTCGGTTATCTCATCTTTTCTTTCAATGGCAAATAATCATGTCAACAACACCGCCTTCCGCAACATAAATGACCCAAATAATACCTTAATAATCATCAATGTAGCAGCTCAAACCCCTCTTAAGCTTACTTCTACAAACCATTTATCATGGAAACTTCAATTCCAGATACTATTCATAGATTATGACTTGATGGGATATATTGATGGAACTAAGCCATGCCCTCCAGCCACCATACAAACCAATTATCGGATCACTCCCAATCCATCAAATATTTTGTGGACTAGCCAAAATCAATTGATCTTGAATGCAATCATCGATTCTTTCTCTGCAACCATTATTCTATTTATTGCCAATGCCAAAACTTTAAAAGAATCTTGGACCACCCTTGCTAACACCTACACAAAACCATTTAGAGGCAGAATTAAACAAGTCAAAAATTAAACAAAGCAGATGACCAAAAGACATGACATTATTTCTGAATTTCTTCAAAAAGTGAAAGCTAAAGTAGGTGAGCTTGCACTACTTAGGGTGAACTTTGATGAAGATGATCTTACTGACAAGATCTTGGAGGCACTGGATGATGATTACAAAGAGTTGGTGTGAACAATACAAGCCAGGGACACCACAATTGTAAGACTCCTAATATGACCCTAGTCCTTAATGCATGATTTTATAGGATGGTATGTGATTAAGAATTAATTAAAGATGTGCATTTTGAATTAGAAGCATGGGACTAGTGATAATTTTATTTTATTATATTAATTGCATGAAATTATTTTGGTATAAAATTATTCAAGGGTGTAATTGAAGCATGAAAGATTAATTGAGGGGTTAATTGGTTAATATGCTAATTAATGGGTCAATTATGAAATAAATTAAAGGAAGGAGGGGTTGCTTTAAGAAAAATAAAAAGTAGAGAGCTCAATTAGTCACATGCAAAAGTGAGAAAGGGAATTGTGAGACATGCAATTTCTTAAAGGACTATGTAGAGAATTTTTCCTACTAATATATATATAGTTGATTTTAGTTGAAAGTAAGAGAAAGAATTAAGAATGGAAAGAGAGAGAGAGAAGGGGACGAAAATGTGAGTGAGTAGATTAGTTTTCCTTCATTCTTAATTTAATTCTTCAATCTCACTAAGAAATCTTGAAGAAATCTCTTACATGTTGACTAATCAAGGACTAGGTGGTCTTGATCAATAAGGTAATGGTTCAAAAACTCAATTCACATCATCATCATCTTCTTCTCCTTATTTTTTTTAGATTGATTGGATAAAATGCTGGAAATGGAGGATTAAAGAAATTAAATTATGTGTAGAAGAAGAAGGAGAAGGAAGGAAGAATAAGGGAAAAGGCCTTGCTAGAAATTGAAGACTAAGGGAATTTGGCCAAGGTATGGGATTAGATTCTCATGCATGCATGTGATGGTTGTTGGTAAAGATATGATTTAACTATAAGCTAGTTTGTTTAAATGAATGGAGAAATAAACTTTAAGAAATTGTAATAAAATAAAGATAGGAAAGTGATGAAAGTTTTATGAACTAGTGGCTGTAATTTCAGCATAAATTGAGTTAGATAACTCTTTTTGAGACCATTTCAATTTCTGTAATTAAATAAGATATGTGTATACAAAATTTTAGAAGGAACATGGAGCTAAATATGCCTTTAAGTCATCCTAATAATTCTTGGGAATTTAATTGTGCTGTTGAATTAAGTTCTGGAACAGTTCATAGAAAATATGACATATCTCCTTGTACTGTGAATGAAATGCTATAAGGTTAAATTCTATGAAAAATAGACTTCTTAACCTATGATTTTCATGAAGAATGCAAAGCCTAAATCTGTACTTATACTTGTCTAATTTTTGCTTGAATTCGGATCTGTACACAGCACTGTCACTAGGAACAGTACTTAGTAAAATGTAAATATCTTAAGTTCTGGATATGATATTGAAATGATTTTTGATGTTCCATAAACTAGAAACATAGGGAAATATGTTTGTAGAAGGATATTTTTGCTAAAATTGACGTCTTCCAGGTTTAAAATGGCACATAAATTTGATCTAGAATTCTGCCTCCGTGCAGAATTTCAAAGACAGAAATTTAATGTTGTTATGTTTACTAGCAATACACGGAACATATATATATTGGGCCTATGAATATGAACATTTAAGGCTTAAATGATAATATGTTTACAAGAAAATTACATTGAGATTATGATTATGAATTATATTTTTATTATTTAAAGGTTGTTATGTTTAAATATATGATTACATGGAAATATATTGATTTACAAACAATATGTATAATGATTGATTGAAAAGTCATGTATATATATGTATGTTCAAACATATGTACATGGCATGTTGTATTAAATTATGATAATGAAAATAAAAATATATAATCAAATGATAGTGTATATTTGTATACAAATGTTCACTGTGAAATTGATTAAGAAATGTTAAAACATGATAAATGAAATTTATATAAACAAAGTTTTTGCCTGCTATTAGAGTTCATCTGTGGATAAATAGGCGCCTATAGAGATATTACAGCTGCCACTGTATTGACCCCATTTGGGTCCATTGTTTGTCCTTTGGGACCATTGTATTGACCCGTTTAGGTCCATTGTTTATCCTTAGGGACCATTGTATTGACCGTTTAGGTCTTCTATTGCGATATCTTTGGATATCTATTGTTTTGATACCTTCAGGTATCCACTGTTCCCGTTATCCACCCTTAAAATTTAAGCAGGCTAAATTAAAGTTTAAATGCATTACAGTAAAATTTCAATATAATTGTTAATTGTACTGTATGGAATAGTATAGTGAGCAATGGTCGTATTGAGTTATTTCATGTATAAATGCTAAGAGCACTTTAAGTTATTTGATTTATAAGAATGCTAAATTAAAAGTTAGGGTTTATTGTATGTTTTAAATTATAAATCTTATTATACATTTTCTGTTAAGTATTTAAATTTTAATGTTGCAATTAATTTATGTCACTACAAGAAAAATTTATTTTGCCGACGGAAATTTCCGACGGAATTGAGTGAATTTCAGTAAGGAAACCAAATTGCCGACGGAATTTAGCGACGAAAATGGTGTTAGAAAACTGGTTGTTGGCACTTTTACCGACGGAACAAAGTCCGTTGGTAATTCCGTCGGGAAGGCAGACTAAAAACTGTCGTCATTTGCCATATACCTTGTGCTAAATAAAAGTTGCGACGGATTTATCCGTCACAATTCCATTAGTAAAAAATATTGAAATTTCTAATAATTATTTAATAAATCTGCTCTGTATCTCCTTCTTTGTCTACCTTTTTTTTTCTCATTTTGATAGAAGAGAGAGAGAGGAAACAAAATGGACCTTGGTCAACCACCATTCACCCAAAATGGCAATAGAAATTTGAATTTAGAAAGAGACAAGACAAAGGGAAAACAGAAAGTAGGGAGGAGAAAATATAAGCACTGCTGAGAACTAACCGACTATCAACTACCAGACTCCAATAAATTGACATGAAGACAATAAAAATATCATCTTTAACAAATAAAATAGCCAACATAGCTGGCACTACAAGGGAAAGTACTGCCTCTCTAATCGGAGAACCCTCGCAGCAAAGATAAATCCTCTTAACATTCTAGACACTATTTGGTATAACCAGGTTCCTGATATGACACAACAGTATTTCTGGAAAAAATGAATGTAGTTGATACTATTTGGTATAAACTAAAGCTGTCAGATTTATCTTTTTGCTTGTTGCTTCCTAATACAAAGTATTTTCTAGAAAACACTTCACATAAAAGCAGAAAAGCGGCAATTATGAGTTCACAGCAAAAGTATTGATTTTTTTTCATAGTTAGTGCAACTATTATTTTGCATTTCCTCATCTAACCAAGCTAAGGCTAATTTAGCCAAATTAAGTGGACCTAATCTAGAACCAGGTAGATGCAGAGTGTCCATAAGAAAGCATTAACACTTTGTCATATATGCATGCTTATGGATTGGAGTTCTCCTAAGTTCTACGGAAGCCAACGTTGCTACCCTCTGTAGAAAGACACAAAAGCATAAGCACATTTTGTCATATTTAATATTTAAGAGCAAAAAAATCATTAATATGAGCTCAATCAACCAGAAAAATATTACCATAAAAAATTGAAGACATGGCAAACAGAAGTCTTACCTGTCCAGGTCGCACAGATGGTGGACCACCAGCTTGTGCAGGAGGTTTCCCTGAATCTACAGAATTTGGAACTCCAAGGACACTGAGATCAAGCGGTTGTGACGAAAGAGGGACCTGAGGTGCCTGATGAGGCTGAGGTGGTATAACAGTTTGACCTGTAACCATCAGGAAGACCAACATCAGCTACAGAAGCAGCAGGTGGATTAGGCATTACCTTGTTACTCTCAACTTGCTGAGAAGCTTGATCCATCTTTGCCAGATATGTCCCAGGAGGAGGCAATGATGCTGCAACTTGGAGAGAAAGTATAGTATTTTGGAAGAAGTCCTCTGGAATAGCTCTAGCTGTAAACTGAAGGACCTGGCTGTGATACTGGTGCAGATTATGAGAATGCATCAGTTCCAAACAAATGCCCAGCAGCAGAAGAAACTGCAGAAGCAGCTGTCGCATTTGCACTGGTAGCAGGAGGTTCAGATAAAATCTGGCTAAGATCCTGTGAACCAGTTAATGACTTTGTCCGCATAGGTAGGCCTAACCAATCACCAAGTTTAAATGTCTTTGTTGCTTCTTTGATCTAATTTACATCTACATCAAGCATGCTTTCATAGTCTGCTATAACTTCAAAAGTTTCCTTTGCACTATCAAACTGACCATACCTACATTTGAAGTGTGCAAGTTATTAAAGCAAGACATGGAGTCATTTAAAGTGCATATTCACACAAGAAAAGGTTCATAAACATTGCTCCAAATTAAACAAGTAACAAAAGCTACAAAAGTCTAGATGTCAGGAAGGCTGAAATTACAAGATGAAGTGTTTCAATATAAATCTCTACAGTGTTACGTGACAGTTTCTATGGTGCTTTAAAATTGGAACTGAAAAAATAAAGCAATAATCATCAAGATTAATTGGATGTAAGCTTACAATACATTATTTTTAGTATTTTTATTTGTCCATCGTTCGAAACTGCATAGTGAACTTCTTGAAAAAGGTTTAGAAGAAAATGAACATTTCCAACAAAAAGGTCCAATAAGAGCATTCATTATAATGAGCATCCAAGATTAGAAATTCACAATAAATTAATGCTTTTATCACACAATGAGAAACTTTAGCCTGGTGCAAGAAAAAAGATTGATGAACAACCAAGATAGTGCATTAAAACCCATAAACAACAGTGAGATTGAACAAGAATTCGAAAGAACACAGAACATGAGATTGAACATCCCACTTATTAACTCCTGCAGCATCAAGAAGTGTAACACTGAACAACTGCACAAATAATTCAACCAAAGTACACAGTATGTCAGATGGTTTGTGTTTGTTCTGAAACCCATAAACAGCTTGACCCTTCAACATTGAGCATATCAGGCACACTCAAGTAACACTCTAACGAAAACATTTTCTTCTGCATTCTCAGATGACTAATATCTCAGTCTACTGCCTCACAATCAGAAAAGTTGCTATCCATCAAAAGTTCCAAGGAATACAAAATATAAGATTATATACACCTCCTTACTAACTCCTGCAGCATCAAGGACTATATACAGAAGAATTACATAATAATTCAATGGAAGGATGAGTTTGGGAAGCTTGCCCAAATACACACATAAGCAAACATAGACCAGAAAAATATATCTGCTTACTTGATGCATGCATATCCCAATTGTCTAAACCGATGGAATAACTGAGAAGTTGGAGGACACTCTGGATAATCTCAAGAATGCAAGAATTCATCCTTTAAAACAGATAAAGCAGTAGAAAAGCGGAGAGCTCTGATAGCATAAATGCCTCGCAAGACCTAAATTTGTCAAACAGCCTGCTTAGAAACAAGGTACATGAAAGATTAATATGTAAAGCAACATGTATTCATCTCACCTGGGTGAACTGTGGGCCCGCTTGGGATAATGAAACTGCAAGATCTCCGCAAGCAGGAGGACCTCTAGCAAGAATATCAAGAGATCTTGGGGTAATTTGTAAACTGTCAAACCTTCATTAAGATAACACACATGATATCTCAGATTTGATATCACCAAACATTGATTGAACAGCTCAGGCTTGATGCAATGATAGCATGCATCAAAAGAAATTAGCCCATAACACTACAGTATAGAGCTGCATTTAGTAACAAATCATAACATGAGAAAAAAACATCAGGATGCAAAAATAACTGGCTGTTACAAACTAGTCACAGAAAGAAAAATTATACCTGCATAAGGCATACTAAGAACTGCTTGCCAGTATATCAAGATCTGCTGACAACATCAACACCCTATGAGTTGTCAGCACTCCTGCAACATAGCCCCGAAGAGTCTCTTGCCAGTGCACCTATAGAAATTAAAATACTAAGGTTCAACTAATGAGTTCAAAACATCTGCAAATTCACCCACTAAAGCATAATAGCTCTCACATGCATAATATCCAATAAATGGATTGTGTACTATTTGTCATATGGTCATTGTCACTTCACTACTGCTTAACCTCATATCATACTGCCTGAGAACAACACTAGCCTATCATTGTACTCTTAACGGAACTAGGAGTATCAATTTAAGTTTTTGCATGGATAGAATGTACTAAGCTTCAGTATCCAAGAGGCACAGAAAATCAGACAAATAAATGCTTCTCTTGTCTTCTAGGAAATAAGAAGTTTGTCCAATCTTTGATCCATTCTCCTTTTTATTTTCCTAATCTTTTCTTAAGATTGCCTTACAGTTTGCATGGACGGTTAACTCAGTTACCTGGAGTACAATCTCATTCCTTTTCAACTTGATTGACTATATATATATATTAACAAGTTCAAATAAACAAAAATGTAAAAAAAGCGCAATAAGAGTCGGCAGAATAAACAAAGAGGAGCAAAATTACCATCTTTAATAGGAGTCAAGCACTCATAAGAGATCTAGAATTGAAAGGGGGACAAAAACGGCGCTGGATTGTCTAAAACAGTAACATTGGTAATATTAACAGCACTCATTCTCCAACAAATCAAATTAAGACCCTATTATCCAGAATCCTCATTTAAAACCCTAACAAAGTTCGGAGAAAGGAAGCTTAAAACCAAATGGAAATAGTTAAAAAAATAAAAACTTACAGAAATTACAGGCAACTGGATCGAAGTATAAAAGCGATGAACAAGTGGGTTTGTCGAGGGTATAATGAAGGTCGTTTGGATGATGGGAAATCTAAAGGGGAAATGACGGAGAAGAGAAGAGAATGGAGGTTAAATTGAAGGAGAGTGCAGGCTCTGACCGGGGTACCGTTTGCGCCGACAGGGGTGGGGCGCCCGACGTGGCCTCTGACCGACGCTGGCTCTCTTCGGTCTCCCCCTCTCGATCTTCCCTCTCCCTGTTCTCCCTTTGCTGTTTCTCTATTTCTTTCCTTTCTTGTTTAATATTTGTTCTTTTTTTTTCTTCCTAAATGTCTACATTCAATGTATCCAAAAAATATCAATTATTATATTTCTGTTAATAAAAATATTTATCAATATTTATGCCTGAATTCGTAACCATCCACTTTAAAATTAGATGCCTTACGCACTAGAAGCATACTATTTTTAAAGAGTAATTTAAATCTCTTATTATTCTTAATTTTAAAATTAAATTATTACATAAATCACTATAAGTTAATCTATTGATACATGCTCAATTTAAAAACTATAGAGTTTCGATAACGATAATAAAAATAACAACTAGAATAATTTAAAACATGTATATGATTTTATTAAAGTAAATGATTTATTTTTATATATAGTATATTCAAAATTTTATTATTAACATGAATATCAATAAGAAATAAGAATATATTAGAGAAAAAGAGCTTGTTAATATTTTGAAAACTTATTTTGTGCTGTCTCCGAAATTCTATAAGAGCACGTAGTTATTACATTTCATTTCAAAAAAATTTAGCGAACAAACCTAATTTAAGATATCAATGCCCTAATTAGTAATTAGTTAATGATAAAACTTTTGAGAATTGCTTAAAGAGATTTCAAAACAAGTGTCAAATAAATTAGCAAACTTAGTGAATAAGCATGTCTATATATGTAAACTTAGAAATTAATCTACCATTATCATAAAATTAGTGGTGGTTTAAGAAATTGCTAACTGGTTAATCTATTTGCTAATTAACATTGTCCATCATTTGGTAACACATTTTTGTTTTTTCTTATTATTAGGTTAAATTTGTTCTATTGACTGAAATATTCTATTTTTTTGTGTAATAATTAATCAAATAGTAGAAAGAATATTTCTTATTAAATTCGTGACTTACTAATTGAAACTCCTGAACCACAATTTCTTATAACATGTATGTATATATATACATATATATATGTGTGACTTAATAATTGAAACTCCGGAACCACAATTTCTAAATAAAATGAATAAAATAGCATTTTCAAAATATGTATTTTTTAATAAAAATAAGAAATAAATAAAAAAGGTGTCATGGTCACGATGCGACAGTGAGAAATTGCTAACAAAATTGGGTTTTCAAAATTTTCAATTTCCCTACGGAATGAAATTTTCGTAGGGAAATTACTTATGGAAACATAATTTTGTAGAGAATTTACCTACGAAAATCTACTTCCGTCGGTAAATTACCTACGGAAAATATTTCCGTCGGTATTTTACCTACGGAATTAGATTCTACGAAATTCTAATTCAGTAGGAACATTACCGACGGAAAAAGGATTTTGTCGGTAAATTACCAATGGAATCAATATTCCGTCGGTAAAATTCATATGAACGGCAAAATATTGGCGTCAATTTTACGATGGATATTTCAATTCCGTCGCTAAATTTGGACGGGAAAATTTCCCTCCATTATTTCAATTCCTAAAGTCTCTCTCTCAAACTCTCTCTAGATCTCTTGGGTTTTGGCAAAAATAAGGAAGATTTAGTTGGTTTTTATTATAAGATATCCTTGTATTTTCTTTTTTTATGTGTTGTTCATTGAATAAAGTGATGGGTTTTCATGGTGGTGTTCTTATTTCCTAGAAGGAGAAGCTAGCAAAAAGAAGGGAAAATAAGCAATTCAAGAGTGAAGAAAAGTTGGAGCTTAAAAAGGTATGGGAACTTGCATGATTATGTGTATGCATGTTTGATGTCTTGTTTATTACTGCTATTATATGTTTTATGTGTTGATTTTAAGCTTAGAAGTGGTTTAGAAATGAAATAAGCAAGTTTTGTTGAAAGATACAAAAAAATTGTTTTAAGATTCAATGGACCAGTTTGTACTCTTTTGGCCATATCTTTAGTTATAGTTATTCAATTGGAGAAATTCCAGTTGGTATAGAAACTAGGCACATATATCTTGATTTTGTTAGAAGAAACCGAGAACTTATTTTCACTGCATGATAGTGAAAATTTGTGTTAGAGTTTGGTTGTGACTATTACCCCATTTTTGGGAACAGCCTGTGGTTTTTTTTGCATATCTTACGATTTATAGGTCCTATTGAGATTATTTTTGGTGTTTTAGAAATGAAAGACATAGGGCTACAACTTTGTAGAAGGGTATAGTTTCTGATAATGCTTTTTAATAGGTCAAAACTTGCTTAGAAACCAAAACTGAAAATCTGCCATTGGGCAGATCAGGGCATCACGGTTACTAGATTTTTGATAGTAACCATGAGACAGTCCAGACCCAAAAACCATCCTAGCTCACGATTACTATGAATTTCATAGTAACCATGACCCCTTCTATAGCTTTACTTCATGGTTACCATCCAAGGGCTAGTAACCGTGAGGTAGTTAGCCTTTAGTCCAGAATCGAGATGCAATATACGTCACGGTTACCATGAATTTGATAGTAACCGTGACCCTTCCTTATATTTTAATCCTTGGAAATTTTATGATTTTATATGATGCCTACACTTACCTAAGCTTATAAACCATTTTAAATTGCAAGTATATAGTAATATATCCCTTTAATCATAAGAATTGTTTAAGAATAGGAGGTTAAGGTTCCATTACTTAAAGTATAGTGTACATGTATTTACTTTAAAATAATTGCAGTATAATGATTATTGCTTATGTTATAAAGTTAAAACCGTATTCTGTTATAGTACTTTGCATCCATTCCTGTTATATTGGATTATAGTGGTACAAACTAATGACATATGGAATATGATTTGTTTTGCCTGCACATAAAAACTTTGTGGTGGATAGATAGGCATGCCTATAGGGTTACAGTCGCAGATACTATAGTCTGACTCTTATGGGTCCACAGTATGTCTCTAAATGAGACCATAGTTCTGATCCCGGTTGGGTCCACAGATTTAATACCTCCGGGTATTTATATATTTGATACCTTCAGGTATTCATAGCACCCGTTATCCACACCCACATGAATTTAAGCAAGCAGTTTATAAAATGAATGACATGCATACATAGTTTGCCATCTTTTATTAATATGATTAAATGATACAATTATTTCTTCCAATAATGTACTTAGTATTATTTTTTAATGAAATAAATGCATTTTATTTTGTATTATTGTTGCATGCTTGGTGTAATCACTGTGAGTGGTTATCAACATGTTATTTTGTTCCCTACTAAGCTTTATAGCTTAGCACGGGTGTTTATCCGTGTAGGTTCGCAGGTTATACCTTTTCTTTAGGGACAAAGCCAACAATCTCAAAAGCCAACATCAGATTAGGAAGAATCATTTCGATGTATGAGATTCATTTATGATATCTTTTTGTGATGTATTTTGTATTAGAGTCATGTGTTTATCAAGTTTTGTAATCAATAACCCACTAGTATTTCAATGTAACAAACTTAATCTTATATGATCTGTAAAGTATATATGGATATATAGGTATCTATATGCATCATTTGTAGCACCCCTTATGCAAATACCTTATTATCACATGTATCAAGAATACTATTAATCATGCTCATACTACATGTTCAATTAACCATCACTTAGCCATTAATCATGCCATACGATTTCATATACTATTATTTGTGCCACCTGTCTGTTCCTGTTTTTTCATTTCATGCTTAGTATCATGCATACTAACTATATGGATATTACTTCATGCATATTACATGCACACATGTTCTTTCGTAGCTTTACTACTAGTGAGTTACATTATCCCACATAGGTTATATACATATCAAAATATGACTGGCCATTATACAAAACATATGATAGCTGTATTAGAAAAAAAACATCCTACATCAAGGTTATAAGTCGATGGTTGGCCCTTCCTGATGCAGAGAACGTCCCTGAGCAAAAGTCTTTCTAGAAGGTACCTACACGGATAAATAACCCGTGCTAAGCTATAAAGCTTAGTAGGGAATATCTACAGATGGATGGCCATACACAAGGCCATCAAAACATACATATACAATATGTTCATATACTATAATCAACATGTCCAACATAACATGGCCACAATAACATATACTTTAAAGCATAAGCATATTCTCATGTACATAAGCATTGTACCCAAGAGAGAGAAACACATATTTCTTTTTCATAATTCATATAGATGGCAATATTCCATGTGAACATATTCAATTGAAGCATAATTCCTGTGGTAGACCAACAATATAAGCCACATATCAATCTTTAGTCAAATAACTTTAACGGTTTACTTTTGATCATTACTATGAATAACGTTTAGCCTGCCTTAGCTTTATCAGTGGATGCGGGAACTATGGATACACAATGGTATCAAATGAGGGATATCCGAAGATATCGAATCTATAGACCCAAACGGGGCCAACTGTACTATGGACCGGTCAAGCATACCCAAACGGGGCTGATCATGATCCAAACGGGATCATAAACTATGGACCCAAATGGGCCAACTATGGCAGCTGCAATTTCCCTATAGGCGCCTATCTATCCACATCTAAAACTCTATCGCAGGCGAAACTATATTCGCGTTCAATTCACATTTTAATACTGTATTCATAGTATACTGTTTGCACATATGCATAGTCTTATCAACCTGTGAATTCTCTGGTGCATAATCAGGTACATGCACATTTCAGATGCCAAGATATATATATCTGGCTCATCTATATCTGTATGACTATATCATTTGCATCATATCATATAAGCATGACATATAATCATCATATCATAGACTTGATCATGCCCTCATTAAGCATTTCACATGTTCATAGTCATGCTAATTCATCTTCTATCTCATAGGCAATTACATGTTCATATACTCATATACATAATCATAAATGCACATACCTGTGGGTACATTCGCATATAGTCGATTTATTCTCATGAGCATGTTTCCAACACATATATATATATACCTTTATCATCATTCAAGTCATGTGCTATACAAAATATCAACATGTTTTCATATGGCATATACACATGCCAAGGTCATGCTATTATTCTCTTTTTCATATCACAAGTGCATATAAAAAAATGCACTTACATGTCATAAGATTTACATGTATGGGTTCGACAATTCCTTTCTAGTCTTTATTCATATTCACAAATGAACGCATGTGTATGCATACAATTCCTTCATTGACAGTCATTTTACATGCATTATACATTTAACTTTCTATCACATAAGCAAATAGCTGTCTCAATCAATTAAAGAATCATATTATCAAGTGTAGCAACAATCTGTTCATACTAGCCATTTCTGTTACATAGAGTAGTCTAGAAAACTAGTCCGGATTCAACTATAGATTACATGTACATAGAGACAGATTTAAGCTTAGGTTTCTTCATGTGAAATATAGGTATGGAAGTCTATTTTTCAATGCAAAAAGAATCACTCAATTTTCTGTTCTATAACTCAACTTATGAGCAAAACATTCAAGATAGGTCATTCAGTCGTGAAGAGGAGTTCGACTCGCGAAGGGATTCACGAGTGAAGCAAATAAGGTGATTCTCACGACTCGTGAAGGGGTTCACGAGTGGAGAAGGAACTATACTTCACGACTCGTGAAGAATCTCACGAGTGAAGAAGAAAGACTCGACTTCACGACTCGTGAAGAGCTTCACGAGTCGGACTGATGTTCACGACTCGTGAAGTCATTCACGACTCGGCAAGTCTGTCTTCTTCAACCTTTCAACGATAAACTTCCAGAAAAACGTAAATTCAATTCTGTAAATTCTATTCACTTCCAGTAATCCATTTTTACATGCAATATGAATGGTCTAAATTCCCATACCTTGGCTGATAAACCCAATGTCTTCAACCTTTATCAATTCCCTTTCCTTTGATCCTTCTTCCTTCCTCTTCTCCTTCATAAATACCATCACCATGAACATACATTTCCAGCAAATGACATATTCTCAGTCAACAGAAAATGAAGAAGAAGATGGTGATGATGAAGTGTTAAAATGAGAGTTTAATTACCTTAGCTTAGAGCCTTAAACTCTTGATTAACCAACATGCACCATTAACATCTAAATGCTTGAGATAAATCTATGGAAATCAAAGAGGAAGAAGAAAATGAATTTCTGGTTTTGCTCTCCACAAATGCCGATTCTCACAATCAAATTCTCTAACCCAAGCCTTTTGTACCCACATGACAATCTCCTCTTTAGTCCTTCATCATTTTGCATGTCACACAAATGCCACAAGCCTTTATGCATGTTAGACTTTAACCCCTCCACTAATTCCTTTTCAAACATTAACCTATCCATTTAAGCATTCTTTCAATTTAACCTTGAATTAAATGCTTCTCTACACAATTGGCCACCAAAATGCCGAAAATACCAATTAACCCCAAATTAATACCTTTATCCTCAATTGCATCCTTAATTAACATTAAACCATACTCTTTTATTATATTTTCATGCAATTAACATAATAACATGTTAATTTACCCCCTTACTTAATTACAATAATATGCAAATTAAATTAGGGTCATGTTAGGGGCCTTACAATTCTCTCCCCCTTAAGAATTTCGTCCCCGAAATTCATACCTGTGTTGAATAAGTGAGGATGCTGTTCTTTCATAGCTGTCTCTGGCTCCCAAGTAACTTCTTGTATATCGTGATGTTGCCAGAGCACTTTGACAAGTGGAATTTGCTTATTTCTAAGCTGTCTAACTTCTCTAGCCAGAATTGCTATAGCTCTTCATCATAAGTGAAATCTGGCTGTACTTGCACATCTTGAACTGGTATCACATGAGATTCATCTGAACGATACTTCCGTAGCATAGAAACATGAAACACATCATGAGGTTTGGCTAGTTCCACAGGGAGAGCCAACCTATATGCCACTGGCCCAACTCTTTGAAGAATCTCATATGGGCCTATAAACCTCGGGCTCAGTTTACCCTTTTTCCCAAATCTTAATACTTTTCTCCAAGGGGACACTTTCAGAAACACTTTGTCACCCACATGATATTCAATATCCTTTCTTTTCAAATCAGCATAAGACTTCTGTCTATCACTAGCTTCCCTCAATCTCTGCTTGATAACCAGTACCTTTTCCTCTGTATCTTTGACAATATCAGGACCAATAACTTTGCGCTGAGACAATTCAGTCCAGTAAACAGGAGTTCTACATTTTCGACCATACAAGGCCTCATAAGGTGCCATCTCGATGCTCCTTTGATAACTATTATTGTAGGCGAACTCCATTAAGGGTAGATATCTTTCCCAACTTCCTGTAAAATTCAAAACACATCCTCTCATCATATCCTCTAGAATTTGAATAACCCGCTCAGATTGCCCATCAGTCTGAGGGTGGAATGCTGTACTGTAATGAAGCTGAGTTCCCAAAGCTTGTTGCAAACTTTGCCAAAATCTCGATGTGAATCTCGGATCTTGATCGGAGATTATTGACATCGGAATGCCATGCAATCTGATGATCTCATTTACATAAAGCTCTGCTAACTTATCCATGGAGTAATCCCTCCGAACTGGTATGAAATGAGCTGATTTAGTCAGCTTGTCAACTATAACCCAAACTGCATCATGCTTTTTCTGTGTAAGGGGTAATCCTGTTACAAAATCCATGGTAATATCCTCCCATTTCCATTGTGGAATTGGAATGGGGTTCAACAAACCAGAGGGTAACTGGTGCTCAGCTTTTACCTGTTGACAAGTCAAACATATGGAGACATAGGCTACCACATCTCTCTTCATGCTAGGCCACCAATAACTTTGTTTCAAATCCTGGTACATCTTATTCCCACCAGGGTGCATAGTAAACACTGTATTGTGAGCCTCATTCAATACTGTTCTCTTTAACTCTTTGTCATCAGGAACATATAATCTATTCTGATAATACACACCCCCATCTTCTTTCACTGAGTACTCAGACTGGGTCCCTTCATGTGAAGACTTTAAAATCTGTTTCAACTTTTCATCATGTTTCTGTGCGTCAATCACTGTTTGCCTCAAACAAGGGCTAGCCTTCAACTGTGCTATTAAAGCACCATCATAAGCAAGTCTCCATCGACCGCGATGTGCAATCATAGCAGCCATCATCTTACGGCTCAAGGCATCAGCTACAACATTATCCTTGCCTGGATGGTAATCCACTATACAATCATAATCTTTAAACAGTTCTAACCATCTTCGCTGTCTCAAGTTAAGTTCCTTTTGAGTGAGCAAATATTTGAGACTCTTGTGATCTGTGTAGATTTTTCACTTTTCCCGATACAAATAATGTCGCCAAATTTTCAAAGCAAACACTACTGCTGCTAACTCTAGGTCATGGGTTGGATAGTTTTGTTCATGTGGCTTCAACTGTCTAGATGCATAGGCAATTACTTTGCCATCTTGCATTAGCACACAACCCAAGCCAACTCTAGAAGCATCACTATACATATCATACTCCTTTCCTGTAACTGGCTGTGCCAAAACTGGAGCCTCAGTCAGAAATTTCTTCAATTGATCAAAACTTGTTTGACATCGATCAGTCCACTCAAACTTTATACCCTTTCTCAACAGTTTAGTGAGTGGTGCGGCTATAACTGAAAAGCCTTTCACAAATCGACGGTAATAACCTGCTAAACCCAGAAACTTCTCACTTCCGTCACATTTCGAGGCGGCTTCCAATTCACTATAGCCTCGATTTTTGTTGGATCCACTCTAATGCCTTCAAAAGACACAACATGACCAAGGAAAGAAATTTCCTTAAGCCAAAAATCACATTTGCTCAGCTTAGCATATAACTTATTCTCCCTCAGAGTCTGTAGAACAATTCTCAAGTGCTCAGTATGTTCCGCTTCATTTCTCGAATACACCAAAATGTCATCTATGAACACAACAACAAATTGATCCAAGTAGGGTCTAAATACCCTATTCATAAGGTCCATAAACGCAGCCGGTGCATTTGTTAACCCAAATGGCATCACCAGAAACTCGTAATACCCATATCGGGTTCTAAAAGCCGTTTTGGAAACATCCACATCCTTAACCCGGAGTTGATAATAATCCGTTCGCAAATCAATCTTGGAAAACACTCCAGCACCCTTCAACTGATCAAATAAATCTTCAATTCTGGGTAAAGGGTACTTATTTTTCACTGTTACCCTATTTAACTGTCTGTAGTCTATGCACATCCTCATAGACCCATCCTTTTTCTTCACAAACAAAACCGGTGCACCCCAAGGCGACACACTAGGCCTAATGAAGCCTTTGTCAAGCAACTCCTGTAGCTGTACTTTAAGTTCCTTCAATTCCAAAGGAGCCATCCTGTATGGTGCCTTCGAAACAGGAGCTGTACCCGGTAGAATGTCTATAGACAATTCAACTTCCCTTTCAGGTGGAAGACTAGGCAAGTCTTCTGGGAACACATCAGGAAACTCTTTCACCACTGGAATCTCTTAAAGATTTGCATACTCTATTCTTGAATCAAGCACAAGTGCTAAGAAAGCTTCACACCCTTTTCTCATAAATCGTTTAGCTTGTATAGCTGATATCACATTAGCTATTGGTTTAGCTCGAATGCCCTGAACTAACGTTTCTTTACCATCAGCACCAATAAGAGTTACAGTTTTAGCTTCACAATTAACCACTGCATGGTGTCTAGACAGCCAATCCATACCAAGTATAATATCAAATTCCCGGAATGGTAACTCAATAAGATCAGCAAGGAATTCTTTCCCTTGAATTACTATAGGACACTGTTTATGCACTCTATTAACAACAACACTGTGACCCAAAGGGTTAGTTACACATATATCATATTCCATTTCCTGTACAGTAGACTCATATCTACCCAAATCCCCAGTGCAAACATAAGAATGAGTGGAGCCAGGATCAATAAATGCATGCATGTCAGAATCAAAGAGAGAGAAAATACCAGCTATGACTTCTGGAGCACACTGATCCTCTCTAGCTTTCAATGCATAAGCCCGAATAGGAACAACTGGAGCTGCGGGCCTGTCAACGGATTCAGAAATGTTACTGGACTGGGATCCCTGGGGCCTCGATCCCCCAAGTCCTCTCCCTCTGCCTCTACCAGAAGATGGTGCATTAAAAGTTCCTCTACTGCCTTGTTGTTCAACATCCTGGTCCCTTTTGGAAGGACAGCTTGCCATGTAGTGACCAGTACCACCACACTTGTAACATGCTCCAGACAATTTCCTGCAACTACCCCAATGTTTCCTAGTACAATGGAAACACTCTGGAGGTTGCCCCCCACTCTGATTCCCTGAAGCTCCCTTTCCCTATTTAGACATTACAGAAGACTCCTGACTCTTGTCCCTCTTTGCAGAACTATAGCCAGATTCAGCTGGCTGATTTCCTTGTGCTCCTCTAGCTCTCTTTCCTGAAAAAGATCCACCCTTGGACCCACTTCTTCTCTGTTCTCTTTCTCTCTTTGCCATTTCATTCTTTTCAACTCGCAAGGCTGCTGTAACCAATTGAGTGAAGTTAACCACTTGCAAAGATGTAGACCCAATCAACTTTTCTCTGATATGCTCATTCAACCCATCTTTAAACTGTCTACATTTAAAAGCATCAATCAACATCTCATTAGGAACATATTTACACAAGCGACTGAATTCTTTCTCATATTCAGCCACAGACATAGCTCTCTGTTTCAAGTTGAGAAACTGCTTTAACTTCTCTTGCTTATATGCCTCTGTAACATACTTTTTCTTGAATTCGGCTGTGAAGAATTCCCATGTAAGGGGATCTGGTAGCTGGGGTTGTCTCAACACCAACTTTCACCAATCATAAGCTGCTCCTTGCAATAGAGACACAGCACAAGATGCCTTATGACCCACTGGACAGTGGATTTCATCAAAAATTCTCTCTAGTCTTTCCAGCCAAAATTCAGCTTCCTCAGACTGTTCCAGATTAGTGCCTAGAAACTCTTCAGCACCATGCTTCCTAATTTCAGAGATTGGAGCTTTGGGTGCTGTCATTCTTTGAAGAATTTGAGCCATATCCTGTGATATCTTTAACAATGCTTCTGCAGGGATGGCTGCTGGGACCTCATTTGGGTTGGAGAATGAAGGTCCAGCATTGGAAGGATTAGTTCTAACCGGCCTATTGCTTTCAGCCGATTCCTCCAAAGCATCTCTAGAGCTTTCCATCTTTGATCTATAAGAAAACAGGGACTTCTGCATCAGGCCAGCAATCACTATATCATACTATAGAATCCTAGGTTCATCTTTACCCAGAAAAGACTAAACCTATGCTCTGATACCAAAATTGTAGCACCCCTTATGCAAATACCCTATTATCACATGTATCAAGAATACTATTAATCATGCTCATACTACATGTTCAATTAACCATCACTTAGCCATTAATCATGCCATACGATTTCATATACTATTATTTGTGCCACCTGTCTGTTCCTGTTTTTCATTTCATGCTTAGTATCATGCATACTAACTATATGGATATTACTTCATGTATATTACATGCACACATGTTCTTTCGTAGCTTTACTACTAGTGAGTTACATTATCCCACATAGGTTATATACATATCAAAATATGACTGGCCATTATACAAAACATATGATAGCTGTATTAGAAAAAAAACATCCTACATCAAGGTTATAAGTCGATGGTTGGCCCTTCCTGATGCAGAGAACGTCCCTGAGCAAAAGTCTTTCTAGAAGGTACCTACACAGATAAATAATCCGTGCTAAGCTATAAAGCTTAGTGGGGAATATCTACGGATGGATGGCCATACACAAGGCCATCAAAACATACATATACAATATGTTCATATACTATAATCAACATGTCCAACATAACATGGCCACAATAACATATACTTTAAAGCATAAGCATATTCTCATGTACATAAGCATTGTACCCAAGAGAGAGAAACACATATTTCTTTTTCATAATTCATATAGATGGCAATATTCCATGTGAACATATTCAATTGAAGCATAATTCCTGTGGTAGACCAACAATATAAGCCACATATCAATCTTTAGTCAAATAACTTTAACGGTTTACTTTTGATCATTACTATGAATAACGTTTAGCCTGCCTTAGCTTTATCAGTGGATGCGGGAACTATGGATACACAATGGTATCAAATGAGGGATATCCGAAGATATCGAATTTATAGACCCAAACGGGGCCAACTGTACTATGGACCAGTCAAGCATACCCAAACGGGGCTGATCATGATCCAAACAGGATCATAAACTATGGACCCAAATGGGCCAACTATGGCAGCTGCAATTTCCCTATAGGCGCCTATCTATCCACATCTAAAACTCTATCGTAGGCGGAACTATATTCGCGTTCAATTCACATTTTAATACTGTATTCATAGTATACTGTTTGCACATATGCATAGTCTTATCAACCTGTGAATTCTTTGGTGCATAATCAGGTACATGCACATTTCATATGCCAAGATATATATATCTGGCTCATCTATATCTGTATGACTATATCATTTGCATCATATCATATAAGCATGACATATAATCATCATATCATAGACTTGATCATGCCCTCATTAAGCATTTCACATGTTCATAGTCATGCTAATTCATCTTCTATCTCATAGGCAATTACATGTTCATATACTCATATACATAATCATAAATGCACATACCTGTGGGTACATTCGCATATAGTCGATTTATTCTCATGAGCATGTTTCCAACACATATATATATACCTTTATCATCATTCAAGTCATGTGCTATACAAAATATCAACATGTTTTCATATGGCATATACACATGCCAAGGTCATGTTATTATTCTCTTTTTCATATCACAAGTGCATATAAAAAAATGCACTTACATGTCATAAGATTTACATGTATGGGTTCGACAATTCCTTTCTAGTCTTTATTCATATTCACAAATGAACGCATGTGTATGCATACAATTCCTTCATTGACAGTCATTTTACATGCATTATACATTTAACTTTCTATCACATAAGCAAATAGCTGTCTCAATCAATTAAAGAATCATATTATCAAGTGTAGCAACAATCTGTTCATACTAGCCATTTCTGTTACATAGAGTAGTCTAGAAAACTAGTCCGGATTCAACTATAGATTACATGTACATAGAGACAGATTTAAGCTTAGGTTTCTTCATGTGAAATATAGGTATGGAAGTCTATTTTTTAATGCAAAAAGAATCACTCAATTTTCTGTTCTATAACTCAACTTATGAGCAAAATATTCAAGATAGGTCATTCAGTCGTGAAGAGGAGTTCGACTCGCGAAGGGATTCACGAGTGAAGCAAATAAGGTGATTCTCACGACTCGTGAAGGGGTTCACGAGTGGAGAAGGAACTATACTTCACGACTCGTGAAGAATCTCACGAGTGAAGAAGAAAGACTCGACTTCACGACTCGTGAAGAGCTTCACGAGTCGGACTGATGTTCACGACTCGTGAAGTCATTCACTACTCGGCAAGTCTGTCTTCTTCAACCTTTCAACGATAAACTTCCAGAAAAACGTAAATTCAATTCTGTAAATTCTATTCACTTCCAGTAATCCATTTTTACATGCAATATGAATGGCCTAAATTCCCATACCTTGGCTGATAAACCCAATGTCTTCAACCTTTATCAATTCCCTTTCCTTTGATCCTTCTTCCTTCCTCTTCTCCTTCATAAATACCATCACCATGAACATACATTTCCAGCAAATGACATATTCTCAGTCAACAGAAAATGAAGAAGAAGATGGTGATGATGAAGTGTTAAAATGAGAGTTTAATTACCTTAGCTTAGAGCCTTAAACTCTTGATTAACCAACATGCACCATTAACATCTAAATGCTTGAGATAAATCTATGGAAATCAAAGAGG
Organism: Excoecaria agallocha; assembly: GCA_037975025.1. Lineage (NCBI taxonomy): Eukaryota > Viridiplantae > Streptophyta > Magnoliopsida > Malpighiales > Euphorbiaceae > Excoecaria > Excoecaria agallocha. The sequence goes on along the minus strand of CM075814.1, from coordinate 4,764,935 downwards.
AAGAAGAAAATGAATTTCTGGTTTTGCTCTCCACAAATGCCGATTCTCACAATCAAATTCTCTAACCCAAGCCTTTTGTACCCACATGACAATCTCCTCTTTAGTCCTTCATCATTTTGCATGTCACACAAATGCCACAAGCCTTTATGCATGTTAGACTTTAACCCCTCCACTAATTCCTTTTCAAACATTAACCTATCCATTTAAGCATTCTTTCAATTTAACCTTGAATTAAATGCTTCTCTACACAATTGGCCACCAAAATGCCGAAAATACCAATTAACCCCAAATTAATACCTTTATCCTCAATTGCATCCTTAATTAACATTAAACCATACTCTTTTATTATATTTTCATGCAATTAACATAATAACATGTTAATTTACCCCCTTACTTAATTACAATAATATGCAAATTAAATTAGGGTCATGTTAGGGGCCTTACATCATTAATGGGTAATTCATATGTTATGATATAGGATAGTTGAATAGATTAATAGTATCCCATATATTATAGATTAATGAAATATAATTAGTATCAATAATCAGGATTATCTAGTATAGTCATTACATGTTCTTTGTGTCCCTTTAATGAAAAGAAATTTAATTTTTATTTATCAATTATGTACTTCTAACAAAACTTCCATTGAATTCTTACCTGATGGTTTTTTGTGAAGGATCTAAAAATAGGGACAATTCTACTGAAACGCCTATCTAAAGATGGAATGTATGAGTGGCCAAACAACAAACCAGTCATTGCCTTTTCAAGTATCAAAACTACCTCTTCTAATTGGCATATTCAACTCGATTATCCTTCCAATTTCATTTTTAAGCAAATTATATTTGCTAATAATTTGAGTATTTCTTCCCTATTGAATGATCATTGTAGTGCTTATCTTTCAAATAAAAGCCATAAACTATCTTTTGCCAAGTTTACCATAACTTTAGCTCATCCTTTAGAGGTTATCTACTCTGATTTTTAGACTTCCCCCGTATATTCAATAGATGGATACAAATACTATGTTATTTTTGTAGACCATTACACCAAATACACATGGCTTTGTCCTTTAAAATAGAAATCAGATGTCAAAGAGGTCTTTAAAAGGTTCAAAGCCATTATCAAAAAATACTTTGACAAATCAATAAAAATATTTTACTTTGACAATAAAAGGGAATTCATTGCTTTCAAAGATTTTCTTTCTGCCAATGGCATTCAACATCTCACTACTCCATCCCATACACCAGAACACAATGGTTTAGCTGAATGAAAACACTTACACATTGTAGAAATTGGCTTAACACTTTTGACACATGCATTAGTTCCTTTACCATATTAGTCTTATGCTTTTTCTACAACTGTTTAATTAATAAATAAAATTTTCATGCCCACACTATATAATCATTCACCATATGAAAAGATTTTTGGTTCATTTCCCAATTACTCAAAACTCAAAAAAATTTTATGCCTGTGTTATCCATGGCTTAAGCCATACATGTCACACAAATTAGAGTCCAACTCTAGACCTTGCATTTTCCTTGGTTAGTCTACAACACAAAGTGCTTATATCTGTTTAGATTCACACCTACAAGCTTTATGTATCTAGACATGTTGGTTTGTTAAGTTTGTCTACCCATTGCAAAATGTAAAAGTCATAGAATCCTGCCCTAACTCAAATAGCATTGGTACATGGATTCCTTCTCCCCTTTAAATCATATTACCTACACCACCACTGCCACTTAACACCCTATCTATAAAGGAAGCTTTTTTGCAACCTCCTTATATTCCTCCTACCTCAATAAACACATCTACCATAACATAAATAAATTCTCCAAACACATCAACCTATACCATGGTGACAAGAGCTAGAAATAATATTCACAAGCCAATCAGAAAAATGAATCTTCTTACCCAATTATCTGAGTTGAAAGAAATAGAACCATCATCTGTCCACCAAGCACTAAAAGATCCCGATTGGATAAAAGCCATATCTATTAAGTTTGATGCATTGGTTTAAAATGAAACTTGTCCCCCCTCTTCTGAATATGATTTAGTCAGTTGTAAATGGATTTTTAGAATTAAAAGAAAATTTAATGGTTCCATTGACAGGTATAAAGCCCGATTGATTGCCAAGGGATTCCATCAACAACTAAGCATTTATTTTTATGGCACATTTAGCTCGATGGTGAAACCAACCACCATTCGGATACTACTAAGAGTTACAGTTAGTAATGGCTAGCAACTGTGATAACTTGATGTTAACAATGCCTTTCTTTAAGGAAGTTTATATGAGGATGTGTATGTGAAGCAACCTTAAGGCTTCATTAATAAGGACATACCTGACTATGTGTGTAAACTCAGTAAGGCAATTTATGGCCTCAAGCAAGCCCTACGTGCTTGGTATTAAGAATTGCACACCTTTCTTCTTCACTTCGGGTTTAAAAACTCACTAGTTGATACATCATTATTTGTTTACGCTAATGGACATCATATGCTTTATTTAATTGTTTATGTTGATGATCTTATTATTATCGTTAACAAGCCTAATAAAATCATTGAATTTGTTACAGTTATTGCTAAGAAGTTCTCTTTAAAGGATTTGGGATTCTATCTTACTTTTTAGGCATTGAAGCAATCCACAATGACAAAGGTCTTATCCTATCACAATGAAGGTACATTTTAGATCTCCTAACCAAGATAAAAATTATGAAAGCCAAACCTGTGCTCACACCACTTTCTTTGAGTACACATTTGACACTTGGTGTTAGGAATCCTCTTATAAATCCTACTAAATATCGGATGATAGTAGGTAGATTACAATACCTTCTTCTCAACCGGCCAGATATAGCCTGTGTTGTTAATCGTCTATCTCAGCTTATGCATAAACCCACTTCTAAGCACTGGTCATATGTTAAGTGACTATTGAGATATCTCTTCGGCACCATTAATGATGGTTTGCAAATATACTATCAATCTTCAAATAATCTTTATGCCTTTGTAGATGCGATTGGGGTGGTAATAAATATGATTTTTCTTCAACTAATGGTTATATTATGTACCTTGGTAAGAATCTTGTATCTTGGAGTTTTAAGAAGCAACAGCCAACAGCAAGGTCATCAATTGAGGCTGAATATCAATTTGTTGCAAACACAGTTGTAGAAATTAGTTGGATCTATTCACTTATTTCTGAGCTACACATCAATTTGCCTACATGTTTGATAATTTATTATGATAATATAGGCGCTACTTAGCTATGTTCAAATCCAATTTTTCATAAGCAAAGTAGAGCCTTACGAGTTGCTTATGTCTCATCATAATATCAACTTGCTAATGCTTTAACGAAGGCACCAAAGTCACGGTTCCTAAAACTCAAAGATAAGATGGACTATTATCTCGATGTCCATCTTGAAGGGGCATGTTGGAGGATATCACTCCTTATTCTTAGGAACAACTTCATTCAAATATTTTTATATTTTAGTTAATATTCTGTTGTAACAATCTATTAGAGTAGGATATTTAGTTGGCTTAACTTTATATTAAAACCATGTACATAGCTTAATTAAAGAGTGGAAAATAATTCTAATCATTAATATCTATCAGAAACTTTTGTTATTTAAACATTCACCAGCTATTTAAGCTACAGAAAGAAAATATTTCTCAAATTCCACCAAAACTTCAGTAAATAATAAATCAATTACATAAACCCAAGTACTTAAAATAGAAAATGAAGATACCCAGAATAGAAAATCATAAGAATAACAATATTCAAAGCAAAATTGGAGTAACGGTGTTTAATTACCCGAGAAAGAAGAAGAGAATGAGAGAGAAGAGAAAGAGAGAAACGAGCAGTGAAGAAGTCCAGAGCGAGAATTGGAATTGCTAAGAACATTAATAGAAAATTTATTTCTTGGTCTTGAACCAGTGATGAGAGATAAAGAAGCTAAAGGGCAGCGAGCAATTTGTACTCTTTGACTCAAAATCCATGGCGAGGATGAAGATGCTAAGGCGGACAATGAAGTTGCCATTTTTTATCTTCCCTGGCTATTTACCTCAACTCTGTGTGTGTGTGTGTGAATGTTAAGTTAAGATTGCCTTTATTTCAAAGGAAAAACAAAGAAAAAAAATCAAAGGTTTAACTAAAGAATTAGAACTGTCAAAATAAAAAAAAAAAGCAAAATCAAAGTTTGAATTAAGGAATCAAAAGGTTGAAATTGGATAACCAATAGAAATCCAATGTCAAAACCAATCAAAACTGAAACTAAGAGAAAAAAATAGAAAATGAAGAATAAAAAATGCACCATTAGAGAACGACAATTACAATAACAATAAAAGAGAAGGGAAGATGGCTGTGATGGCTATTGATCCAAATCACGGTTTACACGAACAAAAAGAGTAGGTGATGACTATGTGGGTGAATCTATAATACCCTTATAACATTGTACTATACATACGGTGACTGACTAATTCATATGTCATCTCAGAGCTACAGTCACCTAATGCACTAAACCAGACAGTCCAGTAAAATTTTTTTTCAAGCATTTCTAACACTTAAACACTATAATAATAAAATAATTCATATGCAATACTAATTACAGTTTATACTTATATAAATACATAACCATAATTTTAATACTTACATTCATATTCTTTATAGTAACATACATGCCATGCCTAAGCCTCCTATCATCTTCCATGTCTTTCTGCAAATCTTGCTGAATCTTTCTGTCTTCGAAATCTACACGCAATCACAATGCTAGGCGCTGAGTATTAAAAATGCGCAGTGGTAGAATACATATCTCAAACTTTTCAATCTTAATCTTATGCAAGCATACACAAGCTTATTCATTTCTTATATTGTATCATCACTAGCTCTTTCATATTCCTGCCTCGATTATCTATCAAATTACTAGAATCGTCTATTACTATGCTTACACTTTTTATTCGATAGCATCTAAGTGCTAGGGTCTTATTAGCAATACCTTTACTTTACTTTCCTGATCAATCTTTCTGTCATTTCTTTGCATTACTACTATGATCTACCTATTCTTTGCTAACCCCTTTGATAATTTCTTTAACTTTATAGTAGCATTACTAATTAATTTACTTTTATTATTCTTGTCATTAATACTAATATCATTAACTTAGACACTGATACTTTCTATAATAATTTTATCCTTAATTGGCCTAACATTTTTCGACTTATTTCACTTACTGATCTCATTCTAAACCAGATTGTACACTAATCTTCTTTTATTCTTATCAGGACTAACTTTCAATTTAGTTCCCTTTTAAAAATTATATTAATTTGCAATTTACTTTTCACTCGCCAATTATTATTATTTTTTGCTATTTCTTAAATAATATTCATTATATTTTTAATTACACTTATGGATCATACTATTTCTGAGTTTTTATTTTAGTCCTTTCCCTACCATTATTATTGGTAAATTACAATATGATCCCTAAAGTTGTACATTTGCAAATTTTACTTTATATTTTTACTATTTACTCTTATAACTCATTTTTCCTTATCTTTTACTCTTAATATATGCTATGATATATAAAATTATAATTTAATCCTTACTTCTTTTCTTAAGTGCAAAAATTACATTTTTTATCCCTATTTCACTATACAATAGGGTTCATTTACGATTTTATCCTTCAATTAATATTTTATTTGCTAAATTACGATTTGGTCCTTGTACTTTCACTAATTTATGATGGTGCTCTCTTTTATCACTTATTTTCACTAGTGCCATTGCTTATCTTTACTTTCACACTTAATTTTTTTATTTGTCATGTAATCTATCTTTTATTCACTAATATTTTATTTTTATGGAAAATTACATATTGATCCTTAACATGTTATAATTTTCTTACTACTTTACATTTTAATACCAATTCTTTTCGTTCTTTATAAATAAGTTCACATATATTTCATTTCCACCTGGGAATTAACCTTCATACTTTTATTCATTATGCAATCATTTAAATATTTAGATATGCATTCATTCATTCAATCACTTATATATTTATTTCGTTATTTATTTTGAAAGAATCTTTTTATTTTTAATACATTTACCCTTGAGGCTTAATCTTTAACACAATTATCATTTTAACCTTTGAATCTTTAAATTCCTTTCAATTAAGTTCCTAACTTTTAATTAATTACAAAATTGCCATTTTTTTACACTTTAATTACAATTTTTCCTCCAGTTCACTTATTTTCACTCAAAACTCATTATTTGACATACAAATTGCCAATTAATCCTTATTTTATCATTTTCATGTAAAATTATATTTTGGTCATTCAGAATTACAAAAATTCATTTTAGGGCTAGTTATTCATTATTTCTTTCCATTTTTATCCTTTATTTATTGCTTATCAATTTTATTCACTAAACTCAGTATTTGAAAAAATTACCATTTTACCCCTAAACTTTTCATTTCTTTTCAATTAGGTCCATTTTCATTTTAAACTTTTTTTCTTTACTTTTTGCATTTTTAGCTTATTTTTACATTTATGCCTTTAGTACAATCCTAGAAGAAATCTTCAGATCGGATATATGGGACGTGAACTCCACAGACCCATAGTAGACAGTAGGGCATGACCCTGAAGGACCAGTCCACCTCAGATCAGATCAGAATAGATAGTCAAACATAAACTATGAAAGATCATTATGATCCTAGCATAGCAAAACAAGTCGCCATGACTTACACATCAGTATGGATATCCTTATGGCTAGCCATTCATATCCTAAACTGGATTTTAACCGACTGACCACTTCTAATGGCCAAATTCTTTACTCATTTCAGAATTTTCTTTCACATTTTGGCATTCTCATTTGCCTTTTCATTTCAGTACACTTTTCAATCAATTCTTTTATCACTTTACACATTTTTATGAATTATATCACAATAATTCATCATTTTCATTTCACATTTTAATATTTCCATTTGCTTTCCATTTCAATACATTAGACAGTAAACTTTTCATCAATTTAATTTTATTCATATTTCATGAATTATATCATTATAATTCATTATTTGCACTTTAAGCATAATACATTTTCTTTAAAAATTATTCATACATATTCCATATTTACAAATATTGCATTTACATTCACACTTATCACTACACATCATTTCTTATCATTTTTTAATAAATTACTAAAATACCTCTAATTTCATTTTATTTACAATTTTGCCACTGGATATACATCTTACACTATAAATTCAATATTTATTTGTATAATTACGGTTTAGTCCTCATTTTTCTTGTTATTTGTACATTCATTTTTAAACCTTGATTAATCTTTTATTTTACCCAATTAATTTTTGTTTCCTTAAAATTTTCAATTTTTTCTTTTTTTTCTAATCTGTCATAATATAAATTTGGCATTTAAATTTATTTTTGTCTTTCGTTCTATCACTACACCTTCCTATCATATCAATTAAAATTTTCACTCTTTCACTTATTTTTGCATCTCAATATACTAATTACTTAACTTTTTCATCACTTTTACATATTTTATAAATTATCTTCTTATAATTTATCATTTTCACTTATTACATGAATTATTTCATCACAATTCAACATTTTCACTTTGAACATAATGCAATTCCACTCTCTAAAATATTCATATAATTTTCATAAATTCTAAATAAATTTATAGATACGTCTTTTCATATCTAAAATCATTTTATGGCATTAAACATCATTAATTCACTTAGTATACCTTGAATACCCATTCGGTCTACACTAGTCCATTGAGTAGGATTTATTTTCTTTTATTTTTAATCATTCAAAACACCATTTTTAACCTCCCCTAACATATCTAATATATTACTTTCAATTAAACATAAAATATACACTCAATTTCACAACTTACATAACCTTATATCCATACAAAAATCATGAAAATTAAGGGATATGGTATCCACTTACCTTAAATCTTATACTCCTCACTTAGATCTCCATTTTCATCATTTTAAATCCATGAAACAACTTCTCCACAAAATATTTCTAAAATGGTTAAAAATTCAAGGATATAAAATCATCATTCCCTTTGCTCCAAAATTAAATGTAACATTATAAATGAGCTTCACATGCCTTAATCTATCTATATAAACCCTTAAATAAAATTATAGAACTTGATTTCTCTTACCTTAATTTTGACACATAAACTTTAATCCTTGATTTAATTCACTTCTTTCATTTATATTCGATGCTGGAGTGTAACGCCTCAAAAATTCGAATTTATTATTAGTTGGTAATTAGTACATTTTGGTACTAATTTGCAAGAATAAATTATGAAGATTCCAATATAAGTTAGTATTATTTTTGAATTTTAATTTAATATTTGTTAATTAAAACCTATTATGAAAATTAACATTAAAAGGATAATAATAATAATAATAATAATAATAATAATAATACATATTTTAATTAAAGTGATGGTAGATATTTTTAAGATTTATCTAAAAAAAATAAACAAAAGGTTTTTGTGGATTATAATGAAAGAAGATTGATGTGTGGTTAAGATTTAAGGAAAGGAAAAAGAACAAAAAAAAATATAAAAGAAGAGTGAGAATCGGGGAAGAGAGAAGTGGGAAGGGGAGGGGGCTGCCGTCACCTGGTCTGGCCGCCGCTGTTTGACGCCGACGAAGGGGCACTGATCATCGCCGTCGCCACCGTCTTCCAGTCCTCCTCTAACGGCGCCGTCCTCCGGTGGTTCCTTCCGTTTTGTTCATCACTACCATAGCTCAACTCTCCCCTTTTTCTCTTCTTTTCGGTGAACCGATCGGCGATGGAGGAGTTTGACAACACCGGTGGGATCACGAGGCTGAGGCGGATCTTTCGGTGCCCTTCAATCGTCCTCACTCGCCGGTGAAGTGTAGATCGGAGCACGTGGCAGCCGACGGTTCTAGGCGGTTTTTCGGCCAAACCATGATGTTTTGAGGCACGTGGAGACCATCGGAAAACTACCAAAAACTCTGACTTTAGGTGGGAGGCTTTGACGGGTCTCCGGTGAGGCTCCGGCGAGGTTCCGAATAGGCAGACTGGAGAGAGTATTCTGGGCTTCGACTCTACGGTATGGGAACTATGATAACAGTTTGATTTTATGTATAATTTTGAAGTAAATTTTGGTTAATTTTTATGATTGATATTAGCTTTGTATATCTTGGATTTGTATAAGAAATTAATAATCTGTAAAAGTAAATAAATCATGGGGTTAGTGAAGAAATAGTTTTTGAAAGTATAATAGATACAGTAAATTTAATTAGGCTGAACTAGGCGAGATAGAGTTTGAGTTTGATTTGATTTAAGTGTTAATGGTATAATTGAATAAATAATGAATTATACCTATTAATAGAAGTGACATTGAACTTGGTTAACATGGAACTAAGGGAAAAATCTATTGATATATATAAATAAAATATCCGTTATCCTTTGAAGTTTGTGGAATGAGTTGTAAAAAAAATGTAGTTTTACAATTCCTTGGTTATAAACTAAATAAGTTAATTAAATTATGGGTTAAAGGTTTATTTTTTATATTATTATTAAATTTAATGTGGTGGTTTACTAATCACTGTTCTAGGCTTTGCCTAGTTGGAAAGCATAAAGGAAATTCGTGATTGAGTTTTCAATAGAAATGTTTTAGCTCCTTACCAATTGATTTTGAAATTATTCCTTGGTAAGGAAATTATACGTTGCTACTTTGTTTAATGTATTTGTTGAGTTTAATTAAGAATTTAGCTAACATGTTTATTTGAAAGATGTATAAATAAAAATCTAGGTTATGCTATTAAACGCTAATAGAGAAATTTTAAAAGTTAATGATTAATTTGGCAATAAAAAGTATAGTTTTTGCCAGTTGATTTATGATTGAACTTAGATAGCTTGAGAATCAATATTATTAAGATTGTTCTTAAATAAGTTTAATTTGAAATATGATGGCATAATGATATATAGATATACTCTATGAATATATGATTTGATACAACTATAGTATAGTAAGAGCTCTGTTATAATAATAAGAAATCATATCAAATAGTCGTTGTTACTACCATTGTATAACTTCCAGTTTAGTAAAAGAAAGGTGATTAGGTAATGAGGGTTAAAGTTTTAAGAAATTAGTTACATGTATAGTATTTGATTAAGACAAAAAGGAAAAGAGGTAACTCTTTGGAGATAGTTAAAATTAATTTAAGTTTTATTCTCACTTCTTACTATAAAACTTGTACAAGTATCGGATTTTGAAGTATTTTAACTTCATATATATGCTATTATCTTTCATGATGCATTTTGCTAAGGTATTAAACAAAGAAGTAATTTGATACGTAAGAGATCGTGATAAAGTAAAAAAAATGATTATTTGGACTTTAATATACGATAATTGAAGATTATAATGTCATAATACAAAACAAGTGAGAATGTAACTAGTATAGTAGTAAGTTATTAGTATAAATGTGATACAAACATGTAAAGAATGGAAATACCTTAAAATATATTGAATTGAGAAATATTGGAAAATACTCATTTTTTTTATGAAGCTTTGTTTGATACTTGAATAACAAAAATGAATATCATTATTATAAATGGAGTAGACATAGTTTTATGTTTATGCTCATATGGTATCATGAGAAAATTGACGATTAAATGCTATGCACTTACATGTGTTTGCTTTAATATATTGATGTTTTAAGATTATGTATTTAGATATGTGACTATGACATTGAACTTATATGCATCTATAGGCGCTAAACACAATATGAAATGGTGTAGGTAGATATTGATCTCAGATTTGTAACTGAATATATGTATTTGAGGTATTAGTTGAGTATATATGTGATGATTAAATTGAGTACTATAGAGCAGGTGAGATGGCTATAATGAACCATGCAGGTACGTCTTTCTGAAATGACTATATGTTTATGTGTTGTTTTAGACGCTCATAGTGGATGTGATTATATATGATTTCATTTTCATGAAAGCAGTCCAGTAATGCATAAACTATTATGACAAGTATAAGTATTATTAATATATGGCTATTAGAAAGTTTAAAAGTAATTTGAAAGAATGTATCTTAAGTAAATTCCTTTGATGACTGAAGAGTAATTTAAAGAGAAATTGCTAAATTATTGTGAAATAGTTCATGACATAAGTGAATGATGGTTCATAAACTGTACAAAAATCTTGAATATTATGAATAGCTGTATTATCTGGATTGAAAAGGAATTGAAATGATGATAAAGTTGATAAATGTACTGAAAGCAAGTGATCTTTTGCGCCCTTAGAAAATAGTCTAGCAGTAAAAACTAGCTTGGGATATAATTGGCTGGCCATAGGGATTCTGTACCGCAGTGCAAGTCATGGCGACTTGCTTAGTTATGGTAGGATCACTGATCTCCATAGCTTCTGTTTGTATCTGGTATCTGCTATGTGGAAAAATGATCTTTGAGATCATTTTTCAGTTTGTATGTGGCCCATGGGGTCCACATCCCGTATATCCAGTCTGAGTATTTCTGTCGGCACTGTTATAGGGGCATTAATATGAAAATAAGTTAAAAGGTATAAAAGATAAAAAATGTTATAGTTCAGAACTAATATGCATAAGAATTATCCTCTTGTATAAGTACATCAAATGGATAATAAATTGCAAGTTATAATATTGACGAGCATGTGATTCTTTAATTCTATATAAGCATTATGTATCTATATATTTATGTATAGGTATGTATATCACTCTGTTATTGATCAAGTACATAACATAAGGCACATTATGGTGTTTAGTATTATATCGTTCACCTTGTTAAGATTATTTAATGATTACATGAAAGTGAATTTTGAATGCATACTATGTTTTAAATGATATAAATGTATGAAAGAAATAAGCCGGATGTCTTTTGTGGTAGCAATGAATGATGCATTGATTACTGAGTTATTAAGCTTTATTGTCCATGTAAGTAAGACGTTCTGTCGCTTATGCTTGTGATTTATTGCTGAATGTAAGAACTGGGATCTAAGGTAATTGAAGGTATCTATTAAGAGTGTTATCAACTTTGTACTTGTATAATTGACATTATATGTTTAAAAGATCATCTTTAGATTACTCTGTTCCCCACTAAGCTTTATAGCTTAGCACGGATTTTGTTATCCGTGTAGGTAGCAGGATAAGCTTGTTTTTTATTAGACAACTGCTTTCGCTCAACCATCAGAAGAAGGGATCTAGTTTCGAGCAATTCATCTTTTGAGGTTCACAGATGTAGCGAGGTGATTTTGAATGTAAAATTGTTTCTATCTTTGGAGTATTATAGTGAATTAAGAGTGTAATTTGTAATATTGACTTATCTTAGGAAATGTGATTAATAATGAGAATGGATGTATGAGATGTATGATGAAATTATGTTTGTATTGTTGTGCCCCTGATGGGCTGAGGGAATTGTCTGATTTTTAGGTGGATTAGATAAGTTTTTAGACGTTATATTACCGGATTTTTATTTGGTAATTAGTCATTTGGACAATTATAGTTTATCGGCTTACTTAAGTTATAAGTATTTCTTTTTGGACAAGCTTGGAGTCGTTGGGTTAGTTAAGATTGCAAAAAAAAAATTATGTCTTATCACTTGTTTCGTTTAGACTGTTCAGTAGGGTGTTACATGGAGGCTGTTACCATCCATTAAAGGAGCTAAATTTCACTTAGAAGGCTTGACTTTAGAGAGGGATTGGAAGAGAGAGATGAATAAACTTGTGGATATATGGGAGGAAGAAGGATTTGGTCTCAAGAGGGGAAAAAGGGAGAAGACTCACGGTTTTTCCAATATTTTTTGATATTTTTGGCTTTAAATACCCTAGTTTAATGGGCTAAGCTGGTCCAACCAAAGTGATTGGGCCTAATTTAAGCCCAACTTGATTTTTAGGTCCATTTAATGCACTCTAAATTATTTCTCTCCCTTTTCAAACTCAAATTCACTCAAAATCAATTCCATAATTCTTAAAATATATAATATATCCTCCATATAAATTTTTGGCTCAAGCGGAGTCTGTTTCTGATCGATTCACTAAAATTTGTCCAATTAGAAAATTTTTGGTGTCACCGTAAAATTAATTTTCACTACCAAATAATTCTAAATAATAATTAAAGCCCAACTAAAAATTTTTTCAATTTTTAAAATTCATTTACTATTTTTAAAATCTCGAACAAACTAACAGTCAACCAATTACCATTTAAGCCGAAATCATTATTTTTCGGTTACTTTCTGAGTTCAAACCTTCCTAATACTACATCCATAATTCTCAAAATATATTTATTAGGATTCACATATATTTTGGAGTCAATCAGAGACTGCTCCGATTTAGTTCACTTTTATCAGTCCGGTAATCCAATTTTTTAAAATCATCGAAAAATTATTTTTCTAATACCATATAATTTTATATCTCATTTAATATGGATCTGAAAATGTTGGCGATTTTTAGAGGTCATTTACTATTTTTAAAATATCGATCAAATCTTGATCAACATGGGCACAATTTGAACTGAAATCATGAAATTTTTTTATTTTTAGATTTTAAAGATTTATTTGTCCTCATTTTGATTCTAAATTTAAACCACAGATTTCAATAATTAAATAAAATATTTTTCGACTTTGGAAGGTTCTATTCACCTCGGTGTCACTATTTACCATCAAAAAAATACTATTTCTAACTAACCCGATATTTGGGACCATTACAGAATCTCACATAATGACTCAAACAAGCTTGGAGAACGAAATCGAATTAGGGATAAGAAACCGACTTCTCACCATAAATTCACCATCTGTTATCTTTCTACGTGCTTTAAATTTCTTCTTTAAGTTATCCTGAGCTATGGATTTAAAAGAAGAGGGAAGAGTAATTTTTAGATTTAGGCTTCTAAATGGTTTATCAAATGGAGAATATTGAATACACTAAACTCTATTTCTCTTTTTCTTTATTGGTGCATTTTTATCACGCTAATTACATGTATCAAGGATCAAATTTCTTTAGATTAGGGTTAGATCTCTTCACTATTAAAATTAGGGAATTAAGAATTAGGGACAAGAAAAAAAAATCGGTCCTCATAGGTATACTTTTAAGGTTATAAAATTTGATTTGTTACTAAAATATGGTCCCTAATACCATTTTTCTTGTATATGTGATTTGTTGATGCAAATTAAGAAATGTTAAAAACATATGCTATTCATAATTCATAATTTTAAAAATAAATTAAAAATTTAAAGTCAATTTCAACATCTTTTAATATTAAATTGAAATAATTCACATATATAACACACACAAAAATACGAATCTAAGGACGACTATGCATATATAAATATGAATTCTCATCTTCGCTTGTCTATTAATAATGTATCACGTATGTATGATTAACAAAAATTACCAACAAAATTTCATTTAGAAAAAAATGATTATAGTGGAATCACATTTTCCACAAGTACAACTATATTTTTATATATTTAAAATAAAAAAAATGGAAAAACTTCTTTAGTTAGTCTTGTAATATGCATAAGCTGGATAAATTAATTAATGTGTCCTAGCTTGGAAATCTTTAATAGTCTATTAATTTTATAAGCACAGCCACAATTATATTTTTATATACAAAATAATATATTTGGAAAAATATTTTTAATTAATCTTGTAAGTTGTTTGATTAAGATTTCCAAACCGAGGGCAGATTAATTTGAAAAATACACATTGTCAACCTTATACATATAATTAGCCCATCAATTTAGATAACAATTTTGAATTTTCTGCATTTACTAGTGTCGTTTTACAAAACATAATGGTCACAATTATCATGTATTACTCCATTCATTCTAAAAAAATAAAAGATCTCTATTTTATTTATTTATTTATCATAAAGTGTAATCCACTTTTGTTGTTTTAAATAAAAGTTAAATATCTTAATTAATATTTTGAAATGCATAATATAATTTCAATTTTTGAAATTTGGTATACCAAGTATACTATCGAATATACCAAAAAATAGAAGAATATTTCAATTATGGCATTTGGTATACTAGGCAGCATACCATTCGATATACAAAAAAAAGGATTTCAATTCTGAAATTTAGTATACTAAATGGTATACCAAATTACAAATTTTCCTTTATAACTCTTGGAAACATTTTTCAATTTAGGTTTTCTTGGAGGAGTTTCAGATTCACTTTCAACACATTGCAGTTTCTTTGTCAGCTTATGAAAATATAAAGAGATTGCCAGTCCACCCCGATGGAATTTAAAATCTTAGGCTGGAATCTTTTTTTTCTCTATGAAATACTCAAAAAATGATAAAACAAAAGCACCACAATCACTGCAACCACAAAACCATGTAAATTAAGACAAATTGAATTATTTTTTTAAAGGCATATAAAAATATACCTTTGTTTTTGTACTGGTAACCCTTTAACCTTCACGATATCAAACATAGACCCCTTCATCAAATCAAATATGTCTATAACTATTATAAAACCCAATGACATCCAAAAAATAAGGAAGTAAAATACTATATAAACAAACTCTTGCCTTTCATACAAGTTAGCTAGCTCTCGTTCCTCCTTTAGCCTTGGTTTCAGTGTTCACCAACCTAGAGTTGATGTTTCGTTCAATACCCATGCAACAACGATCAATCAGTATATAGGTGCAGAGAAGAGCCTTGCCTACTTGCTTCTAGAAATACCAATCTCCTCTTCCCAATCTTACTTTTCGTAGATACTTGTCGAAGTTTGAGGATTTAAGATATTCAATACCTGAAAAGTAACATAAATTTATTTTTTCACACTCAAACATTTTACTAAATAGTTTGAAACAAGCACTTAAAAGGGTTAATTATACCGGTGGTCATTAAAGTTTGTCAATTGTAACGATGTGATCACTTTACTTCGATTTGTAATGAAAAAATTACTTATTTTTTATTTTGTAACATAGAAGTCAGTTAAATCAAAATTATAAAAATCAGACCATCGACATGTGTAATACATACGTAACATCAGTACACATCAGCAAAAAGTGACACATCCTCATCCTACTCACTACCTATGTGGCATAAAATAAAAATATTACATCAAATTTTTTTTTACTCATTTTGACCCCTTCCTCCTTTTTTTCCTCACCTTCTTTGTTAACCTCCACTGTGTCGATCTCTACTCTTCCTATCTCTATCTGAAATCTAACAAAGCCATTGATCTCTCATTTCCTCTCCTCATCTCTGTAGCAAATCTAACAAACCCCTCTCTCTACTGTTATTCGAACTCCCTTACAATTCGATATTCTTTTAGATCACTCGGTATCTAAAAATATCATCTTTTGTTCCTCATCCTCTTCTCTTATTTCATGGTTACTCATTCTTTTTCATTTGAAATTATTTCATATTATAGTAACATTGAAGGAAGAGGTCATGTTACTCCTTACTGTCGTTACCAAGTTCAAGTTGTAATAAAGACTTCTAATACTGTAGAGAATCTAATGAGAAGGTTTTTCACTTGTTATCTTACTCGGATAAGATTTAAAATTGAGAATTAAATTAGGATTTTCATTCTTTGTAATTTATATGGGTATTCTCTATTATAGAAAAATAGAGGATGTGGATTTTTTAGATGGTATGATGTGCCAGTCCAAATAAGGCAATTCACATTATAAATGATTTGCTAAGAAAAATTGCACGTTTGGAGAATGAGTTGGCTATGAAGAATGAGAGAGCTTCTTTAAAGTCATAATCATCAGTCGAAATGTTATAATCGGGATCATTAAACATAATATTTTGAGGCTCAACTTGCTTATCACTCATTGCAGCTTCATAGCCTTCAATTTTAGGCTCAACATTATCATCACTTAATGCCCATTCATCAACTTCAATTTAAGTATCAACTTGCTCTTCACTTACTGCCCCAAGCATAATTAGACAGTTCCTATAAGGAGTACAATTCTCCTTCAAATCTGCTAACATATCCTCAGAGAAATGATTAACATATACATCTATTTTTGTATTTTTCTTGCCAACAACTTGATACATCTCAATTAAATCACTGTCCCTATCCAAAGGCCTTAACGAACCCCTATAAACATGTGTAAGAGGCTTATAATAGTATATCACATATCCATCAGCATGTAATACTTGCATCCATTTATCAAATAAACTAAGACTAACCGAATGGATATCACACCAGTCAAAATAGCAAACTTCACCACCATAATATCCACTATAATATCCATCCATACACAACACTCCCTTATAGTGTAAAACCACTGTAAAATATTATTTTCCAACACTTGTGTTTATATGCAATAAATCAATTTTTCTTTTGTTGATTGTTCTAATAGAAGCATTTAACAGAGCATAATCATATAGTTTTAGTTACTACATGGTTACAAGACCATTTTAACACCAATTCTAATACAATTAATGACCAAAAAATTAAAGGTCAAATTGATCTCATCATAATATCCATCTATACACAAAATATATCTTTAACCAACCCAGCTATTAGCATAATTAAAAGAGAAACATAAAGTGCCATTTAAATGTATATGTAATTAATATAATATTGTTTATTTAATGGGTAATGACAACTAAATACGTACTTTCACGTTGGTAAAATTTCTTAGTTGGGATTTCTTAAGCATTTACTGACACTAAATTAATTAAATTTGAAGAATATGGGGCACCTGCGACTGTGAGCTAACTCACAGTTGGCAAAAAGAAGACAATTAAATTATGAGCTAACTCATAGTTTCCTAAGCATTTTAAGAATATGGGGCACTTGATTTGAGCATATACGCTATAACTTAAAGGTTAATTAATCAATTATACTTTTTTGTACTTAGGTCCAGTTCACACAACACCAAAGCAAGCAAACAAATTCACCAACATAAAGGAAATTACAAATAAAATCTATTGACATTTGTTAAATTATTGATATCAAACAAAAAATTATCACTTAAATAATAAAATTAAAAATATTAAATACCATATTGTGGGGTTCTCGTATCTTTATTTCTCCGAAGAGGATAGACCATCTTAAACAACCGAAAAAAGACAATATGGTGCTTTTAAAGCTTCGAAAGTTTCTGCTTTTTCTATTTTTTAGGGTTTTGTTCACACAAAGTACAACAAAAAGTTAAACGGGACATTTTTTCTCCAACTTTTTTTGGGGCTTTTCCTTTTTTTTGGGATTTTATACCATTTCAAAGATAATATAAAAATGAGAGAGAGAAAGACATGCCAAATAGAAAGTATCGAAGATAGAAAGATCAAAGAGAAATAGATCGAAGAAAGAGAGTGAAGAGAGAGGGATAGAGAACGAAAAAAGGTGGATCAGAATCGGAGTGAGACAACATCCGAACCGAAAATAAAGAGATAGGGAGAGATCAAAGAGGCTAGAGATCGAAAAAGAGATGAGATCTTCAAATAGCGAGAGGAGAGATCGAGAGGTTGGAGATCGATAGAGGGGACGAGGAGAGAGAAGGGGTGGGATGAGTTAAAAGGTAAATTATTATTGTAATTTTTTTATGTTATGCAATGTAGGAAATGAGTAAGCTTATGATGTGCCACTTTTTTCTGACATGTGCTTATGTTACGCGTGTATTCCACGAGCTAATGGTTTGATTTTCATTATTTAGGTCCAAGTGACTTTTATGTTACAAAATAAATTTTAGTGATTTCTTTGATACAAATCAAAGTTAAGTGACCATATCGTTACAATTGACAAACTTTAGTGACTACCGATATAATTAATCCCATTTAAAAAGCCAAAGAAGGGGTTTTCACACCCGTTTTGGCTTTTTGAAAACTTTTGCAAACCATTTTTCTAGCTCTAGCGATGAGTGGTTTGAGCAATTTGGATTTAATCTCTGAGAAGGAATGGACTTGGTGGAGATTAAACAGAGTAACCAAGATAAGAATGACTAAAGTGAGCCTACAAGAAGAAAGAAAAAAATTTAATAACTAGAAGATATATAAACCTGATATAAATTTAAAAATTAAATGCAAACTAATTTAATCCAACGAAAAAAGCAAATCCTTTTTATGATCATCGATCGATGAAGAGATCCTAAAGACCTCTGCATTTAGCTAGCTTAAGAATTAATCAAGCCACCATAGTTTAAGTTCTTCGGTACCCATCCAAGTTTTCCAGTCAAGCATAAATTAAATTATTCCACAATAGTTTAATTATTCAATTCTTCTTTCATAAATTAAATAACTTCTTCATAATCATAGAGGCCCTACATCCATACCGCTTCATTCAATTACTCTGTTATAAATTAATTTTTTGATCAATCGCCTGAACATGCCTTTGCTAAGAAGGGTGGCCCAAATTTTTTAATTATTTAATATTTCAATTCTTACCCAACTTTCATTTTACCCTACTGCTAGAGGTGTGCAAAACCCGAACCAACAGATTCAATTAATGTGAACCGATACATGTTTATTCGAGTCTGTCAGGTCAGTTTGGGTTATAGAATTATGAAAATTTCAGAATTCGAATGGGGTTAAAATCTATCTAAAATCGATCTAACCTGCAACCCTAATAACATAAATAGCCAAAAATCCCTAATTTCTA
This sequence comes from Excoecaria agallocha, assembly GCA_037975025.1. NCBI lineage: Eukaryota > Viridiplantae > Streptophyta > Magnoliopsida > Malpighiales > Euphorbiaceae > Excoecaria > Excoecaria agallocha. Next base: position 4,745,339 of record CM075814.1, on the reverse strand, counting down.
CTATGCTTCCCTAGAACCCAAATCCATAATCATTGATCTTCCCCATTCGATTTCCCACTCATTGTTTATTCTCTCACCATCGCCTGTGAACGGCGGTTTTAGTCTCCCTCTCACCTCGTTCATATCAGTCATCATCTCAATTCTTGGCCTCTGTTCTAGTCTCCCTCGTTTGCAGCTCTTTAACATTCTGGTAAGGTGTGTCTCTGTTCTTGTTCTTTTTTCTTCTCTTTTCTTTCTTTTTTTATTATTAAGATGAATTTTTCTTAAGATACTTTGTGTTAATGGTTGTTCTTTTGTTGGTACTTGGTAAAATTTTTTTAATTTTGTATAAGCGGGAGAGAGAGATGAGCGATGAGGAAGAAAGAGATGAGCGAAAGAGGGGGCCTGAGTTGGGATTTTGGTTGATTGCAAAAGTGGGTAAGAAGAATTATGGGGAGAGAGAGAGAGAGAGAGATAGAGGTGGTAGCAAATAGGGGATGTGAACGATTATTAGCAAGCTCATGAGTTTGTTGCTAATTCTGTTCATCGATGGTGGATTTTTGGGTTTGTGGGGTTCGACGAGTAGAATCCATTTATGGTTTTATTGAAGGAGATTGAGATAAGCGAATGCGTAGGCTTTTTTTGTGTGCCTCTAGTTTTGGGTTATCTTTGCCCTCTGTAGAAGTCTCTATTTGTCCCTCTGTGTATTTCTATAGTTTGTAAGCTTTAAAAAGAGAAAGGGCATTTAAAAGCAAATTATGTAATAGCAGTAGCATAGGCTGCCTCAACTATTAGTGATTATATATATATATATAAGTCTAAACTTATATGTGCTAAGGGGTTCTCAAGGCATTTTGCATTTGATTTTGCTGCAAAGATACATCATTTCGAAAATCATGGCCCTTTCCTTAATTTTAAACTATTGAACAATCGTTATCAATGTTTTCAAAAGCAACTCGGAGATCGACTCGGCTTGCCAACTGAGTCGAGAGTCAACTGGTTGGATCGGATTGACTTGGAGTTTTTTTTTTATTTTTTTAAATATAATTATTTATAAAAAAATTAAAAATATTATATGTCAAGATACATTCAAAAATCTTTTAGTTACCAAATATCAAAATAAAAATATTAAGTTCAATAAAGTTTTTAATTATAAAAATCAAATAAATAGTCAAAACATAAATAGTAAATATTTAAATAAATCCACATAATATCTAAATAAATTCATTTAACATAATGACAAGCAATTATCATTAATCTCAATCTTCATGTTCATGTTCATGTTCATCTTCCCTATCATCTGTATTTCCATTTCCATCAACTTCTTGAATTAAATCATGCTCTATAGCATCTACAATTTTAAAACAAACATATAATTAAATATACTACACACATAATTTTTAATATTCTAAGCTAAATTCATATTATATGAAAGAAACAAACCTTGCACACTTAAAGCTCCATCATTTTTTGGATGTTCTTCTTCGTCAACCATCCTCTCAAGGTCATCATAGTCAAGCTCTCATTCTTGTCCTTCTTTCTCCATAACCTAAAACTCAGTTTTCTCAATTGATTCATAATCAATTGGATCATATGCCTTCTTAGAATTTGCTAACCTAATAATTATAAACAATGAAAACATTATTTTGATGCAATGCATAAAATATAAAGATAATTTATGGATTAGGAACAACTGACCTATATTTCAATCTCAAGTTATAGTGAATATAAACATGATCATTCAATCTTTCATGTTCCAATCTATTTCTTTTTTTAGTGTGGATGTGTTTAAATACATTCCAATTGCGCTCACATCCAAAAGAAGAAGCAGTTTGACCAAGGATTCTTATAACCAACTTTAGCAAATTTGGAACATCATAGCCAAAAATTCTCCACCATTCATCTTTTATAAGATATGAAAAGCAAATAATATAAAACTCTTATTAGTTTTCATAACTTAATATATGTATATATTTATATGCACATGAAATGTAGTATTATAAAATTGATGCTTACTTGGTCTAGTGATTTTGCTGCTAGCAAGTGCCTTTGGATGAGAAAAGCACATATCACGTTCTCGAAAAATTCTTATATCTTCAATTATTGGTGCGGTAGTACTTCCAAAATCATCTACCTTATCAAATACATTTAAGATATCATGCATAATCTCCGACTCCTTGCAAATAAAAGATTGATCATACTAAATTGTAAGATTCAAAATATACGCTGTTGCATGAAGATCTTGATGCAACATGTGGTCCAATCTACTCTCAATAATGTCAATGTAGGGCTTGTACAATTTTTTCTTATTCTTAAAGACATTCATAATCCCCATACGTGCTCTGTGCATGCCCTCATAAATATATCCCAGCAATGATTTTTTTTCAGTATCACATATCCTCAATAAGCATATTAATGGAGTTATAATCCTCACAATCATCAAACAATTGTCCTAAAAAATTTCATCCAATATAATATGTTTTACTTCTTTACCCTTTTGCAATTTCAAAAACTACTTATACTTAGTATTAACAACCAAAGCTTGCAAATCATCCTTATATGCATGTAAACTTTGCAAAGCAATAAAGTTTGTTGTAAAACGGTTTGCACCAGGACGAATAATTTCTCGCCAACCCTTTCTTTTTCTCAACCAATTCAAAGTAATCTTATGATTGAGCAATAACACAAACTTTCAACAGTAGGCATTTGTCCAATATCTTTAAATATTAAATTCACACAATGAGTTGCACATGGTGATCAAAAAATAAAAAGGTATTTTTCCATAAGCTTAAAGCCTGCAGCTTTATAATTGGCACCATTATCTGTTACCATGTGAACTACATTGCAAGGACCAACCCACTCAACAATTTCAGAAAAAAGATTACACAAATTTTCAGCATTCGTGTAAATATCAGAAGCATCAACAAATTTAACAAAAGAGATACCTTTTGGATAATAAACTAAAAAATTAATCAAAGGCCTTTGTCTATTGTCTATCCATTCATCTCCCATGATTGTACAATAGGTATCGGCCCAAGTATTTCTAAAAGCATCAACGACCAACTTGACATGCATTTTTGCATCTTTCAACAAATTTACTCTTACAACATGATACAAAGGATGCTTATATCCATGACCCATGCTGTTCATATTATCAATAGCAACTTGAAGGTAAGATGAGTTCACAACATTAAATGGAATACATTGATCATATAACCCTATTGCAAATGACAAGTCAGTTTCATGCCACTTTTCCTTACTTTGCATGCATGCTTTAATACTAGGTTGAGATGGATCACTTACACTTTTTTTAAAATATGCTTCAATGTCTGTTAATGCTATCATCTTTCTTTTCGAGATCGCTTTAGAAGAAAAAACTCCTACATCGTCTTCATCCATTAACCATTTTTTTCTCCTTTGCCTTTTGCAAATTAGCATCCAATATGCTTTTAAATTCAAGTCGAGCCTCTGCACTAACCTGTTTGCACCTATTAATATTCCTTTTATCCCCCGTAAGATGCTATTTTATTCTATGAATGCCTCCACCATGAACTTGTTTTTGACAAAAATCACATATTAGTATCTTTTTACCATTTGGATTTGTTGCCACAATGACATATTTCCATGCCACATCCATTTTTTGCCTAATTGAACGTGCTAAGAAATGAGTTGTGGATTGTGCTTCAGATATCGGTGTGGATGATGGTGTTTCCATCATAATTTTCTGATAAATTAAGAAAAATTACAATATAAATTACTGCATTCAACCCACTGCATTTGAAACTCACTGTACTAAATAATTAATTCTAGATTTGAAACTCTCGTGATTATAATAGAAAACCATGTAATCATTCTACTTGCTTCTTTTGTAATCAGCATGTAATTATACCATAGTTTATTATTAAATATATATGCCATTAATCTAATAAAGAGTTTCATTTAAGAAAAAGGAAAAGAAGTCCTCGACAGACACCTAAAACCTCATTGAAAAATAATTAACTATCCGAACCAGTCTCAAACCCATCTATTAGCTATCTATACATCAGTACCATGGATCTGAAAAACAACAACACATCTGAAAAACACCAAAAATTGTTTAAACAATTAAGCCTAAGATGTGTTGTTCTGTCTTTGCTCCCAAATTTACAAATTGTCGCAATCAAGGTTATGGTTTTTCTCCAATATTTTAACTCTCTAAAATAAAAGCATAACCTTTATTATTATTATTATTATTATTATTATTATTATTATTATTATTATTATTATTATTGAGTAATTTTAATATGATTGGAACAAGTAAAATCAATTCAAGTCTAATCTAATCAAAACAAATGGCTGTTAAATAATACTTGACCATCATTACTAAGGCATTCAATAGAACTATTTCCTTACAATTATTTTCAGCTTGCACATACTCCATAATTCTTATTTATTGGATTATACGATGCCCAACACTAGATGTAATTGTAAGGAAATTAACTGTAAGTTTGCAAGTAGTACAATCTTCTTAACTTTTCAGTGACTCAAACAATAGTAAACTTCACCATAAGTGTAATGCCCCGACAAAAAAAAAAAGAATAAGGGTGTGTCGGCCATAAGTGGAAAACCACTTATTACTATCATTATTATTATTATTATTAAAACAAAAAAAAAGAAGAGAGGAAGAAACGAGAGAGCGTCGGGGAGAGAGAAAGCGCGAGGAAGAGGCGCCGGACCGCTGCCGGAGGCGCTGTGCCTCGCCGCCGGTGGCCGCCTCGTCGCTGTCGCTCTCAGGTCGCCTCTCTCTCCACCGTTAACGCCTTGATCCGTCGGTTTTTGGGTTTCCGTTTCTCTCTCTCCATACCGAAGCTTCTTTCTCTTTTTTTCGGCGATTTTCGACGTCGGATGGGGGAGCTGACACCACCGGCGGAATCACAAGGGTGAGGCGGTCCTTTTGATGGTCGCCGATAGTCCTAACTCGCCGGCGTTGAGGAGATCGGAAATGGGTTTGCCGCCACCTTCCGGCGCGATTTCCGACGAATTGAGAAGGCAGTTTGGCGCGTGACCACCACCGGCAAACTTGGGGTGGCTCGATCTACCTGTGGTGAGCTTCGGTGTATTTTCCGGCGAGTCTCCGGCGGAGCTCCGACGACCGGTCCAGCGAGCCAATGATGACAAAATGCAGAAAAATGCGGAAATCGACACTAACGGGTATGTGAATACAAACTACCCTTAATTTCATTTAATTTTGAATTTTATGGTGAATTTTATATTATGTAAGTATAAGAATTTATGAATTAATGGGAAACAATTTGAGTTAATATTAGAAAATAATGAAATAGCATGAAATGGATAAGAATAGAAGAAAAAATTAAGTAATTAGTTTGGGAAGCTAAGTGATGCCTAATGATGCACATGAAAGTATTAAATGAAATATGGTAATTTATTATAAATTAAGTGCAAATATAACATCCTAGTTGTAAAAGATATGTGATATGATGGAATTAAGTTAAAGATAATATATGAGTATGAAATTATAAATACAACATAATGGTATGTGTGAAGGTAACAAAAAGACATTAAAATAAATTAAGTGTTAATTGATATATATATATATATATATATATATATATATATATATATATATATATATATACTAACATACATTGATGTTAGAAACATAAATAGCATCAAACAAAGTATGAAGAGATTCATGAGCGTTAAAAATTAATATGTTAGTTGAATTGTATATAGTGATATATGAAGTGAATAATTGATATAAAATAGTACTTTGCGTATAAAAATGTTATATTAATTTAGAGAAGTATAATTAGAATAATTCAAGTTAACTAACTTATTTACATAAGTGCACTAAAAATATATATACATATTTAGTAATGTAACATGGTGTGACTATATATATAAGTAAGCAAAAGAGTGAAATAAATTAATAATGTTATGAAGTGACGTAAGATGAATAGTTAATAAATTGAGTTAAAAAATAGTAGAGTAGAGCACTACGGTGCCTACAATAGTAAATGATGTTGTTGATGAATCAACGAAGGAATAATGATGAAATGAAGTTATTAAAGATAAGGGAAACGACCGGTATCCTGGATATATATATATATATAATGCTAATACATGTAGATACTATTTAATGGTAATATTATGTTTGCCCTTAGTAAAATTAAATAGGAATTGGGGTAATCGGATAAGGTTGGCATGCCAATTAGGGAAAATTGTAATGCGGCGCCTTGATGTGTAACATCGGATTGGATGGCTCCGAGAGCTGAATCCGGTGTATGTCATTTAATTGGGTTGTGGATTGGATGGCTCCGAGAGCTGAATCCACAACTGCATTTATATATAAATACATGTGTGTGTGTATGAAATTATATTGAATTGTGGATTGGATGGCTCCGAGAGCTGAATCCACAACTGTATGTGTATATATATATATATATATAATTGCGTATATTGATTGAGAAAAATTGTTAAAGGGGATTGGATGGTTCCGAGAACTGAATCCCCCGATTATATCCCGTTTATCTAGCTCGTTGCAATTTCACTGGATTTTACTAGGGGCAAAATGGTAATCTTGTATGAAATCGAGATGAAAGAATAATTATGATAATTTGGATGCCATAAATATAAATAATAAATAATATGAAAAATAAGATCAATGGGATGAGTAAGAGTAAAATTGTAATTACGTGATAAAATAAAAGTAAATTGGTTAGTTGGACCAAAAAGAGCAATACAAAACTTAACTTGGCTAAATAAGACAGAAAGGGGCAAGAATATAATTAATCAAAAATTAAAGGGTTAACTTGTAAATCTACCATCTTTGGAAAATTAAAAGAATCAAAATATAATTTGTACATTGGAAATTCAATAAAAGTCAAATAAAGCCAAATGAGTTAAAATATAAGTTAATTAGAGAAAATAGTAAATTGGAATATTAATATAGCAATTAGAGGAATCAAATTTAATAGACAAGTTACGAAGGATAAAATCGTCAATATTAAAAATGTTAAGAATCAAAATGTAGTTCGTCACCATAAGAGAAATTTGGGATCTAAATTACAATTTATGCACGTAATTTAAATTAAAGGATAAAGAAAGTTAAACCAGTTAACATTGTGATCAAAATTAGTTAAGTTAAGGAATTGTCAATTTCGGAAAAATTGAGAAATTAATTAGGAAGGATAAATGATAAAGAGATCTAAAGTAAATTATGAATATATTAAGAATAAATTATAGATTTATGTAATAGAAAGAGATTACAAGAATTTGATTTGAAATTTTCTATTTAGTGAGGAAAGAAATGTAATCAAACAAGAAAAATATATAATAAAGATAAAGACAAGTAAAGAAGGTCAAATGACTTAATCGAAAATAAATAGCATTGTTGACCTGATTATTAAAGTGTAATTAATATCAAAAGAGAGAATTTGAATGGATTTTTATAAATAATGAATGAAATCATAATATGGTCAAAGGGATGAAAAAAAAAATAAAATATGATATTGTGGAATGAATCAAAGAATGAAATTAAGGGACAAATTAAAAGAAAATAATAAGTTCATGGCGAGAAATATTCAAGGAGAAACGAATGATAAACTAGTAGCTTGAGAAAATAATTAACGAAATATTGATCTAGCTAGACAGAAAATTTTAAATTCTAATTCAAACAGAAGCAAGAACTTAGTTGAAATTATATGAGAAAATGAGAAAATATAGGAAAATGAAGTACGACAAAATACTAAATAGCGATGGAGAAAAGAAGGTTAGTAACAGAATAGAAATGGAACGTTACAACGAATGAATGTTGACTAGTATAAATTTACTGTATAAATTATAGTGAACCCATAAAGTAACAAAAGAAGGACAATTTAAATAAAAAGATAGGCAAGGACGAATAATTAATAATAGGAATTGCAGGGATAAGGTTAAGCAAAGAAATAGACTTGCTTAAGTTAATAGAGATTATAAAATTGAAAAATAAAATTTAATCGAATGAAATTTTGAGTAGTTGTATCCACCACTAAGCGATAATGTTGCTTAGCGTGCGATTGTTGACTGCACGCAGGAAAAGAAGATTTCGGGATGTGAAGAAAGAATTGTCGCATGGCATCTATACATAAAGAGAATGGAATCGCATAAACTGAGGTAAATAAATTTGGACTCATAGATATATGTGTATATCTGTTTAGTATCACTATTTATGAGATATGAATATATGGATAAAAGTAGGGTGTTACATTTATGGTATCAGAGCCCGATTTAGGCGATTCTAAGATCGGAGTTGATATGTAAGCGAAGAATTTATTACAAGTAACTTATGTACATGTCATATGGAACGAGTGAATTTGAAAAGGGCAAGCTTGCTGTTATCTGTTTTCCTCAGATATTTGAGTATAAATAAGTAAGTTGGTGATTGAGGACCAGAGTTAGACTCTTAGTTATCTCGATAGTTATGAGATAATGCTTCTGGGTGACTCCGTTAACCCAACTGGTATACACTGCCACTAATAATGTGCATCAGTCATCCATGTGTATATTTGTGTTTCTGTCCATGCATAACATACGATATACATACATACAGTTCAGTCATGTGGCCACATGCTTTATAGTCTGCATATGCATTTGTTATTGCATAGTCATACAGTTACATGTCTTGTATTCGGTTTTGTTAGTGGCAGTTTTGTTATACTAGTAAGGGGTATAGCTGAATCCGAGCATAGATGTCGTCAGTTACATCGAATAAAGGTCTCAATGAGATAAAAGGGATGCTTGATTTCTATAAGTTATTGAATCATTCAAGAATAGACGGTAAATATGGATCTTTTCTTAACAAGGAGCCCGTGTACAGAAATCAAATATCAGAGTTGAACAACGGAGATCAGGATAACCAAGAGTTGAGAGGAGTGATGTGGTTAAGTGATAAAGGGGTTAAAGGAGTAATAGAAGATTAGTTATCATTAGGTAGGAGATCTGTTGATTGATGAGAACTTGTGTATATTGTCGAGTGATGAAGAAATTTATGTAAAGAATAAATATATGGTTGTGAAGGACAAATGAGTAGCAGTAACTACAGTTCAGATAAATTTCGAGGACGCAGAAAATTTTTGCTCTAATTTGTAACGGTATTTATTTAGAAGTGGAAGAATGTAAAGAATCTGCAATGGATTTGTTAAGTGTCAAAGAGAGACTAGTGCTAATCTTAGTATTGGTTTAGTGATTCACTCTGAGCAAATGACTAGTCCGGGTGGGCGAATTCAGAGGTTAAAAGAAAGAATATGATTAAGTATATGGAATGTACAAAATGGTTATCTATAGTAAGATTTAACTTTTGTTAAGATAGTATGAGAAAGAAAATGTTAAATCCTTTTAGCTCGATTCAATGGAGTGCAAATAAGGTCAGCAAGCATTGATCTGATTTAAAATATGAAATGAATCTACTTTCTGGATGAGATGTTTAGAAAAAGAGAAACGGATAAGGGCTGGTTGGTTTTCATTGTAAATGGGTTCCCTTAGTCAAAATCTGTTGGAACTATTGAATGTAAAAGTAGTTTGGTATTATTATATGGTATGCTCTACTCTGTAAGGTAAGTAAATTTCGCGGACGAAATTTTATTAAGTGGGGGAGAATTATAATGCCCGACAAAAAAAAAAGAATAAGGGTGTGTCGGCCATAAGTGGAAAACCACTTATTACTATCATTATTATTATTATTATTAAAACAAAAAAAAAGAAGAGAGGAAGAAATGAGAGAGCGTCGGGGAGAGAGGAAGCGCGAGGAAGAGGCGCCAGACCGCTGCCGGAGGCGCTGTGCCTCGCCGTCGGTGGCCGCCTCGTCGCTGCCGCTCTCCGGTCGCCTCTCTCTCCACCGTTAACGCCTTGATCCGTCGGTTTTTGGGTTTCCGTTTCTCTCTCTCCATACCGAAGCTTTTTTCTCTTTTTTTCGGCGATTTTTGACGTCGGATGGGGGAGCTGACACCACCGGCGGAATCACAAGGGTGAGGCGGTCCTTTTGATGGTCGCCGATAGTCCTAACTCGCCGGCGTTGAAGAGATCGGAAATGGGTTTGCCGCCACCTTCCGGCGCGATTTCCGACGAATTGAGAAGGCGGTTTGGCGCGTGACCACCACCGGCAAACTTGGGGTGGCTCGATCTACCTGTGGTGAGCTTCGGTGTATTTTTTGAAGAGTCTCCGGCGGAGCTCCGGCGACCGGTCCGGCGAGCCAATGATGACAAAATGCAGAAAAATGCGGAAATCGACACTAACGGGTATGTGAATACAAACTACCCTTAATTTCATTTAATTTTGAATTTTATGGTGAATTTTATATTATGTAAGTATAAGAATTTAGGAATTAATGGGAAACAATTTAAGTTAATATTAGAAAATAATGAAATAGCATGAAATGGATGAGAATAGAAGAAGAAATTAAGTAATTAGTTTGGGAAGCTAAGTGATGCCTAATGATGCACATGAAAGTATTAAATGAAATATGGTGATTTATTATAAATTAAGTGCAAATATAACATCCTAGTTGTAAAAGATATGTGATATGATGGAATTAAGTTAAAGATAATATATGAGTATGAAATTATAAATACAACATAATGGTATGTGTGAAGGTAACAAAAAGACATTAAAATAAATTAAGTGTTAATTGATATATATATATATATATATATATATATATATATATATATATATATATATATATACTAACATACATTGATGTTAGAAACATAAATAGCATCAAACAAAGTATGAAGAGATTCATGAGCGTTAAAAATTAATATGTTAGTTGAATTGTATATAGTGATATATGAAGTGAATAATTGATATAAAATAGTACTTTGCGTATAAAAATGTTATATTAATTTAGAGAAGTATAATTAGAATAATTCAAGTTAACTAACTTATTTACATAAGTGCACTAAAAATATATATACATATTTAGTAATGTAACATGGTGTGACTATATATATAAGTAAGCAAAAGAGTGAAATAAATTAATAATGTTATGAAGTGACGTAAGATGAATAGTTAATAAATTGAGTTGAAAAATAGTAGAGTAGAGCACTACGGTGCCTACAATAGTAAATGATGTTGTTGATGAATCAACGAAGGAATAATGATGAAATGAAGTTATTAAAGATAAGGGAAACGACCAGTATCCTGGATATATATATATATATAATGCTAATACATGTAGATACTATTTAATGGTAATATTATGTTTGCCCTTAGTAAAATTAAATAGGAATTGGGGTAATCGGATAAGGTTGGCATGCCAATTAGGGAAAATTGTAATGCGGCGCCTTGATGTGTAACATCGGATTGGATGGCTCCGAGAGCTGAATCCGGTGTATGTCATTTAATTGGGTTGTGGATTGGATGGCTCCGAGAGCTGAATCCACAACTGCTTTTATATATAAATACATGTGTGTGTGTATGAAATTATATTGAATTGTGGATTGGATGGCTCCGAGAGCTGAATCCACAACTGTATGTGTATATATATATATATATAATTGCGTATATTGATTGAGAAAAATTGTTAAAGGGGATTGGATGGTTCCGAGAACTGAATCCCCCGATTATATCCCGTTTATCTAGCTCGTTGCAATTTCACTGGATTTTACTAGGGGCAAAATGGTAATCTTGTATGAAATCGAGATGAAAGAATAATTATGATAATTTGGATGCCATAAATATAAATAATAAATAATATGAAAAATAAGATCAATGGGATGAGTAAGAGTAAAATTGTAATTACGTGATAAAATAAAAGTAAATTGGTTAGTTGGACCAAAAAGAGCAATACAAAACTTAACTTGGCTAAATAAGACAGAAAGGGGCAAGAATATAATTAATCAAAAATTAAAGGGTTAACTTGTAAATCTACCATCTTTGGAAAATTAAAAGAATCAAAATATAATTTGTACATTGGAAATTCAATAAAAGTCAAATAAAGCCAAATGAGTTAAAATATAAGTTAATTAGAGAAAATAGTAAATTGGAATATTAATATAGCAATTAGAGGAATCAAATTTAATAGACAAGTTACGAAGGATAAAATCGTCAATATTAAAAATGTTAAGAATCAAAATGTAGTTCGTCACCATAAGAGAAATTTGGGATCTAAATTACAATTTATGCACGTAATTTAAATTAAAGGATAAAGAAAGTTAAACCAGTTAACATTGTGATCAAAATTAGTTAAGTTAAGGAATTGTCAATTTCGGAAAAATTGAGAAATTAATTAGGAAGGATAAATGATAAAGAGATCTAAAGTAAATTATGAATATATTAAGAATAAATTATAGATTTATGTAATAGAAAGAGATTACAAGAATTTGATTTGAAATTTTCTATTTAGTGAGGAAAGAAATGTAATCAAACAAGAAAAATATATAATAAAGATAAAGACAAGTAAAGAAGGTCAAATGACTTAATCGAAAATAAATAGCATTGTTGACCTGATTATTAAAGTGTAATTAATATCAAAAGAGAGAATTTGAATGGATTTTTATAAATAATGAATGAAATCATAATATGGTCAAAGGGATGAAAAAAAAAATAAATAAAATATGATATTGTGGAATGAATCAAAGAATGAAATTAAGGGACAAATTAAAAGAAAATAATAAGTTCATGGCGAGAAATATTCAAGGAGAAACGAATGATAAACTAGTAGCTTGAGAAAATAATTAACGAAATATTGATCTAGCTAGACAGAAAATTTTAAATTCTAATTCAAACAGAAGCAAGAACTTAGTTGAAATTATATGAGAAAATGAGAAAATATAGGAAAATGAAGTACGACAAAATACTAAATAGCGATGGAGAAAAGAAGGTTAGTAACAGAATAGAAATGGAACGTTACAACGAATGAATGTTGACTAGTATAAATTTACTGTATAAATTATAGTGAACCCATAAAGTAACAAAAGAAGGACAATTTAAATAAAAAGATAGGCAAGGACGAATAATTAATAATAGGAATTGCAGGGATAAGGTTAAGCAAAGAAATAGACTTGCTTAAGTTAATAGAGATTATAAAATTGAAAAATAAAATTTAATCGAATGAAATTTTGAGTAGTTGTATCCACCACTAAGCGACAATGTTGCTTAGCGTGCGGTTGTTGACTGCACGCAGGAAAAGAAGATTTCGGGATGTGAAGAAAGAATTGTCGCATGGCATCTATACATAAAGAGAATGGGATCGCATAAACTGAGATAAATAAATTTGGACTCATAGATATATGTGTATATCTGTTTAGTATCACTATTTATGAGATATGAATATATGGATAAAAGTAGGGTGTTACAATAAGCCAGTCTAAGTTGTGTTCTTGAGTTTTTATTATTGCCTAGCATTACCATTGACTCAAAATCCATCCCCAATAGCTAAGCAAGTAAACTTTTCTCTGACAACACTTCATCTATTTGCCAAATTCAATTATTCAACAACCCAATTCATGAATTTCACAATCAGAGAAATAAAAAGCTCATGCCAGTACTTGTATTTTTTTCGTAATTCAATCAACTTAAATCAGCATTAGACTTAAAAAGTTAAAACAAATGTCAAGTTCTCTTTGATAGCAGGGAAAACAGAGAAATAAAAAGCAATTCTTCAAAATCATAATTTCCCGATTCCCACATTTTCATATAGTTTCTCAACAAACAAACACTAACAAAAGCTCACGCAAGAAATTAGATTCTCATTAGCTAGTCACATACATAAGGAAGCCATGAAAATTAAAAAAGAAAAAAAAAAGAAACGAGAGAAGGATGTGGTCTGAAATTAAATTCTCATTAGCTAGTCTTCTAATCTATGCCCTAAACCACCATTCTTGAATTAATAATTAATGGCACCATCACATTATAAAGAATCGGTCAAGAACAGAGACCAATTTATTCCAAGGCCAAATGAAAACCAATTGAAGAATGAGAGAGAAGAAAACAAAAGCTACACATACAAAAAAATAAGAAAGGTGATCCGGGATCGAGGCTTTGATCGGTGGCAGGCCAAGGGAACTCCGCTCCTGCATTGGAAGCCACTGTTAATTAAGCTCAAAATATCATGAACCCAAAACATATATATCACTATGAGAATTTCAATAACAAGTCTCACTTCATCAAAACCTAATAAATTAAATGCTACCAAAGAATGTATAAACTCATCAACATAAAATCGAAGAAACGAAATAAACTACTAAGCTTTACAACTCCTTCCAAGTGTTGATAGATAGTTGTTGTCCAACCTTTACGCAAACTAGTGAGAAGAGAGTGGCGGAGTTGTGAAAGGAAATGAAGGCAGAGAGGACGGCGTGAAATGAGATGAAGGAAGAAAGGAGAAAAAAATTAGGAATTTATTTTAGGGTAATTTCCTCCAAAACGCACCACATTAGGATTGAACCCGAACCTGATCCGAGTCGAAGAGTTTCGAGCCAACCCGATCTTTTACGAGCCAAACCGAATTTTTATCATTTCTGAGTTTCATGTTGAATCAACTCGAATTGCTTGTCGAGTCATAATCCGATCGGTCGAGTCAATCCGAGTTTAATAACTATGATCGTTATGTATCAAATTTTGATCTATTGAATATTTATAGAGATATAGACAAAACTCTGTGATATGTTTAAGTTAAATTTGCAGTGGGGGAAGGTTAGGTACTTTGCGACCCAATTTCAACTGCACAAAAATAGCATAACAAAAACAAACAATACAGAATTATAAATATATTTATGTCAAGTAAAATATTACTTGCCGATTAAAATTAATTCAATAGCTTGATGAAAATAAGATAAACTGTTATTCATTTGATAAAGATTTTGTAACATTATGGGTAAAATTTAGTAGAGCTTTTTCAGAAGCCTGTTTGCTGCAGGTGGACCACAATCCTAATTTTATTGTATGATACTAGATTTTATTTTATTTTAATTATTTTAAAAATGATTAAAATGTAGTAGAGCTTTTTGATAAGCACATTGGCATGACAAAATTTATGATTTTATTGTTCATACTTCATAATACTAGATTTTATTTACCATACTCTACATGAATAGTTTTATTGTTTTGATTTGCAATGTAGGGCCTACCCTCTTAACACTATCTGCACTCCTCCCAAACAGTGTTACTCTTACCATTTCTCTTCAAAAATGGGATTCGAAGCGCTAAGAAGCATAGTTCGTCCACTCTCAAGAACCCTAATATCGCGGACCGCTACTTCCTCAACGTCGTCGTTTTGCTCCTATTCTCCGTCTTCAAAACTTGACTTCCGGTTCGTTCATCGCGGCTTGTTTCCATTTTAATCTCCATGGACCCGTATTTCACGCTATTTCAGCATCTTCTCTGAATCGAGCCGCTCCGATAGCTTGACTGAGACCCGCTTTCCGAAGCGTACACCCCTTGATAAGCCTTGACGCAAAAGAGCTAGCTTGAAACCTCCAGGTATAATTTTGAAGTGTTTGAAATTAGGGTTTGGTTTTGGATGTGATTTAGAGCTAAATATATATATGCTCATTTCCATCTTGTGGCTGTGAGTCCCTAACTGAATTATCAATTCAGGGCCGTATGCTTGGGTTAAGCATGTTCCAGGACAACCAATTCAACCCAGTAATCCTAATAAAGGGAGTGTCAAGAGAAGGAATGAGAAAAAGCGCATTAAGCTACACCGCGCCTTTATAAAGGTTTTTATTTTCCGATACCTGCAGAAATGGTGCTCTTTTTTCTTTTTTCTCCTTAATTTGCCAGCCATTTGATTGAGCTTTTGAACATGTTTTAACTGCCACAACAACAATGAAGTTATTGCCGTTTGATGACAGATTTGGTAATTTTTTTCCTTATATTTGTTGCTGAAGGCATTATATTAGTTTGATTGAGCATATGCTCAATTTTGTTGAAGAGATTTAATAAAATGATATATGGAGTTTGATTAATGGTAGATTGTACTATGAGTGGAATTCGCAATCAAAGCTGTTTTGTAGTTTTAATATCTAGAGAGTTTGTGAGCTAGTGAACCAGTGGATGGATAAAGGAGCTAGATGTGTGCTTGATAAGAAAGTATAATCGGGTTCAGTTTTGCACTAGTAAGAATCAATCAGATTGCAATGTGTCGCATCTTTTGGCTGTAGGTTTATTGACCTTAACAGATGGTGCTTAAGAAACTCACTTTTGGATCATCCATAATTGGACGTAAAGGTTAAAAGACGACCAAGTTCCATTTTGCAGCCCTAACTGTTCCATTCTGTATGGCTGATTGATCAATTTGTCCAATGCTATCAATTCCAGTGGTCCTAGCAGTTCAGAACTTATTAATTTGGATTGGCAAATGCACTGGATGAAGTTAGATAACCTTTAGTAGTTCAAAACTTATTAATTTAGACTCTCAGAAACCACTTTTTATTATTATTATTATTATTATTAATAAATTAAATTCAACCTTATTATTAAGTTGTAGTATTGGGATTATTTTCATAAAATTTTTATTAAGAATCTTTGTTAAGTTTTGTCTGATAACCAGTGTGTACCCAACGGGAAATGGCAGTAGAAAATTGCATTTTTTTTCCAATTAGCATGGCAAATGACATTTTATCGAATTTATTTTATCTTGCTGGAGCTGAAATATAATTATTTGTTGGTTGAAGGTCTTATCTTTAACATTTTCTGCACTATTATGATATTGATCCATACAATACTGTCAAGGATAACAGTGTCTGCTTGTCTCTTGCTGTGTTTTTCTTTCCATTATTGAGGAAATTGCTGTCTTCATTCTGAATATTTCTTAACTATAGAGTTGGACTTTGAAAACTGATCTTCATGATATGTCATTTGTATCTAACATGAAATTTAAGTGGGTAAACATTGCAATCTTTGTTCAAAAAGTACATGAATCCTATTCCAATCATTTGAAAATGGGTGAAAGAAGACCTTCCAGTTTGATAAAAACTATTTAATTTGATGTAATGAATTCACCTCATTACCAACTGAATTATTTGAAAGCAAAAGTGGTGCCAATTCTTGGTACAGGTTCTATTTTAGTTTGACATATGTTTTGTAAGTACAGGTGTATTTAGCATCAAGAATCTTGTCCTAATTATGTGATTTTCCTCCCTTAAGTTTCATCAATAACTTTTCTCAATAAAAATATATGATACCACTTAGTGGTTCTAGCAGCATTTAAGTGGAAATCAAGTAGAACCGTTTAATGAGAATTTAGCAAAAATTTCGATTTTAGATTCCTAAGGTTCGGTTAAATCTCCCGTCGAAAAATCTAAATTCCATCTATTCATAGTTCAAATTCTTAAACTTAATACACTTATGATCATAAAATTATGTCTCAATTTTTCGAAACACAATAATATATTAAAACAAGCATATAAGAGAAAGAGCATACACGTCATTGATCAACATCCAAATTCACATTAAGTCACATGTTTGATACATTAAACATAAATCCAAACATGATCAAAGACATAGATGAGCAAATGAATTATGAAATAACAAAATTACATTGAAATTAAGTTCAATTGAGAGTTATAATAGTAGGAAAATGAGGGATCAATTTTACCTCAACAAAAGAAAGAAAATATTCACTGTTCATTATCGAATTGAATAAAAAATGCAAAATCAACTACTTTTACTCATAAGATGAACTTTGACTTGATCTTAAGTTTCTGAAAACCAGCGAAGAAAACTTGAAAAATAACTCTCAAAGAATAATGGGGTTTTTACAGAACTATACAGGAAAAAATATAAAATAACAAAAAATACAACCACTACATAATTTTTCTATTAATACAACTTTTTAAATTTTTAATATAAAAAATACAACTTTTATTTTCATAAAATACCTCTTTTATACTTCTCCACATTTCATCTTCACAAATTTAGGTATTCTTCCTTTTATACTTTCTCAGCTAACCACCCCTTAAAGCCTTTCCGATCACCGGCGACTTTCTCTCTCGATCGATTACCGATTTCTCATTCAGGTCAGTTATGATTTCTCATCAATGTTTCATTAATATTTCTACTTTCTTTTTCTTTTTTTTTATTTTGATTTTTCGGTTTCTGTCGATTTATTGATGAGATTTTGGTACTTTTCTGTCACCGGCGACTTTCTCTCTCGATCGATTACCGATTTCTCATTCAGGTCAGTTATGATTTCACATCGATCTTTCGTTAATATTTCTACTTTTTTTTATGGCATTCTGTTACATGATTTCACCAGTCTGTTAATTTCTCAAAACTATTTCTATGGCATTCTGTTACATAGTTTGGAAAGTTTGAGGAATAATGGTTACTCTTGATAATTTTATTGTAGTCACTCAGTCACTTTGGCTTTTTTGGCGAGCAGTTTGTTGTGGTAAATGGTTTTTTTTTAATATTATTCATTTCATTTATTTGTTTATTGTTTGAAGATACTTTATCCTAACTATGAGCTTTGTCCAATTTAGAGTCCTAGGAAAGCAATTTGACTTGCAAAAATAATAATATAATGCATCTTCCTTTACTGGGCTTATGAAAATGCCAAGATATCTATATTTACTATTTCTTTTTGCATGGGAGTGTTGTTTTATTGAACATGTGATTCAAATTTCCTTTCGATACAAAATAGAGGGATTAGAACTATGATTAATGTTTTTGTTATTTACCTGTTTATATCACAGACAAAAATGGTTGATACTAGATTGAGTTCATCTCCTCAACCTAGAAGTGTTTCACAAATTATCAATAAAATAAAAAAAAGGAATGACAAGAAGAACATGAAAGAAGACAAAAGCGGAGATGCTGGCTCGAGTTCAATGACCATAAAAAGTGCTAAGAGAAATCGTAGTAAAACTGCGATAATAAGTCATGATTCTCAAACTACCAAAAAACAAAAGGTAATTATTTTTTTCTTTTTCTTTACATTTTGAATGTATTATAATGTAATGCTAATGGTAAATTTTAAATGTAAATTACAATGTATGTTTTTATAATATGTATTAAACATGTGTACTTGGTGTACACACTGTGTACATGATGTATATAGTATGTACAATCACTGTATACTTACTGTATACATTATGTACACACCGTGTACAGCATGTACACACTATGTGTACTAGATGTACATACGGTGTATATCATGTGTACATGTACACAAGGTGTAAACATGATATACACACTGTGTATATCATGTATACACTATGTGTACTAGCTGTACAAATGGTGTGTATCATGTGTACTAGCTGTACACACAGTGTGTATCATGTATACTAGCTGTACACATGGTGTATACATGATATACACACTGTGTACAGCATGTACACACTATGTGTACTACATGTACACACGGGGTATATCATGTGTACTAGATGTACACAAGGTGTATACATGATATACACACCGTGTACAGCATGTACACACTATGTATACTAGATGTACACACTGTGTACTAGATGTACACACGGT
Organism: Excoecaria agallocha; assembly: GCA_037975025.1. Taxonomy (NCBI): domain Eukaryota; kingdom Viridiplantae; phylum Streptophyta; class Magnoliopsida; order Malpighiales; family Euphorbiaceae; genus Excoecaria; species Excoecaria agallocha. Next base: position 4,725,895 of record CM075814.1, on the reverse strand, counting down.
GTATATCATCTGTACTAGCTGTACACACGGTGTGTATCATATGTACTAGCTGTACACACGGTGTGTATCATGTTTACTACATGTACACATGGTGTATACATGATATACACACTGTGTACAACATGTACATACTGTAGTACACACGGTGTATATCATGTGTACTAGATGTGCACAAAGTGTATACATGATATACATATTGTGTACAACATGTACATACTATGTGTACTAGATGTACACACGGTGTATATCTATGTCCACGGTGTGTACATCTAGTACACATACTGTGTACTTGTGTAAATAATGTACTATGTACTTGTTTACATAATGTACTGTGTACTTGTGTACAGTACACAATGTGTACATGATATACACAGTGTATACATGCTGTATACAGTATCTCCACATTGTGTACATGATTTACACATACTGTGTACTAGATGTGTATATGATATACACAGTTGTATGTATACTGTACATGATGTTCACTAGCTTTTTGCAATATGTATACTTTTTATTTTATTATATTTGTTTTTATGCATCATTTGTACTGTTAATATTGCTCTAATACTTAAATTTTTATTCAGGTTAAGAATACAGATGATTTCCAAACAGTACGATTTAATTTCTGCATGAATTGTTCCGCCGTCAATGTGATAAAGGATAAGCTGACAACATCACAAGTAGAAAGATTCAGAAAAACATGTTTCGGGTATTTTTTAGATATGCCTGAAATAAATCTTCATGGTCAACTTTTTCATTTGTTATTTCTTAGAGAAGTACATTCTGATAATGAAAAAGAATTTTGTTTAATGCATGATGGAGTCGAATTGACATTTGGGTTAGATGAATTTGCACTAATAACTGGTATGAAGTGCCATGGGAAAATGATAAAAAGCTTGCAATGTCAAAGTGGTACACTCTTTGAAAAATATTTTCATAGTTCTCCAAAAATTTGCAAGCAGTCAATATCCAACACTTTTTTAAATGTTAGTTTTGATGATGATGAAGAAGCTGTGAAGTTGGCAGTCTTATTCTTTATACACTGTTTTTTACTAGCTCACAATAATAAAAAAAATGTATCCAAGGAGGATATAGATTTTGTTGATTGTGGAAACTTTGATGATTATCCATAGGGAAAAGAGGTGTTCAATTATACAATTAGTAGCCTCAAGGGAAAGTTGATTCGAAAAAGGGCTAGAGCTGACAAAAAAGAATCGAATGTCACAATGTGTAGAATCTATGGGTTTGCTTATGCATTTCAAGTATGGTTTTACGAGTGTTGTGGAAAAGTGACCAAGTATTTGGACATAAAAGAAGAAAACAAAAGCCCACGGATCCTAAAGTGGAAAGATAATGGAATTCAGTTAAGCTTGAAGGATATTTCAAGCACATTATTCAGAAATTTTGCAAAAGATGTAAGTCATCATGTTTCTTCCTTTTTCCCTTTATTTGAAATCGTATTAATTTGGGATGATCTTGCGATAATTCGTTATTTGTTTTTTTTTCTTTTTATTTTTTAGTTGAAGTTGAGAAATATCTGTCCATCCGAAGATGAGAGGACGAATTTGAATTTGATTGGAACATTCAAAAAGGGAGAACAAAGAAATATTGGTGAAGTTGATGAGGCATTACAGAATATTGATGATGACAATTCTCCGATACAGCCTGATTTTCCAGCTTCTTCTACACATAAAAGAAAAGAAAAATTCCATGGAAAACATGAAGATTTGGAATTAAGAAAAATGATAGAAAAATTGGATAAAAGGCAAAAGAAAATGAAAAAAGATATTAGAAGCTTAAAGTCCAGCATGGACAACATGAAAGCTAACTTTGAAAAAAACTTTGAAACTGTTATTGACACAATTGTTGGACTTTCACAGAAACTGAATTCTGTTAACAGCTCCCAGGTAAATTTAATTTTTTTTTATCTTTTTTATTTATCTTCATGTCTACTATTTTAATATTTCTACAATTTTAATTTTTTTTTCCATTTAATAGACTTGCAACAATAAGTCTCAAGAACATTGCGAGTTTCAAAACGATGGACTGGATAACGATGCAGAATTGGGTGCAGATCAACAGACACATGGGGTGATGTTTTCCTTTGCATATGAATTTCTAATATCTTGAAAAAATAAATAATACATGTGGATATACATTATTTAATTTTCCATTATATATGTTATTATGGTGTGTAGTTATCTGATTATGAAGTACAATATGAAAAATGCATCAATGATGATGGAGCTGAAACAAAAGATTATATGAAAGAGCAAATTGATGAACAGCATGAAAAATTTGATGATAAAATTGTATGTTTATTATGTTATTTAAAATATTTGTGTTTTATTTTTTTAAGTTTAACAAAATTTAATTTGTTGCTATAATCTGTAATATGCATTCATTAATTTTTTAGGGTGTTAAAGCCCACAAAATGAAGATGAATACAGAAGAATGCCTTTCTGTATCTAGTCTGCTTAAAAGTGATGAGATGGATATCACTTTATTTGATGAGATATATGCAGCTGCCATACTTAATGACTCCCAACTAAATAATAATGTGTCTTTTATCTTTACTTGATATTAATTCAGAATTTGTAGTATGTTTTCTAATATTATAGTCGATTCATTTTTTAAAATAGGATATTGAAGAGCTTACCGTAACTGGGACCGAAATTGTAGTATATGAAGGTGAAACCCATGACATGACACCAGTTGTTGATAAACGGTATGTTAAACCATCAATTGTGATGAAATCACCTTATGTTACTAATTTCGGTTCAAGTGATGTAAAAGCGAAAAACATCTGCATCAAGACTTTGGTCAAAGGTTCAGTACCTTTAGACAACAAAATAGGTGAGGATGTTGATTTGAAATTGATGTCAGCCTTCAATACCTTCGTGGACACTGGAATGATAACTAAGAATAGGTAATAAAAAATCTTAAAATTTAATTTTTATTTGATGATAATGTATATTAAAATGCATTGACACATGCTTATGTTTTTTAGGAAAAAAGTTTATCGTCCAGAAGATGTTTTGAATCCTCCATTGGATTTTGAAGTTGATGAAATTACACAGAGGTCATGGTTCCATTACTTGGTATATGGCGGTCAACCTATATCCTCTAGGGTATGTATATCTAAAATTACACTTTTAATTTGTTACACAGAGAGAATTTAGGGAGTTTGATAATTACATGCTATGCTATTTCTGTGAACATTTTAATATTTATGTATATAATTTACACTGTGCGTACAATATGTACATACATTGTACATATATACACAAGGTATATACAGTGTGCATAGACTGTGTGTACTAGTTGTACACAGTATGTGTACATCATGTACACAAGATGTAAACATGATATACATACTGTGTACAGCATGTATACACTATGTGTACTAGCTGTACACACGGTGTGTATCATGTGTACTACATGTACACACGGTGTGTATCATGATATACACACCGTGTATAGCATGTACACACTATGTGTACTAGATGTACACACGGTGTATATCATGTGTATTCGATATACACAAGATGTACATACAGTGTACAGCATGTACACACAATGTGTACTAGATGTACACATACTGTGTACAACTAGTACACACGGTGTACACATGATACACATCGTGTGTACTACTAGTACACATGATATACACACTGTGTACAACATGTACAAAGTGTGTACATGATGTACACACACTGTGTACAACTAGTACACACTGTGTGTACATCTAGTACACATTATGCTCATGCTGTATACACATGAATTACATGTTCTACGCATTTTATACATCTAGTACACAACTAATATACATCTTGTGCACACCGTACATACTAGCTGTACATAGTGTGTGTACTAGTTGCATACACCATGTACACATGATGTATACCCTGTGTACCTGCTGTATATTGTGTGTTAACTGGTAGTATACCTAAAATAGGAATAGATGTGTACTTAAGTGTATAAAATGAGCGTATTTGATGTATATTAATTTTAATTTTTGAATTCTTTTTTATTTAATTGCTTTTTGTATTTATTTTGTCTACAGCACTTAAATGCCATCTTTTACTACATAAGGAAGAAGGGGAAATATTCAGATGGTGTTTGTATGAACTTCACGACAACTGATAACTTCTTTGACCAATTTATACAAAAATTTTATAAAAAATTTCTGAAAAAAGAGTGTGACATAAGCTTAGTTGGGAAAGAGGAAACTATTATTGAATATATCTTAGGTGGTGGTTTGCATTGTGCTCGATCATGGGTAGAAGTTGATGATATCTTTTTTCCCATAAATGTCACTAAAAAATTTCATTTGATATTGGGTCATCTGTGTATTCAAAAGAGATGCATCTATGTTTATGATTCTTTGGGAACTTCTGCAAGTAAAGCATCCTCTGAGGACACCATTAGGGCTTATAGTGTTGGGTTGCCATTATTCTTAGACTATATTGGTTTCTATCAATTAAGGAAGGATATCAAGCTTGACGAAAGCCCATACAAAGATGTGAATTTAGCTGACCCTTTTGATGTTATTTATGTAAAAGATTTGCCCAAACAACGCGATCTGTAAGTTTTACATGCAAGTTTTCAGAATTTTATTTTACTACTAGATTTTTAGCTGCTAATAAATGATTTTGCTTTGTATTGTTGTAGTGATTGTGGGGTGTTTGTTGCTTCATTCATTGAGTACCTCATTGAAGGTAAAGCATGGCCAATCAAAGATTTTGACGTGAAAACGCATCGACAAAGGCTAGCTGTTTTATTATATCATCATGGACTGAAAAAACAGCAGCAGAACATTGCAAGTGATGATGAAGCACCAACTAAAAAGAGCTCAAAAACATTTATAAAGAAAAAAAAATGAATTAATGATGTTTTTATTGTATAAAAACAATCCCTTATGTATATTATCATTGCTCAATTAATGTATGAAAAATATTTTTTTTATATTACTTCTGATTTCACTTCAAAAATTGGAATTAAATTAAATGAAATACTAGGTTACAAAAAAAAACAACAGGTATTTTAATTTTGATTTGGTGGAATATTCTTACAAATTATACTATATTTCATTGATCCAAAGTAAGGTGGTGAAATATGGCATTTTTATATTATATGCATGGCAAATTTGCAACTATGCGTAGAAAGATGCAACAGATAATTTATCTTTAGCAGTATATGAATTTGATACTATTGTAAAAGCAAAGGAAGCATTATAGGCATTATCTCCCAATGTTGTTAAGTGAAGCAGATATCATATCCCACGTTTGCTAAATTTGCAACTATGTATCTACATCAAAACCATCTGTCAAACCACTAATAAAACACATCCCAAAAATTGAAGATATAGAAACAAGGAATTAAGATTTATGACTATATATATATACTGAAGCAAATTATAAAGAACACGTTTGCTGAACAATAAAAACAGACCCAGTATCCAAATAAAAACTAGAAGAATATAAAATATCAATAATATTTTTCATGTCAATTTTTCATAAAATTCATCCAAATCTTTCAATTTCAATTGTGTACAAATTTTTTATATTTGCTGAACAATTTGTATTTTTCTATGAAGAATGAAACAATAAAAAAAAACAGCTCTATTGTCATTTTTTAGGAATGCCTCTACACGTCTTTCGATTGTGCCTATGTTTTCCACATCTGCTGCACCTTATTTTGATGTTTGATTCCCATCCTGCTCTGATTCTTCTTTTCTTGGGTCTTCCTGATTTGTGTTTTTCTATTGATGGTAGTACAAGCTCCTCTTCAACAGTATTTGATGTGTTACAATACATCTGACTAGGAATAGGATGTACAACTCCCTCATATGTTGCCAACATAGTCTCTTTCGTGTAGTAATTTGAGCAGTATTCATAACAATCCATATGCTTATCATTTATCACTGCTAAGGCATGTGCACATGGTAATTCATCCATCTGGAACTTATTGCAAGTGCATGTTCTCTCTTTAAAATCTACATTGAAAGTTTTTTCTTGCACCAACATGCTAAATATATCATTGTTTGATGGTATGACCTGCAAATACATATTTAATTAGGATGAAAACTATTAGCTCTACATGTTTAAAGCCCTCAATTTCTAGTCAACCTGATATCTACAGCAAACAACAATAACCAACTAATCTAACAACGTGATAACCAACAACCTAATATCTAACACCAACCAGCAAATATCAAAACAAAAAGACACATTATTACATACATGATAACATAAATATATATGACCATATGACAATAACAACAAAATAAAAATAAAAATCATGTTGTTACCTTCATTCTCATAGATGAAATGTAGTTTTCCTTCAGCCGGTCTTCATACTTTTTAGTGAGTTTTGTAAATGTTGACATGGCTATATTCCTATTTACATAAGTCCACTCTTGAACCAAATTGCGTAAATACTCAACTAAACCCGTAATTGGTATATTTCTGGCAGCTTTTATTGCAAAATTCAAAGACTCGGCAATGTTAGAAGTCATTGTCGAATACCTGTTATTAATAGAATGGACTCTCGACCATTTCTCATATCCAACCATCCACAGGTAGTCTGTTATCCTACTATCAACTTTCTTAATCTCCGCCATATAATAATCAAACTGCTCAATTGTATATGCTTCAGCTGCTTTAAACAATAAAATTTTAATCTTCTTCGAGTTTTTCTTGAACCTTGTTTTCGAATTGTTTAGCAAGTGATACACACATATGCAATGAGGGACACCAGGATACACTTTTGTAGCTACTGTATGAATACTTTCATGTCTATCAGATATTATACACATTTTATCTCTTGTACCAAATGTCTCCCTAAATTTTCCAAAAAACCACTCCCAAGAACTATCATTCTCAGAATCAATAATGCAAAATGCTAAAAGAAAAATTTTTCCAGCAACATCTTGGGTTGAAGCAGTAATTAAAGTCCCCCCATGTGTTGCCTTTAAAAATGTACCATCCACAATTATTATTGGCATGCAATATTTCCACCCAATAATTGATGCATCCACAGCAATGAAAAGATATAAAAATGACATGTCATCTTGTGTTTCCAAATGTATTGCAGAACCAGGATTTGTATTTTTCAGCATATACAAATACTTTGGCAATAATGAGTATGACTCGGAAGGTTTACCTCTAATGCTATCCATAGCTTTTTCCATTGACCTCCATGCTTTTATATATTTGATATTTACACCGTATTCATCCCTCATATCTCTTATTATATCAGCTGGTGTGTACACAATCTTCACATCAACAAAATTTGATTTTATCAAAAAAGCAATAACATTTGATGTTGCTTGCCTTTTACTGCTTAACCTTGACCTCAAATTGCAGGAATGGGTTGCTATGAACTTTCGAATTTTAAACATCTTAGTATTCCCTTTCCTTGAAGCTCTTAATTGCCATGGGCATGCCTCATCCAAGCAATTAACATCATACCTTCTTTCACAAGACCTGTACACCTTAAATTGAAAATCATTTTTTACAGCATAAAAGTTTAATGCTGTCTTCAATATATCCTTGTCTTTAAACAACTTTCCAGCTTCAATTGCAAATAACATTGGATTTGACATAATTTGTTCATCCTCTTCTACTTCTTCAACTTTGTTATTCAAACTCTCAACTGTTTGTTTACACACCAAACTCACATAATCAATCATATCTATAAAATCATCATTTGAGTTAACAATTGCCTGCTCTTGCTCCACACAAAAATTTGTTGTTTCAGTTTCAACTTCTATGATTCCAAGATTATCTGATGTTATTTTGTAACTTTCACCTATTACAAAAACAAATAAATAGCTTTATTACACTCTAACTATAACACAAAATACACAAAAATACATGTTTTAATTGGATTATACAGTGTGTACTCACTGTATACCATATGTCTACTAAAAGTATAATGTATAAGTGCTAGGTATATAGGATAAATTACCCGTTTCGTACTTGTCCATCTCTGTAATGCACATTGGATATGATTTGAAACATGACTCTTTGGTTTTTAATTCCAAATAAAAAAGCATTGACATATCATCCTTTATTATCAATGGTGGATACCCATCTTCAATAGAATATTTGATCTCCAACATCTTGTTTGTATTTCTGCCACTCAGATTATTGTTTATAATAGACAACAATTCATCATAGCTGCAATCAGTATTCCATGCACTTCAAAATTTTCATATTTCTTTTGTTCACTCCATTTCCCATTATATTGCAACAGAATTGGAATGCTCCATGTCATTGTAAACGTCCTACAAAACACAAATATAACCACATTTAAAATCTAATAAATATAATATAACACTAAAATATAATATAACTACAATCATCATTAACTGCATAACACTAAAATATAATATAACTACAACCAACTACATTTAAACTTAATTATTATTTCCAACCATCATTAATTTCACACAGATGAAATTTATAATGACAATAGCATGTGAACAAAAAGGACACTATCTGCACTAAACAAAAATCATATTACATAGAGTTTAAGCCATTTGGATTTAGGAATTTGTAGGTGCATTGAAAAAATTGATTACCTTATCTCATCCGTTGTAAAAATTATCAACAAATCCCAATTTTTGATCATATTTTACCTGATAATTCACCAAATAATTTATCCTATCGAAACTAACATTTTGCCTTCTGAAAATATGAATAAAATAACCTGCTAAATAACCCTGGAGCTCCTGATGGGTATTTTGAATCTTCATATTTGGGCTATTTGGGCTACAAATACTTAGCTTCATACTTTTTTTCTCCTTTATCAATTCCGAACTATCAATAACAGATCTTGCATACTCATCGTCCACTCTCTTCATTGCCTTCTCAATTCTCTTCGCCATCTCTGCTAATGCTTCTGATATAATTTCACCGCACAATCCACTTGCCGTTGTATGTGTTACTAAATTCCCAAAATACCCTATCGAAATTAACATTTTGCCTTCTAGTAATTTTTCCATCCCTCTATCAATTCGTTCCTAAATCTGAATTTCAAAACCACATCATTTCTCCATGTAAAACTAATAAATAATTTACAATCAAAATACACATATTTAACAAACAATCTAAAATATGAAGTCAGTGGTATCAGTTATGATAAACAATCAAAACACACACCGCAAAACGTCACTTGAAGTTTTAGATTGCTGAAACTGTCGGAAAGATAGCACAAGCTCGCCGGATAATGAACAAGCCCTCTGAAATCGTCAGCAACGGAAAGAAAATCCGATCAGCGTAATATAAACAAAAAAACAACTGAGAACGACAGAAATTCCGATCAGCTGAGAGCTAAACAAAACATGGCATAGATGAAGGATAATAGAGTTTTTATATTGTGGCAAAAAGTTGTATTTATGTAACAAAAAATTTAAAAGGTAAGATTTATGAAATCTAAGTTGAGGGGGTTGTATTTTCCGAAACAATGTAAAAAAACTTGGCAACTGGGGTAATTTCCTCAAGAATAATTATCAACTAAAGAACTATGCTTGAATGAAAAACCTAAGTCTACCTTGACAGAAAATTAACCTAACTAATGATATCCCCTGCTAAAATACTAAAAGACCTAATATACGAAGTCCAGCCGCTACTAGGAATCAAACTCTTGCTGAAAATCTTTCAATTATGCACAAAACTTTAAAGTGATCCAATTTCAAATCACGACAATTTTTACATAAAACATACCAAATTAACACTATATAACTACAAAACACACCTAAAAACACTTAAAAGAATAGGTATAATTTGGAAATATCAAGGGATTAAACTGTAACTTTAGTAAAAGAAATGAATTCAAGGGATAAAATGTAAGAAATCGTAACTTATCGATTAAAAATGTGAAAGTATAGTTAAATATGTTTAAAAAGGGGAAATTAGGGACTTTTTCTTTTTATTTTATATACCTAATTGACTTTATTTATGATGTGAACACTTTTAATGACCTCCATTGAATTATTGCATTGTGATATAGTCCAAAATATATTTAAAGAAACATATTTTCATTTGTTCCTGTCATTTGAAATAAAAATATATAACGTCAATCACTGAATTGCTTTCGCTATTATTCCATTCCAACACTCACACACGTGCACATAAAAAATAATTTAAAATATGTACGCATTTTTCTAAGAACTACTCGCATGATAAATTTCATCAAAATCACATCAATTTACATATTTGATCGATAATTTGTAAAATATTACCATGACTAATCGTATTTCATGCTTATTAGAAAAATAATTGCAAAAATTGAATAATTTATTTTCCTTGATTAATTTGTTTAAGTATACTAAAATTTCAATGCGCATACTTTTTATAGAAAAAAAAATATAGGAAGCATATTGATGAATTATGACAACTACACGATCATCCTTTCATGCTTATTAGAAAAAAGAATTGCAAAAATGAAATAATTTATTTTCTTTGGTTAATTTATTTAATTATACTAAAAATTCAAATACACGTATTTATTAGAGAAAAAATAGGAAGCACAAGTTATGCCAAATTGCCAACTATATGATGCCAAGTATATTATAAGCTCTTACATAAACATTTTTATTACATTTTAGTTTCTATTGGTATATATAGGTAGCAACTGAATCGGTCATATAAAAATGGATCAAATCATAACATATTATATCATAAATGTGATTAAAATTTTGCAAATCATAAATGGATCAGACCAAATTGGATTGGATTATAATCAAAGCAGGCCATTATTAATGGATAAAGTTTTATTACATTATTTTAAACTTTTTCTTTTAAAAAAATATGCACATATAATCCATAAAAACATGTATAATTTATAAAAAAAAAATCATATCTTAGATTCATAGTATATAAAAAAAATATAAAGTCACGAATAATATAAAACGAGTAATGAATGAATCCGGTCATCGGGTTACACATAAAATGGCAGCAGGATAGATACATGAGAAAAATACCATTTTTGAACCCGAATCCAATTATGTATGTATATACCCCAATCCGTTTATATATATTAGCATACTCAAATCTGTGTTTAATATGATTATAATTATCTAACACTACCCAAATTCATTTTAATACCCAATTAGCATATAAATTTTAACTAAGATTTTAATTTATTTAACATTAATTAGAAATAAAATTGAATTTAATCTAGTATATTATATAATTTGTATTATAAATATATATAGTAATTAAATAATAGTTATATTAAATAATAAAAAATTTACATGGTATTTGAGGATAAATAATATTTTTAATAAATTAATGATTAAATTTATAAACGGATCAGGGTAACAGGGTACTCTGTATATCCAAACCCGAGATAAATAATTATATTAATATTCGAATATGCCCTATTAACTAGTTAAATCCATCTCATTTGGGTTGGATCAAATATATGAAAAAATCCTACTGATTGCCATCCCTTGTCGCAGCAAAGCAGATCTGGACTTGAGTTAAGAAATTTCATCAATGCAAGGCGGTAAAAAAAGCAAGGAAAGACGACGAGCGTTTAGGTATGATTTTTGGGCTTGGCCATGTATCTTTAGGCTCCGTATATGTCCAAAGAGACCAAGCGTTTTTACATAGATAAATTATTGATTATTGATGATTCAAATTAAATTTAAATTATATTTTAATAAATAAATTGAATAAAAATTTATAAATCGAATCAAAATTTACTACTTGTAACTTATTATTGGTGTTGAAAATTAATTCTCATATGTACCCGTTGGAAAAAAGTTAGTTTCTGTACTTTCTTTTATATTTGACTGTGATACGAATATGTTTTGCTTAATAGCCAACCGTATATTCAATTAAGTAATTTTTTTTTTATATAAGACAAGGTAGAGTAAAATTTCAATTTAAATTATTTAAAATATTGGAATCTACATTCTACTATTTATTTGTGGAATAATTGAAAATCATATCATCCGAAAGATAAAAGTAGTCCAAGTGTATTAATGATACACGACAAGACAAATATATTCAACGAGTGACATGGTCAATTATATTAAATTTTCTAATTTATATTCATTTCTTTATTTTTTTCAAATAGCTTTTCGGTAATTATAGTATTAACTATTAATTACTAAGCTCAGTCACCTGTAAATGCTCAAAAATCCGACTCCAATTTTGTTAAATGACTTTTAATTTAATGTTTCAGGAATTTAATTATCATTTTTTGATCACAGGATTTTGAACTTTTTTTTTTTTTCACTAGAAACAATTCAAATCGCATTATTTGTAGATGAGATTTATGTGAAACACACATCATAGAAATATTTATGTGAAAGAAAATGGGAAAAAAATCAAACGAATTTCAACCATCCGATTAATGCATACGTGGCATTTAGATCCCAGGTTGGGTGAATATCGAAAGGCCAAAAATAAAGATGACTCAAAAAATATAAACCGTCAGATCTAAAAACATCCACGCGGCAACCGATTAAAGTGCCAGACGAGATTCACCAACCGGAGAGAATCCAGAAACCGAACAGGAGATACTAACCTTGAAACGGAGAGGACATTTTCGTAAATAAAAGGAAATCCAAGGGTGAAAGAAAGTAGGGTATTATATTTAAATGATAGGACAGCTACGCCGTGATAAGAGAAAGCCAGCAGCCAAAAAAAGCCATCCAAAGAAACAACACAAGAGCTTTGCCCTCTCTCTGTTTTAAAAAGCTTACCCTGCGGTTTCCTCTCTCTCTCTCTCTTCTTTCTCTCTCTGGTTTTGCGTTTCGTATCTCACCTTAGCCTCGTCGTCGTAGACTCCCTCTCTCGATCTCGAAACTGTAAGTCTTCAGAAACCCTTAATTTCCCAATCGTGCCCTTCGATCTTTGACTTTTTATTAGGATCCCTAATTTTTCTTTTCCAATTTTCGCTGATTTTTTTAGGCCATTACTTTGATTTGTTTGTCGGTTCTGAGTTTTTATATGTTCTGCATGTCACTGATTAGGTTTTCGTAATGGTACAATTTTCTGGATTATTTTTTGTTGATTTATTGTTTTCTTCGATCTGATTGTTTTTGCGTTTTTATTTCATCTACTTGGTCGTTGTATCCGGATGGATTTAATATAGGCGAATTTTCAGTTTAAACTGTGGTTTTCAGTTGATTGGATTGGTCACTTTCCGTGGTTCAATTTTTTTCTTCCTTGTGACTTTTTTGTGATCGGTGCAATGTGAATGTGGAACCATATAATAGCATAAAGTTGCGATGGCTATGTGGTAGCTGTTTGGTTTACGTTGGGAGGGCAGTAGGAGGCAGTGAGATGTAGTGAAACTATTAGTGGTTTTTGTTTGGCCCCTTTTAGCTTCATAATTTACGGACTCTGGGTTAAAATTGCATATTTTATGTTATATCAGATTCTTGGAACCATTCCTAATTTTGAGCTGATTTTTTTTTATTTTTTATTTTTTGTCATTTCCTCTACAACTATTATATTCAGGGCAAACATGAGTGACGAAGGGGAAAGGACCTGCCCACTGTGCGCTGAGGAGATGGACTTGACCGATCAACAATTGAAGCCTTGCAAATGTGGTTATGAGGTTGGTGACATCATTTCGCTGGACTATGCTGATACCGTTGCTTTCAAGTAGAATAATAGTTTGTTACTTAAGGTGCCATATGTTCAATGTTGTGCATTCTAGCCTTTGGTCCCAATTAGTTATCTCTATTGCGTTTTGTTAAATATGGTTATTTTTCACGAAGAAGTTCCTTATATTACTTGTTGTCTTAGCAATTTCACCTGCATTGAATGGGCAAATGATGGAAACGTGCTCTTCTATATTCTTAAAGGGCCTTTTCAATTTTTGTGAAGTTTCAGCTCAGTTTTCTTTGTCCACTTTTATTTAAATAACATTCTTGTGGCTGTCATTTCATCTGCATCATGACAGATATGTGTTTGGTGTTGGCATCACATAATGGACATGGCAGAAAAGGATGACACTGAGGGCCGTTGCCCCGCATGTCGTGTCCCTTACGACAAGGAGAAGATAGTAGGGATGGCTGCAAACTGCGAGAGGTTGTTTTTGATGTTACTATTTGTGCTTCTGTGGGGTTTTTTTTATTTATTTAGAAGGTTATGCTGATATCTGTGATTTATAATGGAACTTTCCTCAAAGATTGGTGGCTGAAATCCATATGGAGCGAAAGAAGACACAGAAGTCAAAAACAAAACCAGCTGAAGGAAGGAAGCAACTCAGCAGTGTGCGGGTTATTCAACGGAACCTTGTGTACATAGTTGGTTTGCCCCTTAATCTCGCAGATGAAGATGTAAACTTGCTTTCTGTATAATTTATCAATTAGTGTTTTCATCTTTCTCTCTCTAAAAATAATTTGCTGATGGAGTTTTCAAATTTCTGAGCAGCTTCTCCAGCGCAAAGAGTACTTTAGCCAATATGGGAAGGTTCTAAAAGTGTCTATGTCCCGAACAGCTGCTGGTGTCATTCAACAGTTTCCAAACAATACTTGCAGTGTGTGAGTTTAAAATAAATGCCGTCCTGATGTTGACAATGTTAAGAGTCTTTGTGCTTTTTGGTTAATGCTATTTTAGCAAGGTCAAATGGAGCTTCCTGTTGAAATTCCAACTTCCAGCTGGACTTTTCTGACTTAAATTTCCTATGCTTGTGATTATTCTTTATACTAGTAATTCCCTGTTTCCTCAGCTTTTTGGTTCTTCGTACATTGTACAATTTTTTGACCAAGTGGCGTTATTTACTTTTCGACTATGATTTCCTGTGCTTATGAGTTTTGTTTATAGTAGTAATATTTCCCGTTTCCTTTGTTCCTTGGTTCTTGTATATTGTACATTTTTTTTACCAAGTACTGTTTATTTTTTATTCCTTGTTTCTAATTTGTATCTACTAACCTGTTAATGTCATTGATTTCTCTCTGTTTTTGAAATATTTAATAGATATATAACTTATTCGAAGGAAGAAGAAGCAATTCGCTGTATTCAGTCTGTACATGGGTTTGTGTTGGATGGTAGAACATTAAAGTACGTTGTCATTACACATACGAGCTTTTTTCTTGCTAGAAGTGTTGCATTAATTCTAATAACTTGATTATTTTTCAGGGCATGCTTTGGTACTACAAAGTATTGTCATGCATGGCTCAGAAATGTGGTATGTTTTAAATTTTGAACTCTGTTTGGCATTTGCACCCATGAGTTGTTTTTTATATGATACAAAATGGATTGTAATTGAGAATTAACTTTCTGTTCATTCCAGCCTTGCACCAATCCGGATTGTCTATACTTGCATGAGATTGGTTCTCAGGAAGATAGTTTTACTAAAGATGAGATAATATCAGCATACACAAGGTATAGTTCAATGGAGCATATTAGTTCTGTCACTCTTGTAAGCCATCATTATTCTAAAGAATGATTATCTTTATTTACCTCGAGGAAAGGATTTTCAGAAAAATTGCTCCTAGGCTCCTTTCATTTAGTCCCTGTCTTAACTCCCCATCTTATTTAGAATCTAGAACATTGAAATGTTGTAATTGATGAATAGCTCATATCTGGTTCAAATTAAAGAGTGGCCATAGTCATTAGAGGCACTCTTCAGATTAGGCACTAGGATAGTGTGCTTAGCGCCTCCACAGGTATAAGCTGTGCATGCAACAGGTGCATTTATGTGGTTTATTCATTAGAGGTGCACTTGAGGCAAGGCACTTAGGGTAGTATCCCTAGTTCCTCCGTAGTGGAAAAGATGGGCACACTTCTACAGGTATGGTTTAGTTGCCACTGTACTTCCATGTTGAAGGGCACTGGAAATTCTTCCCTAGGGACTTCTTTGCACCAATTTCTTGCCAGAAGCCATGCGGACCAACATTGATGACTTTTGCTGGGTTATTTGTTGTCAGTTGTTAGGTCTATTTTTGTTATTATAAAGTAATTCACAAAAATGTTTCTTGAAATGTTTTTTGTTGTTTTTTTTGGTTGTTGTCAAGTCTCCAAACTTTATTATTTAAGATGTTATTTGAAATTTCTTTGTTGTTTCTTGGTTAAGCCTCCAGAATTTATTATTTAAGATGTTATTAACTTTAATAAATTCATGACAGGTGATAGACTAATGCTCTGTTAAACCCTTATAAATTTTGTTGCATGGTTGTAATATCAGGTGCACGCCTGCACCTGGGCTCTAGGGTCTTTATTAACTCTGATTATGCCAGCATATTTACCTGTGGTTTGGACTTTAGAACTCAATAAAATTATTTTAAGTATCTCAAAAATGTTCCTGTTTGTCATTCTTCAGTGTTTATAGTTGTCTTTTTAATTTGTATATTAATATTTTAGCTGAAAGTTATTTGGGCTTTTCTGAGAAATCAAGCATTTATATCATTCAATGATTAATTTGTGATGGTTTAAAAAAGGAGTAGGGTTCAACAAATTACTGGTGCAACAAACAATATGATGCGGCGTTCAGGGGGTATGCTCCCTCCACCTTTAGATGATTATAACTGTAATAGTATTGTTTCTGTGGCAAAACCCATTGTCAAAAGTACTTCAACTGTAAGTGTTTCTTTCTTTCTTTCCTTTTCACCCTGTTCTTGTTATTCAATAATTAGGCATCTGATTTTGCACAATGATACAAAAAAAAAAAAGAAAATAATAATAATAATAGTAAATAAATAAAATTAAGCCACTTGGATTACCTGTTTGTCTGAAATCTGTGTGCGCTGATGTTCTCTTTAGCTGACAGTTCTGGACTCTGTTGTTTTTATCCAACAGAATACAATGAGTACATCTAAAGATTCACCTCCAAATGGAAGCTTGGGTAGATCAATTGCCCTACCTGCAGCAGCCTTATGGTATGCCACTTACTTGTATCTTCTGTGCTTAGGTTTGGTAGCATGCTTCCTGATTAAATATTTTATTAGGGGAACACGTGCTGCTAATCAGCCACAAGCTGCTAGTTCAACAGCATCAAATGGACCTACTAAGCCCAAACCAGACATAGTTAATGGCACATTAGCATTCTCTTCAGCTGTTGGAGGCTCAACTCAGGTTTCAAAATTGCATAGTGATGCGGGGAAAAGGTCAACATGGAATGAAGAGGGTCAAACTGTTAATGGTAAAGGAAAACCAGATATTATGAAACCTGTAAGACAGAATATTGGAATAGATATGAGAGTCAATGTCCTGGATAAACCAGATACTCTTGCTTCTTCAACTTCAAATAATCAGTCGTCTAGTTCTCCAACATCTAAGCATGATGTCTGGGCCTCAGATGTGGTGTCAAATGGCACAAGCACCTCGGTTCATTCCGAGACATCTTGTGGATCTGAGAAAAGGGGGATTGCTGCTGCTGCTGATCTTGCATCAATTAAGGTTGACAATAACGTTAGATGCGATGATTCTAGTGTAACGAGAAACAATAGTTCACTTACGGATCACTATGTGATAAAATCATGTGGGAATCAAATGGTACATCAACCTTGTGTGGACCAATATAGAGAATCTGTAGCCTCACCACCAGCTGAGTTGAGTTCTGTTCCTAGGGATCAACCTGATTGGAGAACAGATCCTCAAGTTCTAGCAGTTGCAAATACTGAATTAGAGGAAGATATAATATCTTTTGATAATCAAAGACTGAAGGATCCAGAAGTTGTGTCACGTACAACTTATTTGTCAAATTCAGCTAGCTCCCTCCATGTTTCAAACCATTCTAGGTCTCATTCTTTGCAACATAATGAGCCTTTTGGTGCTGCAAATCTAAATTCTGATGCTCTGTTTGTGGATAATAGAATTGGGGATAGATCACTTCTACATTCTCCTAGCAATAGCATCATAGCAAATGGATACCATGAGAGAATAATCGATTCTGCTAGTGTTGATAGAAATATGGAGCATGCCTCCTCTCTCACAAATGAAGGGGTAGGAAAGCCCGTTGGAAGATTACAGGGCGAGAGCAGCATAATTTCAAATATCTTATCGCTAGATCTAGATTCATGGGATGACTCGTTAACATCCCCTCAAAATTTGGCTAAATTGTTGGGTGAGACAGAGAAGCAACCTAGTTCTCTCAAAATGTCGAGTTCCTGGAAAGTCCAAAATAACAGTCAGTCTAGGTTCTCTTTTGCGAGACAAGAGGAATCAAGAAATCAACTAGTTGATGCTGATCCACCATTTAGCATTTTTGGGCAGATGCCAAAGAACCCTTTGTATGGCCAGGATTTTTCTGAAAAAAGAAATGCGTATATGGATAAACTTGGGATGCAGAATGGGTATTCTTCTAGCAATTTTGAGGAATCTGAAACTTTTATCAGTGGTCCTTCAGTGTTCTCTTCTAATAAGCCTTCTGGTGAGTGTTTATTTTCCTTTTAGTTTTTATTTTTTATTGTTTTTGTTTTTTTGGCTTCAAGTCCCCAAATCGGGGTTATCTGGGCGTGCCAAAAGGTAAATGGGAACTATTAGTTATTTACTGCCTAGCATATTGTAACATGAAATTATAGGAATTATATGAAAGGCCAAGATCAAAGTATATTTGTTAAATGATTTTCATATACAAGTGGGGCTTTTCCATTGGACAAGAATTAATGAATTGCTTGAAGACTACTCATACATGGAGTACCAAAACTTGACCTCATCATGGTACCATAATAGTCACAGGGTCTTGTGTATGATTCTATAGAATATGTGCTGCGTTTTCTTATTATTTGTATTCTTATTGTGTCTGCTGTTGGATTTAATTGTAATGGATGGTTTAAATGGTTTTTATTTGCATCCCTTTTTCCTGTGGCTATTACCTGGAGCAGTTGTCAACTCTTTTTAGGAACAGCAAAAATGTTGGCATTTGCTATTTTGCTCAGTGTCTTTTTTCTTAACATCAAATAAATGCTGCATGTTTTGGGGTTTAACGAGGACTTCATTGTGAAATATGAAGTTAACCATTTTGTTGAACTTTGTGTCCTCCAGACGGGTAGAAAGCGGAATTTGCAGCGACTTTTGTTACTGAATTTCTGTGAAGATTGAGATAGATTGTGGTTGTTCTAATAGGTCTCCAATCAGTGTTTGTTTTTTTTTTTTACCACAAACCATCGTATTCAGAAGTGCCCATTTGATTAGGAATCTTTATCTTTTTTTTTTAATTGTTGATAGTGAGTCAATCGTGTCTATTGTAGAATGCAAGTTCAAAATGCTCTTCTTACTTGGAAGATTGATGTCCAAGATATATATAGGTTAAGGCTTCACCTTAAAGATTCTATTTATACCCAAGTGTAGCCAGATTAATCATATGCTTATTCCAAAATACATCTTCTTTGCATTTGTCTTTTCCTTTTCAAAAGAAGAAATATCTCTATTATGGTGGTTGTTTTTGTGTAGGAGATTGTGGATATTAGTACTGCCCTCTGATATAATGGAAAAAAAAAAGGCTGATTTTGTAATCAATTACTTATTGAACCTTATTGTTCATTTAGCAGTTTCTAGGGCTCAAATATCTGCTCCTCCTGGATTCACTGGGCCCAACAATAACAGAGCTCCACCTCCAGGCTTTTCTTCCCATGAGAGGGTGGACCAGATTTTTGATACATTTTCTGGTAAGAGATTTGATTTTTCATATCATCTCATTTTGAATTATGCCATGCTTACTTCTTCGCATTTCCTCTAATGTAGGTAGTCATTTGCTAGACTCTTCTTCCTTGCTGAGAAATTCATATCAGGCACCCCTAACTGGAAATATTAGTAGCAGTGGGGATATTGAATTTATGGATCCTGCAATTTTAGCGGTTGGCAAAGGGAGACTTCAGGGCGGGCTTAGCAATCCAGGCATGGACATGAGGTCAAATTTCCCACAACAGTTAAATGCTTTCGAGAATGATGCAAGACTTCAGCTATTAATGCAAAGATCTCTCTCACCACATCAGAACCTGAGATATGCTGATGTTGGGGATAGCTTTTCTTCTCTTGCTGATTCTTATGGAATTTCTTCAAGGCTTGTGGATCAATCTCAAATGAGCAATTTATCTCCATATATGCAAATGTCTCTTCAGCATTCTAGGAATGGGTTCATGTCAAATAGTCACTGGGATGGATGGAATGAAGTTCAAGGTGGAAATAATCTTGGTGTGGCTGAGCTCATCCGAAATGAGAGACTGGGATTAAACAAGTTCTACTCTGCTGGGTATGAAGATTCAAATTTTCGGATGCCAAGTTCAGGAGACTTGTATAATAGAACATTTGAGATGTGAACCAGTTAGGGGCATTTTTTACATGGTTAGCAATGGTCAATGGACAACCTATAAATGATCTATGCAATGATGTGGACGTATGCTGAATGATGGGACTGACTCATGACCGATCTCTGTTTGGGCAGCCTGATGAAGGATGAGCTCCTGCAAGTCGGGATCTGGGAGGCAGCAGGTAATGATACTGATTTAGTATTTGCCCTATTTCTGCTGTGAAGCTTTCAGACGGTAATTAAAATTAACTCAAAATTATTCCCTAGAAGTTGGGATAACTAAAATTATCACCAAATTTGGAGCACTTTCTTACGTTGTAGTTGCTGCATACTAATGTATGTTTCCAATAAGACCTTCAGCATCAAATTCTTGTAAAATTTTGGCAACCATATGCGAACAAGTTAAAAATTGAGTAATTTCCATGTCAACTGCTGATACTAAAGTAATTGAGAAAGAATTCGAAATTTGGGATTGATAATATGGTCATGCGTATGTCCTGCTTAATGATAGATTGTTGATTTCACTGGTTCGGGTGCCTATCTTGTTTATTGTGGGTGCAGGTTAAGGAAAGCTGCAACCGACGGATGGATATGAAGATAGTACTGTGATATGGTGTATATTGTTAATCTGGCAGGATGATACTCCAGGACAGAGTGTTTTGCTCCCATGTTATAGGGAAGAGTAAATTTTGGTTGCTACTCTCACAACTAAATAGATGAAGTTTGAAATCTCCTTTCCTGTTTCCATTTTGTCTTCCATCGTCTTTGGGTGAGTTTCACACAGCCTAGTGCATATAATTGGAACATTTGACGTGAGTATGTTGCGGTGTTTTAGTATTATGATTTGTAGTTTTCTAGTAGCGGATCTGATATAACTCCCATATTAATTTTAAACTCACTAGAGCTTCATCCAAGGTTTTAGGTCTCGTTCATGTTTTGGTGCCATGGAGGAGCAAATTGATATTTGCTTCGAGTGTCTGATGAGAGATTGGTCCGTGAAGTTGAAAAGGAAATGTGAAATAGCTCGTGTCATCCAAGAGTTAGTTATGTTAGGATTCATGTTGTTGAGGGTGGTGCTGTTTTTCATTCCCGGGTTCGATGGTTTTTATGTGGATTAGTTAGGAATTGCAGGATGATGAATGGAGAAATAAGTAGCTCGTCAGTTGTTTCTGATTAATCTTCATCTTCGTAATTCATCAATCTGCAAATGGTCAAATACTTGTCTAGACCGAACAGCCAACCACTAATTGTAGTCCATTAGAGCATGTATCGACTCCTCATTTTTGCATTCGGGAGAATTTGTTAAATCATAAATAAGACCGCTCCCTCCAAGGAGGGGCGAGTTCCACTTCACCAACTCCCTTCAAAAAATTGACATATTCCATCCATTTAAAATTATATAATTAATAATATAAATTATTTATTTATTTATTTTGTTTATTTGATTCTTACTGGTTTTAGTTTTTTTTTATCTATAAAAATCTACTTAACATTCAAATATAATGAAATTGTATTTTTATCTATCAAGATTTAAATTTTCAATTAAAATGGTCATAAGAATTTAAGTATTGAAATATTTTTATCCAATCAAGCTATTTACAATTTTATTTGCCAAAACTGTTTTTAAAAATTGGAAAAATTTAAATATTTTACGTTTTTTTTATTCTAACTGGAAATTAAATAGCGTGAGGTGAATTTTTTTTTATTAAAAAAATTTTATTTGACTACAAGTAATTGAAACTCTCCATTGGAGTTCTCGAAAGGAACGTTTTATGTGAGGTGGCATTAATAAAATTGAAATTTGTGACCCTAAAGTACTCCTACATAGGGCATGCTCTCGCCTCTTAAGAGTTGAATCTTACATAAATAACGCAATTATGAATAATAAACTGCCGCCTTTCGAGTGCATTACCGAACCAAATACCTGAGGTGACAAATACAATGGTTGAACAACAGTACTTTAACATAACTAAAAATTCAGTTATCCAATGATTTTTTATATGAGTTTGTGCCCTATTACCATCCAACGTTAAGTGACGTGTCACCTTTAAATTCGAACGATGCTTTTCTTCTTCTTTATTTTTTATTTTTTAAATCCGACTAATTAGAATGATAATGTATTTTACAATTCATGCATTTTCACTCTTCATGCAATATGAAAAGTTTTTAAATAATCGACAAAAGAAAAAATGTTTGATGTTAACTAACCAGGATCAGTCTCATTTCTCCTAGAAAATAAATTAAGGACATAGAAAATAAATTACTCTTGCATTTCATATTCTGCTTGAAAATAAAATAAACTGCTTCAATTTTTATCTTTTTTCCTCACTATAATTTAAAGGTATAAATTCAAACTTGACTTGAATTTGACACAATTAATAAAATTAATACTTTAATCCATCCTAAACAGTAAAATACTATCCAAATCCATCTTAATAGGATCGGATAGGATGCCTAAAAACACCAGTCCACTTCCATTCCTACTTTCCTCATGAATTTATTTTAAGGCAGTTATTGGATTTATTTTATTTTGTTTTGTTGTGTCTGTAAAATAAAATTAGGGATAACTATTTAAAAAAAAATTCCTAAAGTTTAGGAAAATTCACAATTAAAACCCTATTGTTTAAAACATAATAATTGGATTTCTAACGTTTTATAAATATTTCAATTAAGTCCCTCCATCCGTAATTCCATTAAAACTAATAATGATGCTTCTTAGTTTTCTATTCAATAATTAATATCATTCAAAATTAATGATAAATCCTTATTATTTTTAATAATTAAATTTTGCAACTCTCATTATATTTTTCCAACTAAAAAGAAAATCATAATTAATAAATATCTAATTAAAATGTTAAGTTAAAAAAATAGGAGTCTTAAAAATATAAAATTATTTTGTAATAAGTTTAAATATTCTGCACAAACTCAATTATATTATATTGCATTAATTTGGATCTCATAAAGATTAATTCCAAAAAATAATATAACAATTTAAAATATAATATGTTTTATATTTAAAATTTAAATCCAATATTTTTTATGATAATTTTATTTTAATCTAATTTGTTAGGTTGTATAAAATAAAATTTGTTTTCAAATATATAAATAATTTGATTTTATAAAACATGATTTAAAATGAAAATTTATCATTTATTTTTAATTTTATTTTCATGGAATTTTAAGTTAATAGTTAAATTTATGTTTTAATTTAAATTGAATAAAAAGCATTATCATTTATCAACATGAATTTTATTCTATATTTAAATGAAGGTTTTAAAATTGAAAAAAGAAATCTTATCGAGTTATTAATAATAAGAGAAATCTATTGTTAATTTTTAAATGTTTAAAAATTTTAAAAATAATTTAGGAGCAATATTACACTTTTTAAAAAATTTTAAGGACAAAATTGCACATTAATCCTAAAAAGTAATTAAACTTCCGACCTATATGTGTACTATGAAATAAGTGGTCCAGCATCATCATATAAATAATAGCTTTAACTGATAAAAGTTAATCCCTCCGTTTCATTTTAAAAGGTTAATTTTTTTATTTTATCTTATCCTATTTTAAATATTTTTTTTTTAAAATTTAAGGGATAAATTTACATGTATATCACTATTTATTATACAATTTATTAAATATTTTTTTATAATTCTATACTTTAAACTAAAATTAAATAAAATTTTTGAAAATAAAAAATGATATTTTTATCAATAAATATGATTTTTTATGAAATTGATATATTTTAATAATTTTTTTAATTTTCATAAAAATAAAAAAATTATCTTTTAAAATGAGAAGAATAAAGTATCTATTGGTGAGATGAACAATGGTGATATATACTGGTAATCAATCAATTAAACAATTAATGTGGAAAAATTAAAAATTGAAGAATTTAACATATAAGTTTTTTTAGTTTATATATAAAAAAAATTGGAGAGATTTAAAAATAGATTTTGTTTTCATAAATTTACTAAACATAACTTTTTCTACTCCACATGTCAATTGTTAAGATTTTGTTTTTGTTCAAGGTTAAAAAGTACTAATTGCATATACATTTTATTCTTGTTTTATGTATATAAAAAGAAATAATTAATAGAGCATACATATATAATACTTCATTCGTTTTTTTTATCTGTCACTTTTAAGTAAAATTTAAATTTTATTTATCCATTACTTTTAGATTTTTAATGTAATTTAATTTACTTTTTTAATTTATTTTTTTTAATAAAGTCAAAACTAATTAAATTTAATAATTTAATTTTAATCACGTAATTTAATACTAAATTTAAGTTTATTTATTATTTTTTAATTTTAATAAAAATAATAAAAATAACTGATAAAAAAACGAAGTAACAGTTGATGATTTGCATGGGGACTTTAATTAAGTGGATACAATAAGAGTAATAGCAGTGTTGGATTTATGGTCTCCTTAAAAAAGGTCAGTGCCACCAACTCTCTTACCCAACCATCTAAATTAATATAGAAAACAGACCAATTGGATTGGTTGAGCTTTTTTCTTTAACAGAAATCACTCAATTAATTTTACAATTATCAACTACCCTTTTCGTTTTTATATATTTGACTTTTAAAAGTTGTTAAAAGAAATTTTTATGAATAATTTTTTAAATTTCAAATTTCAATTACTAGATTTTGTTCTTTGGGGTATTTTGAAAATCTCTATTTTCTGAAATTTTGTTATTTTTTCTTTCTCGACTGTTTCTCATCATCATCTCCTATCTTCTTCTCTACATCAAATATTCTCTTCTTATACAACATTTTTTTTTTTCCACTGTGAGGTCCGACATTTTTTCCTCCTCCGCCATCAATGGCATAGCTGCCAGGCATGGAGCTCCATGTAATTCATATATCTTATAGTTTTCCTCTTGAATTGCTTAAACTATTCTGATGATTATTGAAAGACTTGTTTTGATTTTTGTCAATTAAGGATTTGAGTGTGTGGACCATTGCTTAACGCGGCTGCTCAGTAGGAAAATTGGGCGTCATCTTTAAGGTTAGTCTTATAAGGATTTTAGCTTAATTTTCATTTTTTTTCTTGGTTAAATATCCATAATGTGTTATTAATTCAAATATCTTGTGGTGGGGAAAATGTAGACTTCAAGTACATTACAAAGGTCATATATATTATTTAATTCAAATGATTATTAATTCTGCAAGTTGTGCATTGCTGAATATATTTTCTATTTAGAAATTTACAGCGGTTTGATGGTTTTTTTTCTTGCTAGACTCATGGCTAATGCTATCTATGTAATTTTTCAGTTTAGACTTGCTTTCTATTTTTCAAAGTAATTTAGTGAATTATTTTCTTATTTTCCACCTACAATTGGCCTATCTTCTTCTTTTATAATTCTCGTTTGCTTTTGTTTGTTGCAAATCCATTGATTTAGGGATTTGAGAAGGATTAATAAAAGTTTTTTTTTCTTTTTTTTTCTTGGTTAAATATCCATAATATATTCTAAAATGTAAATATATTTTGAAATTTAAATACCGAACAGTATACCAAATATACCAGCCAATATATCAAATTTTAGTATATATTTGTATTCTGAAATTTGGTGTACCATGTATACCAATTGCTATACCAAATTTTAAAATATATTTGCATTTTAAAATTTGGTATACCGGCAGATATACTAAAAAATAGAATATTTTTGCACTTTGAAATTTGGTATACTTGATATACCATCTAGTATATCAAAATAGAATATGTTTATATTCTAAAATTTGGTATATCAACTAATATACCTAGTATACTGTCCGATATATCAAAAAACAGAATATATTTGCACTTTGAAAATTAATATACCGGTCGGTATACCTGATATATTATTCGTTATATCAAGAAACATAACATATTTGCACTATAAAATTTGGTATACCGGCTAGTATATCTAATATACCCGTCTAGTATACTAAAAAATAGAACATAAAGCCACCATACTGGCTTCACAAAACATGCTTCACACACATCTCCATTTTGTCTTCAGCCAAAAAAAAAGCTTGATAAAGAGCATTAACAATGCCTGAATTATTCACTTGAATTGAGAAATACTTTGAATACTTTTAGAATTTTTGGTCATAAAATATTTTTAGTTCAATTATGTATAATGTGGGTTAAGTTAGATAAATTAAAAGGAAACATTGATTGCAAAATATGTTTTTAGAGAATTGAGATATTTTAATTATTATTTTAACTCTTTTTTTGATAAATTATTGATTTAACATTTGTGAAAAACCTAAAAAGAAACATTTTAAATGAATAGGAAAGATTACAAAGAAGAAAAAAAGAAATGGGAATAAATTAATAATTAAAACAAATTTCTCTGGACATCAAATCGTACAGAAAAATATTTGAGATAAATCCAATTAATGAACACACAATCATATAATTTAAAAAAATCGACATACAAATTTAATGAAAGTTAGCTAAAATGCCTGCATTCTCAAGTAGGTTACAATTGTAATTTGATTGCACCTTTGCAGTCAATATCATATCTGAGTTCTCAATCAAATTATTTCTTGTTGACTCCTACAACAAAAATGGGTGTTTCTTTGCTTGGGGCAGAGATAACAACCTTCTTAGCACCACTTATTTCTAACTAACCAGCAGGACCAGAAAGTAGAATTCATGGATTAACAGTAGTGCGCTCTGCAGTAAACTTCGCATGTTCTTTGTGCTTCATGTGTATAAATGATGCTGATATCAATAAAATTTTTTGTTTTCTCACTGCAAGGGAAAAAATGCAGTTCACAAATCACTTTCACGGCATGCAAATACTCAAATGAAATAACATCATACCAAAATGATTATTGCACTTCCTTTAGTTATTTAATAATAGATGAACTTATTTCTTAGCAAATGAGTTTTTCTGAAATCAAAATGAAACTCTCCGAATTCATAAGTTTAAAAAAATAGTTCCAATTGACCTGTCGATAATTCATTAAGCTTCCATTTTGTAGGATTTATATTGGCTAGGCCTACACGAATTCGTTCTGGCCTGTAGGATGAGTGAGTTAATGGACATTAGACATTACTCGGTCTTACATTGAAAATTATATACAAAAAAAAAAAATTATTTTGTGAGGTAACAGGTTCTTCTTCCAAACATTTTTTTTTTATTAATCTATGCACTATCTTATTCCGGTAAAATAGAAAAAATATCTTTCTCCTAAACACGACAACGTAATAACAAATCTATTACGAGTTTCGACTAACCAAAACAGCATTTGAATTTGACCAAAAAGCTATCACTTTCTTCATTGAACAGAAAAATAAAACCTAGCCACAGCAATTTTGCTTATATTATTAAGGAAAAGAAGATGCATCAATTACAGAGCTATCACTTTCCAGCAATTCATTTGCTTCTATTGTAAAAAGCAGGATGAATCCAAGAACGAAAAACATAAAAAGAATCAAAACTCGCATACAAATATAGAGACAGAAAATCGTCTTTACTATTCATCGTAACACTGTATAATTTCTATTTCCAGAGTAATAAAAACAAATCACAATTGCAAAGAGAAAAAATCGCAGAGAGAGAGAGGGAAAATGGCAAAGAGAAAGAACATGTAGACGGAGCACCGTTGAACAACAACATGTAGATGGAGCACCGTTGCTAATTAGGACTTAATATAAAAGAGGCATTTTTAAAATTTTAAATTTTAAAAAAATATATTTTTAAAATTAAAGGGTGCATTTTTAAAAAATAAGATTAAAAAAGTGGTATACGATGTAAATTCCTTTTTATAATTTTCCTAAGAACTTCCCTACCTATTGGGGTGTCTTATTTAGTGCCACATGTTATATAATATTTTAATACTCAAATCCATCATCATCTGTTGGTCCAAAAATCTCCATAGCCATATATATTTATAATGTTACTTTATATTTATGTAGATAATCAAAGGGACAATAACTCATATATGATATGGGGTAGCTACTTAGCACCAAAATAAAATACCCCACCAAAAAAAACAAGTGGGCCCACAATGTAAGTGAGAAAAATCCAAATGGATATGGGCCCACCGTGTGGTCCAAAAACCCTAGTGAGATTTAAGGTTATCTCACTAAGCCCATTCAATGATGAGTCAGAAAGAGAAGATGGCCATGATGAGAATTGTATTTGAGTACAATTGGGCAATATATGTATTTCCATTTTTCAATATATAATATATATATATATATTCCATAATCGTAATACAAGTTATACTATGATTTTGAATCAGAATAAAGATTTTAAAAAATGACAGTTCGATCATTTATATATATATATATATATATATAAGAAAGAAGGGGTTTGGAATTTGTAACAAAGGGAAAGTAGAAAAAAAAAAAGAAAGGGTTTGTCAACAAGAAAAATTCTTATTTCGATGTGACTAATTATTTTATTTTCATGAATTGACATAATAATGAAAAGAATATTATAAATAGTAATCACTATTTTACTATTTTTTTCAATCAATATATATTTTTATTAATTTTATATAAATTTGATACATAAAAAAAAATTATAAACCGAATTTAAATAGATTCTTTTTCGGATGCTTTTCTCCTCTACTTGAAACTTATGCCATTTATATGGCAGGACATCAAATCGTTCATCGTTCAACATAAATATTTTAATATATTATATTAGTTTTAAACAAAATCTTTAAAACTTGAAATGCAAGCGTAAAATTAGAGTTCGACTGGAAGATTTTCTTTAATTTAAGAGTTAGATTTAGGAAAAAGAAAATAAAAATTTTATCATTTGAAATTGAATTTAATAATTAAAAAGTAAAACACTACAGTATTATTTTTAGTATTTTTTAACCGTTATATCAATTAATATATCATTTTAAATACATTCATTATATGGTTAAAAAGCAAAAATTACAGAATAGTTAAGAGGAAGTAAGGCCAAAATCTATTAGCCCATAAAAAGACCCAGGGAATTCTAGGACTTTTTGATAAATAATATTTTTTAAAAATTATTTAGGTTTTTGGTGTGTTTTTTAAACTATTTGAATTTTTAGGATATTTTCTCATTTTCATTGTGAATGTCAACAAAAATAGCAGGTGAAACTCACGGCATGGATTTTGGTGTCTCTCATTTTCGCTGGAAATGTCAGCGAAAATGGTAGGTAGGGCCCACGGTAAAATTTAATTAAATTAATTATTTCAAAAATAATAAAAAAATAAAATATGTCTCAATTTTTATGATTCAGTCTTAATTTTTTCCGTCTAGAGAAAAAAATATGTAAAATTGAAACACAAACCACAAATGATGAGCTTGTCCAACTTAATCTCTATCCATATTTCTAATCAAATAAAATATAACAAAATTAATATCACTAAAATTAAAAAAAACAGTGAATTAGATTAATTAATCTAATTAACCAATTACTTTTTTTCAGCTTATCAATTTTTTGTTTAAGTAAATAAAATATTTTTATTGATATTTTAACTATATGTCAATGGTCAAACTTATTTCGTATATTTATTTTTTCTTTTAATCTCTTATTTTTTTATAATATATAAGTAGGGACTTTTTTATAAATAATATTTTTGGTGTCTTTCTCATTTTCGCTGAAAATATCAGCTAAAATGGTAGGTGGGGCTCACGGCAAAATTTAATTAAATTAATCATCCCAAAAATAATTAAAAAAATAAAATATGTCTCAATTTTTATAATCTGGTCTTAATCTTTTCCCATCTAAAGAAAAGAATACATAAAATTGAAATGCAAATCACAGATGCTGAACTTGCCCAACTTAATCTCCATCCGTATTCCTAATAAAATAAAATATAACAAAATTAATATCACTAAAATTAAAAAAACAGTGAATTGGATTAATTAATCTGATTAATCAATCTTTTAATCTCTTATTTTAGCCAATAATCTCATAAAATTAGAACAATTATTTCCTTGATTCAAGATATAGGTTGACTATTTTTTTTAAATCAAGTTTTAATTGTATTAATAGATAAAAAAACTCATCAATTGCAACCCCAAATTGATAAATTGAAAAAAATAATTGATTAATCAGATTAATTAATCTAATTTACTGTTGTTTTTTAAATTTTAGTGATATTAATTTTGTTAAATTTTATTTGATTAGAAATATGGATGAAGATTAAGCTGGGCAAACTCAACATTTATGGTTTGTATTCTAATTTTACGTATTCTTTTCTCTAGGCGAAAAAAGATTAAGACCAGATCATAAAAATTGAGACATTTTATTTTTTTATTATTTTTGGGATGATTAATTTAATTAAATTCTGGCATGGTCTCCATATACCATTTCTCCTGACATTTCTAGCGAAAATGAGAGACATCAAAATTCATGTCCTAAGCCTCACCTGCCATTTTTGCTGATATTCCCAGCAAAAATTAGAAAACACCTTAAAAATTCAAATAATTTAAAAAATACACCAAAAATCCAAATAATTTTTCCAAAAGCATTATTTATAAAATTGTAGGGGAATTCTTATATTTGTACTATTGCATTGAGAGACTTAAAGCATAAGTAAATATAGAAAACTGAATTTTCTAGGCATAGAAAAAGTCTTGAAGTAAATTCCAAAGACTGTACGATTTTGTTTCTCTCTCACTGACTGACAATCAAGAAATGTTGGAGGTTTTTGTTTTTGTTTTTGTTTTTTTTTCATTTCTAGACTTTCTAAAAAGTTTTGAAAAGAGAAAATAAAATACATATTCAATACATCATATATCCAGAATTAAACAAGGTTTTTGTTGATGTAACAAATTTTGGGAAAGGCATTTGGTATTCCAATTTGGCATTAAAACCAAGAATTTAACTTACCTCAAATTGATATCTAAACTTTGTCTCTTGATTTTCTTTAATTTATTTCCTCTAATCAAAGATCAAAGGCTACTATGGTGGTCTAGAGAGGCAGATAATACCATCATATGCTTTGATTGAAGGTGATTTAGGAGAAAAAATGGAAGAAAAGAGAGAGAAACAATGGTGAAAGTGGTTCGGCCATGAGAAGGGGAGAAGGAGCTGATGGAAGCTAATAAATAAAGAAATTTACCTACTATCACATGCATCTGGAGCATGCTCCTCCTCTTTGGCTCTAACAACATATAGTTTGCCTGCAGCTCGTCTTTATCCCTACGATGACTGTCCAACTAGCCTAGAAGCTAAAGTGATGGGAGCAGTTCCCTTGCCATGACCTTTCGGTGTAAAGGATCCAGTACCTAATGTTGGAGAAGCAACTAAAGCAGTCTGTAACACTAGATAGTCTCTGATCTGATGATCTCTAGATCCACACCTAAAGCATGCTCCAGTCAAAAATCTACACTCCACATGATGGAATTTACCACAATGGTCATAGGCTACAGTTGTTTCACTATCTCTGTCCCGAGGGGTACTGGTTGCTGAAGCAGCTGGAGCTCTGCCACGTGATGCTCTGCCCTGACCCCGACCTGCTGAAACTGAATGATGACCTTGAGGTGCTGAGGATCCCTTTGCCTTCTTACCCTGAACTTCCTTTCCATTAGACTGTCCCTGCTTCCTCTTTTGCTGGAATCGGGACTGTCTCTCAGCCTGGATGGTCTCCAATTTAATAATTGCCTCAACCATTCTCAAGGTAGGGTACTGTTGGGTCCCTATTATCTATCTGAGCTCAATATGCGATTTTTTCTCAAATCTTTTTCATAGCTTTATATCTGTAGACTGGCTCTCATTAAGGTAGGCACCGAGGCATTCAAACTCGCGCTCATACTCTGCCACTGATTTATTACCCAGCTTAAGCCTTCAAAAGGCATCATGTATTGCTATTTTGTACTCAGAACCAATATATTTAAGCTCAAACTGAGTCATAAAGATCCCCAAGTTAACTGATCCACTGGAGTATGTCTCGTTATAGAGTCCCACCAAATAAATGCTAGTCCCTATAGCAAAGCAACTATGCCCTTCAGTTTTTCTTCTACTGAACTGTTTGTTATTTCAAATAGTTTTTTTTATTTTAAATAACCAGTCTTCTACCTATTCTAGTGTCAGAGGATCTCTTTCAGAAAAATCTTCAGCTCCAAACTTTTTTAACTGCTCCAAAATAGGCTTTCTTCTAGGTGGAGCTGGCTAAACCTGAGCAGCTATATGCGAGGATGAGCTTATTCTGCTTACAGCCGCTGCTGAATATAATCGACCATTAGGTTAAGGAAGTCTAGCTGTAAGGACAGAGGTGGCACTGCTGGAGAGGAAGCTTGCAGCTGAGGAGCCTGTCTGTCACGATCGGAAGACATCTTTTCACTATAAAATAGAAATGAGCAAGTACACATTAAATTTTCATAACACCTTTTTACTAACAATTGACATGTATATACAGGCAAATCATTCACTTAGTACTACTCTAATCTTAAAATCGCCTAAACCATTTGCTCTATTACCACAAAATATAACACCCTTACTGTAATAGTCTTATCAACTTCTGCAATTGGTCGAAAATGTTTTTTCCACCCTTTATCACAACAAGCACTTTTTTTTCTTAGGGTTACTAACTTCACCTATCAAAACATAAATTTTATTTGTCGATGATCCATAACTGTCCAGTTTTACTATTCTTTTTTTCAAAAATTCGACAATATAATGATTATATTCTTAACTAGCCCCTTGAAAAGAAGATAATTATCACAGCTTTTACAAGGCACAATAGTTTATAACCATCCACGTATAGCATTCATATTCTCCATCACACTTTACATGTATATAATTCATTTCCTGCTAATAATCATTCATATACTTTCATTTACAGTACGATTACAATTACAAATTAACTTTTTCTTTATAAATACAAAATAAATATATACATGCCATAAAAATTATCATCCTATTCCTTCAGCATCTTATCCCCTGTGTACTTTGACTCCAGCAAATCAGTACCTGCACACAGTAAATCCTACGTGTTGAGCATTAAATATGTCCAATGGTGACTAACAATTATAATATTTTTCTAACATGCATAATTTCCTATTAGGCTAAATTTATCAATTTTTCTCATTCAAAATCATGTTACACTAATATAAACATATTTTTTCATTTATTATCAAAACTTTACATAATTTTTCAGTTTAGTCCTTAAACTTTTAATTTATTACAAAAATACCCTTTTATTCATTATTTACCATAATGCCATTTTTAATCTATCAATAGGCTTACAATTTACCAATCAAATCTTGTTTTGACCTTTTTCATGTAAAATTATATTTTAATCCCTTAACTTTTCAAAAGTTGACTTTTTAGACCGTTGGTTGACCAAATTATCATTTTACCCTTATTAATTATTTTCTTATCAATTTAACTTATTAAACCTATTATTTGGCAAAATTATCATTTTATCCCTAAACTTTTTATTTCTTTTCATTTTGATCATTTTCACTTTTATTTTCAACTTTAGCTTGCTTTTTACACTTTTAATATCTTTTTATCATTATGCCCCTAGTACATATCCGACAGAAACTCTCAGAATGGATATACGGGATGTGAATCCTACATGGCCATAACAGACTGAGAAATGATCCTAAAAGATCATTTCTCACAAAACATATGACAGATACTATGAAGATCAAAGATCCTACCATAGCAAAATAAGTCACCATGACTTGTACCACGGTATAGATATTCTTATGATTAGCCAATTATATTATGAGCTAAATTTTACTGCATGACTATTTCTAAGGGTACAAATTCACTTAATTTCAAATTATTATTCAATTTTTCACTCTTTTCAATATTGTTTCACTATATTAAATTTCAAGTCAGTCTCTTTTGCACAGTCTGTGAATTATTTTATAATAATTCATCACTTTATCATCAAATTATGCAATAATTCACATTAATTTTATATTTTCACTTTTATACTTAACTAAAATTCATCTAAAAAATATTAATTAAATTTTCATAAATCCTACAAAAATTCATGGACATAAATTTTTATTTATACTATCATTATAAGGCTTAATTTCATTAAAATAACTTAAAAACACATTGTTTTTCCTTGGATCACCATTCGGCGATAACATGAAAGTCTATCATACATTTGCTTTTAAATTTATTTAAACTTTTTAATAGGCATAATTAAGGTCTAATTACACTATTATAACATCAATTTCAATTATACCCAATCATATTAAATATTTCTTAATAAATCTAAAGGAAAATCATACAATAAATAGGAAAATAAATAGCCACTAACCTTTTTCTTATACTATTCCTTGCCTAGGCTTTCTTTTTCTTGCCTTTAGCCTTGGCAATTTGTTCCTCCTCTTGAAATCTTTCAATGGCCGAATTTATTATCAAAATAAACCCCAATATTTTGATCTCAAATGCTTAAAATGATAGCAAAAATAAAATCTAGGCACCCAAAACTAATAGGAAGCAACTAAAAATTAAATTAAAACCAAGAATTTAACTTACCTCAAATTGACACCTAAATTTTATCTCTTGATTTCTCTTGATTTATTTCCTCTAATCAAAGATCAAAGGTTGTTATGGTGGTCTAGAGAGGCAGATAATACTATCCTATGCTTTGATTTAAGGTGATTTAAGAGAAAAATGGAAGAAAAAAGAGAGAAATAATGGTGAAAGTGGTTCGGCCATGAGAAAGGGAGAAGGAGCTGATGGAAGCTGTTGAATTTCTATGATTATTATGCCCTTTTTTATGCCCTCTTAATGGGCTATGGGTTGGGCTTTTATATAGGCTTAAGATATTTTTAGTTTAAGCCTGATAATTACTCAATAAATGGTCTCAATTAAATTCTTCATTTTTTCAACTCCAAATCACTTTAAATTTAATTTTATCATTATTATCATATTAAAAATAGATTGTACACAAAATTTTATCGCAAACGAAGTTTGTTTTCCATCCGATTCAATTAAATCAATCCGATTCAAAATTACTAATATTATCGAAAAATTTACTTTTTGTTACCAAAATATTCTACATATTATTCTAGGCACATATATAATTTTTAATAATTTTTAAACTTTATTTGCTATTTTTAACTGCCCGATCAAACTTTAATCAAACAGTTATCCTAAAATTCTAATTGTTCCATTTTTCATATTTTTGACTTTTGGAGGTCTATTTGACCTCAAATTTATTTTAAATTTTAACTTCATATTACTCGTGATTAATACTTTCCGATAGTCAAATAAAATATTTTTTGCTTTCGGAGATATTTTTCAGTTCGAAAATACTATTCACTGTTGAAAAGTACTATTTACAGCTAATCCGGCGTTGAGGTCATTACAAGGTATATGGAAATTGCTATGAAATACAGTGATATTTACATAAACAATAAAATAATACTAAGGTAAAATATGTATTAAATGGTATATATTTACATAAATTGATGTTAGAAATGGAAATGGCATAAAACCAAGCATGAAAAGATTTATTATGGTGGGAAAATGCTTATTGGTCGAATTATAAATAATAGGATGTAAAATAATAAATTGATGTTAAATAGTAATTTAGGTACAAAATGTGTTACATTAAATTAAAGGAAAATAATTAGAATAAATTAAGTTTGAACAAATACATGAACATAATATTTATTAGGAGTACATAATGGTGTGATATTATTTTTATATATATAATTGAGCAAAATTGTGAAATAAATGGATATAACTAGATAAAATGATGAGTTAACATAATTTAAATATGAATTAGTGATGAAAACAATTTGAAGATGAGGGAATCATTAGTGGCCAAATTATATTTTAAAGGGGAATAAGAGATAAATTAAGGATTAATGGTATAATTAATGAGAAATACGTAATATGATGTATAAAAAAGCAATGAAAATTATTAGAATAAAAGATAACAAGTATAAATAATTATGTACAAATGAATATAAGGATGCAAGTAAGGATAATCTAAGAATATTGATGTAAATCAAGTATAATTTAACATGTTGGTAGTTAAAATGTATATAGAAATGTATATGGTATGAGATTGGGAAGTGAAACATCATAGATATGTTTCTTCCCTAAGTGGGCAAATAGTGCTTGTAACGTCCCAAAATTCGATTGGTCCGAAAATATTTTTAATATGCTAATAATACTTTTTTGGATATTGAGTTGCAAGAATTGATTTATTTAGGATGCAATATAAATGACTATAATTGTTATTTTTTTTCTTCTTGTAGATTTTTAAATTTATAGCTTTAATTAAAGTATATGTTAATAACAAATAAATGAATAAATTGATGCTACTAAGAGAAAATAATAATAATAATAATAATAATCATAATCATAATACTATTGAGGGAAGACACATATTTTGGGAAGGCCTTGGGAATTGTTAAAAAAAAAGAGAGAAATGAAGGATCGGGAGGGAGAAAAGTGGAGGGGCTGACACCGTCGTTCTGCCACTACTGCTCATAACACCGGCTAGGAGATTCAGACCGTCGCTGCTACAGTTCTCCTTCGGTCTTTCTTTCGCTAGCATCGTCGCCCCTATGGTGGTTTCGTTCTTCCCGATTTTTCCCACAACCACCGTAGTTCCCTCCCTCCTTTCCAACGATCTCAACAGCAATCGTGGAGGCTGACAGCACTGACGAGTCACCAAAGAAGAGGTGACATTCCGACACCTTCATCCGCCCCTTAATCGCCGACAACATGCAGATCAAGGCAAGGTGGCAGTCTACATTTCAAGCAAGATTTCGACTGAATCAGGCAGTCGTTGAGCGCGTGATCAACCACCGTGGGATCCCAGGGCCAGGATCTTCGAGCAAACACCGTCGGTGTATCTCCGACGAAGCTCCGGTGAGCGTAGTAACTGGCAAAATTAAGAAAAAATACAGAATTTCGACCACAAGTACGTGACTACCAAAATTTACTTCCATTTAGCTTATTTAAAATTTATTTTGAATTTGTCTATTGAAATGTTTATTTTTTTTAATATAGCGACTAGCTCTTGTATGTTACTGCGTGTAGTATCATTATTAACCATAAAGTTGTTTCGATTGTTTCTTAAACATTGATTTGTGATGGCTAAGTATACTGTTAGATCTTGTTGGTTGCATTGTAGCAAGAATTGAATTTTCTACCTTGTGTAAATAATTAAAATATGCTTATGTGTGTGAGACTGAATTGTACTAAGTCTAGTCTTACTGTTTAGGATTGTATGCATTGAAGTTTTGATTAAATTCTGACCCTAGAAGTAGTAACACAAAGAATTTGATCTTTGATTTGAATAGGTTGATCACAAATTCTAACGTTGTTCCTTATTTATAATTGGGATATTGAGTAGGCTGTGGGGTTCATAGAATTTACATTTGAAGGATAGTGAGGCATAGTAGAAATGGTAAGTAGTGAATTATTGGACTTCTTTAAGTTAGCTGTTATACCTGAAGTGGAGAATTTGGACATAATTGTAATTTGAGACAATTAGAGTTATAATAATAATTTAGGTGTCGAATGAAACGTCAAAGGTACATACATTGTGTGTACACTACATATAACTTGAACTTTAATTGGTGATAAAAATATTGGACTTTTGCTATGTAATTTCCTTGTTGTCGAGTTAGTTGTAATAAACCAAAGAGTGAATTTCTTACCTGGATGTATATATTAATTTGGCACTAATATATTTGATATATTTTGGACAAGTGAGGAGCTAATTGGAATACATAGCCATGAATATATTTATATGAATAATTAGAATTAAGAAATACCTTGCATAATTTGATTAGAGAATATAGGAAAATTGATCATATGTATTTGATAACCAGGTCGACATGTGTATTGGTTTAGGAAAATAGATTAACTTAATTCTTCTTATTAACTAATAGACCATAAGGCTTAATTACTTGTATTTTGTTCGGTGGGTCATAATCATACACGATCCATACATGAGCATATGTGTTAATTATTGAACTATAAAAATTTATGGAACTCATGTCTTAAAGGTTTGAAACATAGACAAACAGGACAGTAGGATATGAACTCATGTCTTGCATGAACTAGAGATTAAAAACAACTATCTACTATTAATATAATTTGTCTTGAGAAGGCATGCTTGAACATAGATTGGTCTAACATTTATATGTCTCAACTTATGACTCCTTGAAGGTATGTAACCTCTAACCTCTTTCAATCGTGATGTGATGATTATGTGCCTATAGTGTATACCAACTTTGGATTTGTTTTAATGAACCATGTTAATTGTTAAATAACCATGAAATATATTATATATGCATTAAAGGCATGATACGATACATATACGTACAAAGGTTTAATTTAGTAAATTAAATGCAAAGATGATGAGATTTTACATGTTTGGGAGAATTTTGAAATACAGGAGAGACCTTTGCCCTTAGTAAACTAGTGGGTAATCCAAGATCTAGGATATAATGGCTAGCCATAGGGATCCATATACCACGGTGAAATCATACAGTAAGTTGCTATCGAGAGTAGGCTACCTTTAGGTGGTCTCCTCTCTCATACAGTATACACATACAGCTTTGAGGCCTTACATATAGTCAGACAGCACATTCAGACAGTCATTCAATCTTTATCTCGCATATCCAGTTCGAGAATTTCCACTAGTAGTTACTGAGGGCGAAATTAATTAAAATAAGGGGTATATCTAGAAGTAAATAAAACTTTAGGTGTACATGTATTAAGTTGTTTTTTTTATATAATAAGTTATTGTACTAAAATATTACGAATTGTAAATTGAGTAGTAATTTGGCCTATGTAATGTTAGCACCTCGAAATTTGTAAATATTAATAGTTACATGGTATAGATTTATGGTTGTTTGTTGAATGTCTCATAACGCATAAAATAATAATTACTTGAATACAATATAACTATATATATATAAGTGATTAGGAGCTTGGTATTTTATGAATGTTGAAACATCAATAGGAAGATGCTATATCAATCGTGGATGACTATATCAATTATGGATGATAAACCGACTTGTTTCTTATATATATATATATATATATATATATATATATATATATATATATATATATATATATATATATATATATATATATATATATATGATTATTGCATATGAAGTTATAATATCGATGGTTGATGTGATAGTAATAATACACTTGGAACAATCATTTACAGAATGAATATACATGCTCAACCCGGTTTACTTATTTAAAGTACTGTATTGAACTTTGGGATGGAAGAACTATGTGGTTCTGATTTTCCAAGTGAAATATGTAAGAAGCTTGAGAATCGATATCTCAAGTCTGAACTAAATTATATTCATGTGATTATACATGTTTTAATAAGTATCCTGAACTCTAGTGATGCAATTCTTATTTATATAATAGTGCATATGAGTAAATGTTTATAATTATAGTGAACTAAGTTTCAATGTTGAAGCCAATTATATAAATTATGACTGATTAATTGAGATTCTGAAAGTAGTTATATGATTTTAGAAATATTTTTATATTGTTTTCCACATGAAGTTGCCAATAATAAGGGGAGACTTTGTCAAAATTTTTATAGAATAAATAATACGTTAAATTGGCTTTTTAAATTTAGTCCAACCTTAAAGTTGACCCTCTTAAGGTTAAATTTTTGGTTTATTTCTTTGAAGTGAACGTTGTTGCTGCTTGATTTAATTAGGAATAATATATTTACTGATTTAGTTTTGCTTATTTAAGATTTAATTGGGTTATAATATATTGATGATAAAATAAAACTAATGTGTAAAGGAGAATATAACGTAGAAAGCAAATAGTTGTATACATGATAATATAGATTGAATATGTTAGGGCTTAAAGGTATTTTGGGTTGTATAGTCCATGTCATAAATATTGCATAAATAAGACTAAGAATTTATGTGTTAAATTGTTTGACTAAACTTAGGAAATAAATTAGTTATTCACCTTTATTATATTCTATTTTGAAGGGGCATGCTTGGGTCTAATATTTTTATGTATAAACTTATGATTACTTAAAAGGTATATAGTCCTTCGAATATTTTATTGAGTTTATGTGCCTATTTTTATATATATAACCTTAACTTTGTTTTTAAAAGGTTCATATTAACTGTTAATTTGAAATGAATAAATCAAAACTAGAATTAAAAGCCTAGGATGTACAAATATACAATACATGTATCTGAGAAGTATGTTGTGCAAAGTAAATAATCTCTTGGGATGACTGCATGAACTCTATTAAATGTTATAATCCAAGTTGTGATGAATGCATAAGTACAACTACAATATTTCTGTGTATATTTTGAATGTGTTGAGTTAAAATTATAGCAGTGTTGGATTGTTGATTGAAGTTGTAAAGTTAGAGAAATAATATTGAAAGTGAAATTAAGTATTTGCAGGTTTGGGTAGTATGAATTTTAAGTTATTATATTGCCGAAATTTCATTTAATTGAATAATAAATTGTGCTTGAAATGGTACTACTATAAGAGAGAGAGAGAGAAAGAGTGTTACAGTGCTCATGTGCTAAAGGCATTTTTTTTACATACATTTACATGGTATTAAGCATATATGCATGGAAATATATGATGGGAATAATTAAGCCTATGTAAAAGTAACTTATGTCATAATAAGATTTATATACTATGATAGAAACAATTAAAGTATGAAAATTATGAAGATTTATTATGCCCTTTATAACACCCATAACAAACTTAACACTGTTCCAGTACCCCGCATGCCAGAAATTTTTTTTTTCAACTTATTTTCATCAACTTATAACATATAATTAGTTATCTGAAGTATCAACCGCCGATGACTTGTAACTGTCAAATTTACTATGCACTTAATAAAATTTTGACAATATAATAGCTATAAATTGTTCTAACCCCCTGAAAAGCAAACATTATCCACAATCTCTCAGAGGCACAATAGTCACATATATATATCATATCAAGC
The DNA here is from genome assembly GCA_037975025.1 of Excoecaria agallocha. NCBI lineage: Eukaryota > Viridiplantae > Streptophyta > Magnoliopsida > Malpighiales > Euphorbiaceae > Excoecaria > Excoecaria agallocha. Next base: position 4,684,761 of record CM075814.1, on the reverse strand, counting down.
ATTTATATATCCAAACTATTCATCTAAACCTATCACATATATTCTATTTCACCAACTAAGTTTCATATACAATAATAGATAAAGGCAGATTACAGTCCAAAACATCAATTCCAAAGTTATTTACATCATACAAAACCATAAGTATTGCGTTCATATATATACATGCCACAAAAGTTCAAAACTCTACTTTAATAAGAAAAAGTCCTTCAGGGAATATTCTTGCTCCCGCTCCTGCGTACCTGCACGCAGTCACAACTACGCGCTGAGCATTGACATGTCCAGTGGTGACTAATAATTTAAATATTTCTATGCTTAACTTAAAATAGTGCAATTATGTAACAATTCTCCATCTTAATTTGTCAAGCAAATTCAAGCAACATTTCCCTTGTTATTAACATTTTTAAATCACTAAAACACTTTTATTCTTTAAATGCTTATTTCTTATCAAATTGCACATTTAATTCAAATGTTTACTTTTTTTCAATTTAGTCCCTTTTTCTTGTTAATTTATAAATTTAGCCTTTTATACTTTTTTTAACATCTAGATTATTAATTAAGGTACTTAACTTTAATTTTGTACTTAGTTAAATATTATTATATAAAATTACATTTTAGCCTTTGTTGACCATAAAACTTCATTTTAATACATTTTAATCATTTATTGACTACTTTATTCTTAATTAAGCAATTCTCAATTAATTTACTTAACTTTTACTCTTTTGGGAAAAATTACAATTTCGCCTCTAAACATTTTTTTCTTTCAAACTAGTCTTTTTTCACTTTTAATTAACATTTTTCATTTCTTTTTTACATTTTCTCCTATCATTTTCATTATGCCCCTAGTTTCGGACCTGACAGAAAACTCCAAACTGGATACACGGGACATGGATCCCATAGGGCCACAACAGAGATAGAGAAATGACCTTCAGAGGGCCAATTCTCACAAAATAGAGAACAGAGATAGAGAAGTCATGGTGATCAAGGATCCAATCAATAGCTTAGCAAGTCGCCATGACTTGTACCGTGATACAGAGGTGTTTCTATGGCCAACCAATTATATCCTGAGCTAGTTTTTACTGTCTGGTTATTTCTAAGGGTATTTCTGTATATATTTTTACTTATACATATTATGCAATTTATTTTAAAAATACCTCAATTTTGCACATAAATTTCTTAAAATTTTTACATGCACACTTTTTTATCTTTATTTCAATTATTTCCTCATCTTATTGAATTATATCCTTATAATTCAATATTTTTCATTAAACATATTCAATATTATAATTCTCATTTATTCATAATAAGTCCATAAATTCTTTAAAAATTTATTTACACATTATTTCACATCCACTACTCAAATTTACCCAAATTATGCACTATATCTTCAAAATTCTTCAATTTCATTACATACATACACCATTAACAAGCTTTAAAATTTCCAATAAATTTCATAATTCGTGTAAAAATTCATGGATGCTCAAAATGATAATTATAATTAATTTAGGCTACTAATTAATATTTTCATGCAAAAATCACTATTTTTACCTTAGGAAAATTTTCGGCCACCAATTAAATTCAACCCTAAAAATTTTATTTCTTCATTCCAATCATTCACATAGCATTAAATAGGTTCTAATTTCATTTACCCCAACTTAATTTTAAATTTTAAGCAATTTAACAATTTTTTTCCTAATTACATAAAGGGAATTAATTTAAATAAATAGAAAATACTTAGATTTATTAGTTACATACCATAATAGCTTGATCAAAGGTGCCTAGGCTTCCTTTCCTTTGCCTTTATCCCTTAAATTTCTTCCTTCACCTTCCAAACCTAATACAACCAGCCATTAAACCTTAGTTTCCTTCATTCTATTGATCTCAAATGCCAAATCCAAGTTCAAAATCATAAACTAAACCTCAAAATCTATGAGAAAACATCAAAGAAATAATTTAAATCTTGAATTTCTTAACTTCCAACTTACCCTAATTTCTTTAACCACTTGATTTCTAGCCTTCCCTTACTCAAACCACTTGATTGAGGCTATTAGGATGAACTAGAGAGGTTAAATTTTAATTGTTATGTTGGAAATTATGAGTAATTTGAAGTGAGAAAAGAAGAAATCAAAGAGAGAAGAAGAAAGGTGTATTTTGGCCACTTAAGGAGAGGAAGAGGAGACCAGATAAATCTGAAAATTTTTGCAGATTTTTTCTCTATTTATACCTCTCATTTGGGCTGAGTTATGGGCTTAATTAATGGGCTTAGCCCAAATATAAATTTAAGCCCACTTTAGGCCATTTTAGGCCCAAACCAAAATCTATATCTTTCTCACTGCAAATTACTTCAAAAATAATTCCATTAATTTTATCACATCAAAAATAGCTAGTACACAAATTTTTGGCTCAATCAAAATCCGTTATTGGTCTGATTTAAACTTATCGGTCCAATTCAACAACTGTCGATGTCACCGAAAAATTTCATTCTCATCACCAAAATATTCTATACAAAAATTTATGTAGGCATACAAAATCTGTCAATTTTTGGAGTTCGTTTACTATTTTTAATTATTTACGCAAAACCAAGTCACCTCCCTACCGAGAAAATTGACTCGCTACCTTTTTCGTATTTTTGACCTTTGAAGGCCTATTTAATCTCAATTTCACTTCAAATTTCAACCCCGAACTCCTCATGATCAATACTTTCTGATGGTCCAATAAAATATTTTTGACTTTCGGGTGTGCTTTCGGATCCGGAAAGTACTATTCACCATCAAAAAGTACTGTTCACTGCTGACCCGGTGTTGAGACCATTACACCCTTAGTGTTCAATGAGTGATTTAGAATCCTAGGATAGTATTGCTAGCCATAGGAATACTTATTCCGTGGTATTTTGTTACTGTATTGTCATTATACTGCTACTGTATTGAGAAAAAATAGATATACTATAAGCTGGCCCAATTACTGATATACTGGGGAGTAGCTGCATACCCCCTAGTGGTATGGACACTCGCACTTATTGGATTTACTCATCTGTTTATCCGGTTCATAATTTTTTCTATTGTCGACAACTAGGGGCAAAATGATAATTTTGCATAAAACTTTGTAAAAAGGGTATTTACAGCTTTAATAATATTAAAAATATGAATAAGAATGAATTAAGATGAAAAAATAAGATATATATGTTAAATAAGGGCAAAAATATAATTATGAGATAAATCGAGGACAAAATGATCAATTAATGATGAAAATATGGTTAAAATGATCAAAATAGTCAATTTGATGAAAAAGGGCAAAATCGTAATTAAGAAAAGTTACAAAGACTAAACTGTAATTTGTCATCCCAAAGAAAATTTTTAGGACTAAAATATAATTTATGCATTTAAATTAAACTAAAAGTCTAAAAAAGTCAAATTGATCAAAATCTAGTTCAATGTGGTCAAAATATAGTAAAAGTCAAATTTCAGGGACTTAATTGAACTTTTCCACCTAATTTTACAAATAAGTTAAATTTATCAAGGAAAAATAATTATTAAAGTAATTAGAAGAAATTTTGATATTTAAAATAGTGATTTGGAAAATTAATTGGACTTAATATGTCGAAAGGGTAAAATCATAAATAATGAAAGTTATAAGGACCAAAATGAAAAATGCTCCCTTAGGAACATGTTTGAGAACCAAAAGATAAAATTTTCAACTTAAGGAAATAAAAATTCAAAGAAAATTTGAATGGTAAAAATTAAAGTTAAATTAAAATAAAAATATGTTTTAGGGACTAAGTTGCAAATTTTCTACCGAAGTACAGGAATAAGCATAATTTAATAAGAAAATGTGCATCAAAGAAAGTAAAAGTAAAAAAAGTCAAACAAGTCAAAAGAGAAAATAAATAAAGTTACATGTGACAAATAAAAGGTAAGGGCTCAATTGTAATCTTTCATTTAAGTAGAAACTATGTAAGAACTTAGTAAGAAAAGATTGAATATGAGATTTAATAAAGAAAAGGGGATATATTTTAAATGACAGTGATTTGGAATAAATTACAAATTCGGGATCAAATAGTAAAATTAAGGAAATAAGATCAAAACGAGCAAATAATTCATAATTTATTTTGTATAGAAGAATAGTGGGAAGAACTTGATTGTAAAATAAGGTATAAAAGATAATAGAGAGATTATCGATAAATTGGTTGATGAAAATTAAAATTTGAATTTGGATCGAAAGAAGAATTTGAGTAAATTAAGTGCAAATAAAACAAATTTGTAAACTGATCCAAAGCTCAAAAAAATTAAGAATAGAATTGAAATTTGCTGAGGATAAAAAAGAAATGAAATAAAATTTTCATGAAAGAACTGTTAAAAAGTAAAAATTGAATGGAAATAATAAATATGAAAAAAAGACGACAAATAGGATTAATTAGACTGGAACCGAAAATAATTTAAAGATTTTCTAAAGAGTTAAAGAAAAATAAGGTAACGCAAGGAAATGAAGAGTTATGCAAAATCTTAGTGATTTAAAAAAATACTCAGATAATGAATAATTAATAAAGAAAAAGATTCCATATAATTGCAAAAGTTAAAAGTATATTCATATGAAGGGGTTAAATGAGGAACCGTAACAGTACCAAAGATCAAGTAATAAAAGAGAAAGGAAAAAAATAAACAAAACATGTACGAGTATATAAATGACATGGATTAAGTGGTAATACAAATAATATAACTATATAGAGTTATCCGATCGAACCTATTCCGTTCGACCTCCTTCCGCTTACCCAGACTCTTTAAAGTGATGGCCTTATCGGAGCTTCTCATTATCCGTTCGAATACGGAAGTTCGATTAAATGATTGCTCATCCGGATACTGTAACCTATCCATGGCACTTCTTCCTCTGTTGGATCTCAGGGCATCATCCAGTTAGATGAGTTGCCTAGCCCTTTCCATCAGATTGGAGAAGCTGACTGATGATCTTGTAGTTATTAATTCAAATAAGGGGCAATCGGTGATGCCTCCATCCAAGGCAGATGCCGCCATTTTCATACTTACATTCCTCACCTCAGATATTGTGGCTTGAAACCTGTCAATGTAGTCTCTAAGAATTTTATCGGTCCTTTGATAAAGATTACACAAGTCGTTCATCGACTTGGGCTTTCAAGTTTGCACAATGAATCGTATGGTAAACAACTTTTTGAGCTATCTAAAGAAGGTTATTGATTCCAAAGGTAACTCATGAAACTAATTTAGAGCATCTCCTCCTAAGGTGGTAGGGAAGATTCTGCAGGCGATCCTCTCATCATAGGCGTAGACCTGCACTTTGATCAAATATTTTGCTAGATGGATGGTAGGATCGATTTTACTTGTGTATTTGTCCATCACTATATCTTTCCATTAGGAAGGCAACTCGGACTCCATTATTTCCTTGCAAAATGAAGAGGCAGTATTTTTGGAGGTGTTTTCCTCAAACATATCTATCTTGGGGTTTGCTAAGCCGAACTTCATAAGCTTGCTTGAACCATTTATCCTCCCAAATCATAGCTATGGACGTAAACTTATCTTTCGATCTTTTGGAATGGCCGCGGCTAGACGTGCATATGAAAGATAGGTCATCTTCAATGGAGGCGATGGAAGACCTACTATCTCTACTTGAGGACATTGTCTTCTTGCCTTTATCATACCTACCTAAGGTCCTGACACCCATTCTTCCTCCATCATGAGCTCGTGGCTCATTAATGAAGATTCCCCAATTTCTCCTCCTTCTAAAGTCTTCGTCCATAAAGTCTTCTTCATAGTCTCTTTCAGAAGTTCTAAGCATTTTACCTTTTTTAATTGTCTGGACAATACTCTTAGTGAAATCAATAAGGAAAGTGCACATATCATTGACTGTAATGGGGGTATTTTTTGACTATCGTAGGATGGTATCGTCAAACTCCAAAAGAAGGTTATCCTTAGTTAGGGATTGATGAGATCTTTCTCTACTTCCTATGGGCTTAGATCTACCCTGATAATGGTTATCGCGATCATGCTCTTCGAAAGTGGTATGCTTAGTCGATCTTGAACTAGCCATGCCTCTCAATGAAAGCACCAATTGATAAGATGTGGAGTTTTTATCTAAGAAGAGAGAGGGAGAGTCGGTTGAGCTGTTTTCGATTGGATACTGAGTTCCTACAAGAAAGGGAGCTCGATCGAACCAGGCGTAAGCACTTTAAGCTTAAGTTGTTAGTAGTTTTCTGAACAGAGAATTCTTGGAAAGAGAGTATCAGATATTCAATACCTAAAGTCACTGTGCATTGGACTATTTATATGAGATAAGAAGGGTGCACTTGAGTGATTGGAGCGTGATAATTTATTGTCAGAGCAGGTAAGCGACAAAATGACAAAGAGTAGGCGAAGGGCATAAACTTTGCCTTGTATCAGTAGACTGATTGAGATGTGATCTCCCATTACCGATTGGATAGCAAGTAGCCTCTTCCTTGGCTTGTTGCTCACTTTTGATGCTCTTTTACCGATGAGCTTTCGATCCTGTTAAGTATAATGGGTCGACTTCTTGAATCTTAGAGTGTAATATTTCTATAGTTATCAATGGCAAAAATTGTTCTTGAAAAAAATTATGCTTTCTTCATATCTCTTCTTCAGATCTCTTGAAAAAGCAAAAGACCAAACAAAAATCAGTAAGTAAAAGTACAATTTTAAGAAATAAATAAACATATAGCACATTACCACTAAATAGAGATATAGAATCAAAATACAGATCCAACAACAAATCGGTCAAAATAAACCAAAGCACAAGAAAAATATGAAAACAGGTAAGCAAAAACCAAAAAGGTCAGAATCCTCGACAATTTCTTCGTGGGTTGCTTCTGCAGGCTCAACGGGGTGAAGTCGGAGCTCAATTTCGATGATCGAATAACAAAAACTGGTGGATCTAGGTGAAAGCTGGGTTCTTTGATGATTTTATTCGAACTGGTAGATAGTAGAGAGGAGAATGAGTGCGACCAGCAAAGATCGATTAGAGAAAGGAACCCCAATTTGATTAGAAAAATAGAAAATTGAATGGCAAAGGAACCCCAAATTAAGATGAAGAAGAAAAAGGAGTGGCTGAGATTCCCGTTGAGGTAATTATCCTTGGCAAAATAGCCAACTTCTCCATTTATCAACGGCAAAGATCGTGGCTTTTGAAGGTGATGAAGCTCTACCAAGTTGATTCTCGTCGACCGTTAATTGAGGAAGACTTCTTCAGCAATTTTAATTGGGTTCATGGCTGACATGTCCCGCCTGAACCGGAAGGTTGGATACCTTAGTTCAATTCAAGTAGGTTCTACAGAGAGAGAAAAGGATTTTCACACAAGAAGAAGGAAGAAGAAGAAGGTGAGAGGAATTAAAGAATTGAAAAAAGAGATTGATTCCCAATCTCCAAGTATGTATGGATTTCGCTTCTCTTAAGGATTCAAAATAGGGTGGTGGTAGATGGCGGATGGCTAAAGATTGGAGGGGAGCATTTCACTTGAACGAGAAGAAGACGACTGAGTTTTTTTCTGAGTAGAAATAGTAACCATTGTTAATTTTATTTCAGTCTTTTTTTTCACTGCAAAAAGATAAGTGTAAAGTTTCGATTTGTCGTCTTGCCACATCATCTGCGTGTGAAAATCACGCGTTTAAGTGTTAATAGGATGCTGTTTTTAAGGGTTTATTATATACAATTTTGAAATATTGAGGTGCTCAAATGATTATAATTAAATTCAAGTGTTAAAATGAAAATTGATGCCAAATTGAAGTGATAATTTATGTATTTGACCGTTGGGAAAAGTAGAAAGTGGTCACTATGCTGAATTAGCTGATGTGTTAGTTTCAGGTATATAACATGGGCAGTGTGAATTTGAAGGACAATTTGACCCAGATCCCATTTTCCCCCCGAGTGGCAATTATCCCTTTTTCTCTTGAGATTTTTATTACCCTTTTAAGGTTTACAGAAACAGGAACCATAGAATCTTAAGGATTAGTCCTTCAAGTTTGGAAAGGGCAGATGCCAAAATACCTATATTTTGCCAATCATCAAACAATGGGAAACAACTTTCTCAATTTGGTTCCTTTCCCACTTGTATGAAGCATTATGTCTGTCTTAGTCTCAGTCTACCACTAAAAATAAAAAATGTTCCATGCGCTTTAGTTGTACTTCAAGAAACTTCATACTTTTGTTGCCAGTAGTTAGTGGAGCATATATTTGCCATTGTTACGAGGTATTGTCCCATAATAAGTGGGGGCACTTAAAAGATTGTCAATGGTTGCAAAATATCAAGAAATTACCAAAATTAAGCACATTTATTTCTGGGTTCACAAGGATCCGAAGAACTTCAAATGATGGGAATCAAACAATAATTCTCAATCAAAGAACAAAATCACAAAATAAGAAAGTTAATTGCACCAAATTTCCCAATGAACACTTGCGGATGGGATCTGTACTTCTCATTTTGACATATCAAAAAGAGCATAGTAATGGTTTATCACAGAGTATCAATGCATGAATTAGGTATTATTTCGATATTGAATTTGATTATCAATGCTGATATTCCTTTTCATATCTACCTCCAGTGCTGAAGATCAAAGATTATGGTGGAGCCTGAGGCGGCTTCCCTGGGCAATAGAAATGAGATGCACCAGTGGTCATGGTATTTGGCAGAGTAAAACAGAGATTGTGAGCTGCTAGGTTGAGAGGTTTTGAAGGAAGAATAGCAGCAGACGGAGGGGTAGCTGAAAATGAGAATCCTGATGATGCTGCAGCAGAGAACATTGTCATTGGGGTAGCAGTAACCGGACTGTGCATTTGCCACGCCCAGCTGGGGAGTCCCTGCAAAGAACAGAAATCAATACTCTCTTCTGTTGCCCTTTCCTGATGAAAGAATTCATGCCTTGGTCAAAAAGCATTCAAGATGGGAATACTAATGACAAGATCTAATTGTAGTAAGAAATTGCCTATTTGACAGACATATTATACAAACTAACATAATATAGTTTTGTTTAATTTGAAGCCTGGACCTTGGAGGCAAGAAGACTTCATTGTACTTCCCTCGCCAGCAAAAATTAATTGCTGGAAATTTCAAGCAAACAGATTGCAGTGAAACCATCAATTAAATGTTCTCCATTTTTTTGAACTCTTGACACTAATGTGTTGGAAAAGAAATCAAATTGCCATATATTTAAAAAACAAAAACATCCTGGCAAATTCAGCTGCCAATAATGGATAAATATGCCAAGCTCACAAGTGTTTGGTCTGCAGAAGGTTAGAGATAAAAGGAATACCTCATTCGGAAAGAAACTATGATAAAAGCCGTTCCAAAACATTGGATGATCTGAAGTCCTCACTGCTTCTTTGAAAGGTGGATCCCCCACCATTGCGACTGCAGAGTTCTCCTGCAGAATCACATCACAGAGAACCATTGACATCTTCAAAATGAATAGAAGGCAGATTATTTTTCTCATTTACATTTAAGGAACAGAATTCAGCTTCCAGCGAAAAAAAAATTTCAATACACGCATAAATAAACAAAAGAATGTTCACAAATTTGGTGCTAAACACAACATGTATGGACAGAAACCACTGGTTAAATGTTACCCTTGGACTCTTGCTGTCCACATCATCCGGACCCAAGTGGAATTGCAAACGCCCCTCATTCTCCTTGGCAGCAGTTCCGAGAGAAGGCGACATCCCTAAGTTCAGATCAAGATTGTGTTCATTGCCTGCAGCAGAAATCCATAACCTCATATTAACTCAGCACTAAACCCAATTCCAGATCACAGATTTGAAAATTAAAAATGACGCATCCAACAGCTAATCAATCAGTTAATACCTTCATTGCTGGCCTCAGACACCATCTTCCTTTCATATGTACTTGGCTCAAAGTTGGTCACTGCTTCCCTTCCATTGCATTTGATAGCTGCCTTGTCATAAGCCCTGATTTCCAGAAAATCAAAAGGGGGACACATGTTGGATGGAACGGTATTCAGGTTGAGAATTCAGGTAATAAATTGAGTATCAGAAGAGTGTAATTCATGATCATTAGGACCTTGCAGCTTCTACTTCACTGTCGAACAGCCCAAGATAAATATACCTGCATGCAAGCATCGTTATCTTAACGATGAAAACACCATTGCCAATCATTTCTTCTTCGAAATAGGTATTTTCGGTAATGTTTTTTCCATATAGGAAAAAACAAAAAAAATCCCCATTTGAGAATTTATAAGAAATCAACTCTCAGTTTGCACGTAGAGGCACTTAAACATCTCCCGTAACTAAATATCTAGAGCAACATGGAGAAAAAAAAAAAAAAAGGAAGAAGAAGAAGAATAAGTTCTAAATTCCTCAAAAATGATTTCTCACTTTTTGCCGAGGAATTGTCCCATTCTTGCTTCCCATCTGCCGCATTTATGCAGTGTCACCCCTCGATACTTTGAACTCCCTCTGGAGAAACCAGTGCTTTGGCGACGGAGTATGTGCACAAATTCTTCTTTGGTCAGATTCTTCATCTGCCAATTGATCAAAGTTAGATAACCTAATTAAACAAGAGTCCAGTTAACCACCACGAAAAAAAATTGAAACACACACATTGACATCCAGATCATCCAACCTGTTTCAGATCCTCCTCATAGTCGCCGAGACTGAAATTGATGTCGGCATCAAGGCCCCTGAATTTGATAGCAGCTCGATCATATGCTCTGTATGCAAAAATTCAAGTTAGGAAAACATAGCTTGAACCGATGGGGATATAAGCCCAAAGGACAGGTAAAAAAGATAGCTGGGTAAGCTAAGGAGGGAGAATCAGAAGACCATGATCCAAAAAAATAGACACAATAGCAATCTTTACCTCGCCGCAGCATGAGCAGTGTCAAATCCACCTAGACAATTCAGCACCAAAATCAATTAAAAGATCCCAGAAAGAAACTATGATCGCTTATGAACTAGTAAAAACTCAATTATGAACATATAAAACAAACCACATCGCGTCCATACCCAAATAGACTTGTTTCCCGCAATCCCTGGTCAAATAGTAAACACAAAAACGATTATCTAACGAACTTGCTATTGAAATTAAGGGGGAAAGACAAATCAAACTTGCTTCCAAAAACACACCAAACATAAAACACAAATCCAATAAAGACCCCATACACAGAAATTATTCAATGCACCCACAGTCCAACACAACCAGGCTACATCTAATTTCAACAAAATTTGACCTCAAGTAAAAAGAACCATAGTCAAAGCCCAATAAAATTCAACTGAACAAAAATTGAATCAAGTAAACGGAAAAACCAAAAAAACGAAAACCAGAACCTTGATTCCACTAAAAGCAAAAACAATCACGATATAGTACCATATATGAGATTCCCATCGCCCAGTCCTTCTATAGAAGGTGACTCCTCTATATTGCGAGCTTCTAGACCTAGGTCCTCTCCTACTCTTCTTAACCTGCTGTGCCGGTGGCTGCATCACCCGCACGTCTCCATCACCGATCTCTTGCCGCCTCTCAAAGGAAAGATCGATCCATTTCCTCGAGGGGCCTTGCCCCGGTTGGCCAAAACAATTCCCGTAATCCCCACCAACTCCCTTCTCGTTACTCGCTGGAAAAAACTCTTTCGTCACAGCGGTGTCGTTTTGGTTCTCATTTCCGTCACCACCGCCCACTTTCAGTATATCGAAGTTGAAGGTATATATGTTATTAGCATTATTATTACTGGTATTATTATTACTAGAATCACCGCAGGTGTAGGCGCGTGTGGAGCACGAGTCATCGTTGCTGGATGCGTCCGCATTCACAATTGAAGAATTTGACGTCCCCGATCCTTCCGGGTAATGATATTGCTGGTACTGATACTTCTCCATCAAACTCACTGAGTTCTGAGTCGACTCGGACGATTCCACATTCAGATTAAGATCCAACATATTAACAGTTACAAATTATCTTTTCTAGAAAAAAAATACACTGTTCTCCCTTCAGATTTAGCTCAAAAATTATTTCTGAATCCTTAAAATTTAGTTCAAATAACTACAAAAATAAACAAATTCAGCTTTCAGAAACGTAAACTTTTTCTTTTGTCCAAAAGAAAAAGAAAATCCAACACTGAAGACCGATCGGATCAAGTACTATCGAAAAAATAAAATAAAATCTGAAACAAATAAAGTAAAGGAATATAGACTGAGGAAAAGAGAGAAAAATATGGAGAGAGTTCAGAAAAGAACCGCCGGAGGAAGTTTCCGGTAACCGGTGAAGTGAAGAACAGTAATTAGTAAGCTAAAAAACCGACAGCGTTTTGCAGAGGGCAAGAAGCTGAGGAAGAGGTGTAAGTTGCATTAGCGAGCAAATCGGCCGGTTAAAGTCATCGGCGACAGGCGGATTCCATCAACATTAAGAGAGCAGAGAGAGATGGGACGTGTGAAGGAACATTTCAGAGACTGAAATTTATCTATTTTTTTCTCTTTAAGAAGATGAGGAAGAGGCAATGGAGAATATATAAACATTTTTTTCTCTTACGTTTTCGCTTTGATATCCTAAAAAGATTACCGGTTTGGCCGGTCACTGGTTTTTTCTGTTGATATTGCCAAGAGATTATTTATTTATTTATTTATTTATTTGTGCGTGTTTATGTTTTTTTCTTTTAACTTTGGACCAAACCCGCCTTCCATATAACTAACCATTTTGCAGATATAAATACAAAACGTGTGCTCTTGTAGAGTTATGCATCAAAATCAAATGTTAATTTCTTTATTTATTACTAATTTTTTATAACATTTTCAATTCAAATGCTTCATTTTTTTTTTCTTTTTTTTAATAAGAGACCTTCAAGTTTTGAGACGACAAAGAAATAAAATTTATTATTAATAATCCCTTCGTACCAATAAATTGCCATTTAAAAAAATATATTTATCATGCCAAATTGCTACTCTGATAAATTAAAAAAAAAACATTTAATATATATTTTTTAATTTTATTTTTTATATAATATCAATAAAATATTTAATAATTTAATTATTGTTTCATTTTTTCACACGTTACTATATTAGTTTAAATTAAAAGAGGACATTTTAATTTATTCTATATAATTTTTCATATAAATTAATAAAATCAATTATTATTTTAATATTGATAATTTAGTGGGATAGAAGGAATATTTTTTAAAATTATATTACAATCAACCCCTTAATTAACCAGTAAAAAGAGGTGTTAGTTTTTTTTAATTAAAGAGAATGGAAAGATGATAACAGAAGAGCTATTAATTGATGTTTTGTCTATCACTAATTCACTGGCTTAGTGCTGTCAACAATAATATAAATTTCTTCAAAGAAAGATAAGAATAAATCCGAAACTTTCTTCCAAGACCACCCACTTGGAAAATTAAGGAGATAAATACTCTTTTTATGATATTTATCCTGATTTTTCTTGAAAGAAATATATAAAATTACATACATTCAAAATTTATTAGTACGATTAATTTAAATTTATTTTTTTGGATTAATCATTCAGTATTTGAACCATATTTGACCAATTAAATTCGAATTCGGAACGTCGTTGCAGGTTAAGATTTCTTGTCCCTCCCCAAATGCCAATTAATTTGAATTTATAACAGAGAGATAAAAATAAATAAATAAATAAATAAATAAATAAAACATTTTATTCTAAATATCGAAAAACGCTCAATATTGAGAAATCTAAAAATTATAATTGGAAAGAATTTCTGCCTATCACATTTAGTACGGTGGCAATAATACAATAATGTAAACTGCTTTTTTATTTTTTTTGGTGAAAATAATGTAAACTACTTTTAATCTTTAGGATATGAGTAATGTGAGATATCACAATTTAATATATATATATATATATAAAGAGAACAAAGAGGATAGGGGAAAACCCAAAAAAGAAGAAGAGGTTGAATAGTTGTTCTCAACAAAAAATGGGTGTACCAAGTTTCTCCAAAAGTTTGTGTGGACCATGGTGGCATAATTTGGGTGAGACCCTCAAATACTTTGTCTAGATTTATTTATTTATTTTTTTCCTATTACAAAAAAAAAAATCTGTCCATTATTATAAATTTTGTCATGTGGAACTAGGTTTTCTACAACGTTTTTTTTATATATAAGTTTTTTTTTTATATATATAAGTTTTAGCCTTTAACCAATGTTTGCTTAGTGCTCTTATATTTTTTATAATAATTAATAATTTTTTATTTTTTATAAATAATAATATTTTATTATAATCCAACTTTCAAATAATGATATTATAATCATTAGAGTAAAATTTTAAGGTTATTATTATGTAAAAAAAAAATTATCGCTTTCCCACATTTATAAATAAACAATAAAATAACATATACGATGTGTATTAACTATTGGGCTAATGGATTGTTGTTCGAATGCCGATCTCATAAAAATCAACGGTTTGCTTTTTTATATAATTTTGTTATTATCATATTTGAATTGAGTTGGTTTATTATGAGAATAAAATCTTTTTAGTATTAATTTTTTGTCATTTATGAAATTTAAATTTAAAATTTTATTTAAAAAAATAAGTATCGAATCACTTAAATCGATAGAAAGTTATTAACTCTCAAATTTAATTTCTTTTAATGTAATCCAAAAACAAAAGAAATAGTAGCTATATACAAAGAGTTGTAGACTAATTTATCCATATTGTTCGACACATAAAAAATCATAGTACTCAAAAGTTGCATTTTATATCCTGTACTTATTGAAATTGTTCAATTTAACCCCTCAAATAAATACCTGGAGCCTCTAATTTTCAGTCTGAAGTGCTCTTTTGTTTAACGAAAAAATAATTTAATATTTTTTAATTTATTGCATGAAATCAAAATTTAAATTAAAAAAACAATGAATCTCTAATGATTTTCTAAAAGAAATCAACGAATTTATAATCATGATTAATACTTTATGTAAAGGTATATCTAATAAATGGCATAAAGCTTGCCAAATGAAAAATGGCATAAGGAATATCAGAAATAATTATATTTTAAAATCGCATAATTATAAATATTTCTCTATTTATCATCTAAATTTCTCTTAAAGTATAAAACCAAACAAATATATTTTAAATCATCTGTCAAAGACCAGCGAAATACTGAATTAAAGCAACATTTTTTCTTATATAGAATCCGCATACGGTGCTTCTGTATATCATGGACTATATGTATCAATGAATAATGATTGGTGCGTTAATACCATGTAAAAAATTAAAAAGAAACAATAAAATAAAACGAAAAGTTGAAAATCATTAATTTATTATCCAGCTTTTTATTATAAATGGTAAAAAAATATATAAATCTTCTAAAGAATTTGGGTAGGCGTGAATGAGGAACAGAGAGGAATTACGAGACAAACAGATACAGGTGCTTGAAGGGGAAATGGTACTAAAAAAAATCAAAGGACAATCTAAGACCTGTACAACAATAGAACTGGAAGCTAACCCTAGCCGTTGGATATCACATCAAACTAGTTGTTTGAGTAAGATAGGACGGTTAAAAAAGTATCCGGGCCCACTAAATATACCAATCTACGGATTGGATATCACAGAAAAAATAACACTGTACGTTACAGGCGAATAGCATACCAGCAGAGGATTTCATGCGGATCATTACACCCTCTATTCTTCTGCTATTTACTTATTTATCCTCTAATTAATAAGTAATTATTTCTTACAGTTTAGATTAAAGGGTCCAGCTCTAATTAATTTTTTTATAACTTTTTAATATTTGTTTCGACTTTTTAAATTCACAGTATTAATTAATTTAAATTTGGATACCATTAAATTGATAATTAAGAGCGATAATTTTAATAACATATATTTTATACATGTTACAATTTGTGATTCCATTTAATGAAATTTGAACATTTTACTATCTGAATCAAATACCTTCGGTAGATTTTAATTATTTCTATGAATATATTGCGAATTTTTTATTTAAAAATGGCATGTCATTTTCATAAATTGCTTTATTAAACAAATAACTTTTATTATTAGTTGCATGTTTATAAGTATAATTAACTTCTGAAAAGTTCAAATTTGGTTTGATTGCACAAATAAATAAATAAATAATTGGGTGTAATAAGAAAAATTTACCTTGCAAGGGATGGTTTGGTAACTATATGTGGGGGCGTAACTAACATCCTCGTGAAAAAGAAAAACGAGAAACGGGGACGGCAGGGGACTTGCGTTGAAATGATTTAAAAAAAAATTACCAAGTAAATTATTTAATAGATTATTATTAAAATTTAAGTATCAAAATAAATTCTAAAATTAATTTCGGATGTCTCTATATGTATTAAGGAAAATAAATAAATAAATAAAGATAGCTTTCTAAAATAGCATGAAATTATATGGCTGGTGTCAAAAGATATTAGCTAATAAAGTCATGTCAATTCAAATATGTTTGATAACGGCATACATAAGAAATATGAAATTTTGAAAAAAGCAAAAATCGATATTTCGTTGTAAATAAATTATTGTATGGAAGATATACACAGTACACACACTAGAAATGGGTTCATCAAAAGAATTCCATGATTGTAATTGTACCAACTTCCAACTATTTAGTAGGGTATGCCACTGATTCAACCTCCAATTATACCCATATATCATCATCGTTTTCCATTGAAATCTAATTTTAATGAAAGAAAAAAAAAATAAAGATCTAATTTTAATGCAATTTGTTTTCTAAAGTTGGAGATATTCTTATAGATATTTTCTATTTAAAAAAAATATATCATTATTGATTAAGAATTCATTATTCACAATAATCGATTGTGATATGATATCGAGTGTTCATCCGATATTTTGAAATTATTATATGTATTGTCATAAGTAATATTAAAAATAATAGTTTTTTCATTTTACACATGTGAAAAATAAATCAATTAAAAATAATATTCCTATCACATAATTTCTACCTATCGTATTATAGCTGCCGTCCCCTTGGGGCAAGTGATAAAATTCGTAGATGTCAACAACAAACAACTACATCAAGAAATTATACAATCATTTGATCGTGAATTAGTTAATTCATACACAATTTAATTTTTAAAATACGAAAAATATGTTTTAAATGTGATGTTACCGTTAATATTTGATAAAAGTGTAATTATACCGTAATATTTCAGTTGATATAATTTTATTTATTATATTTTAAAATTATTATAAATTTTCACATTTGATATTTTATATTTTAAAATATTAAAAATAAAATAAGAAACATCACAAGAAAATATGAAATTAAAATTTTATAAAAAGATAAGCAATAATTATTGTTAAAAAAATTCAGAAGAGGAGAATAATGATTTGAAATTTGAAAAATAATTATTTGTCCACTGTGAAAATAATTTAATCCTAATTAATTAATTAATACTTTAACAGTATAATGATTTATGATAAAAAAATATATTTTATTTTTAAAATAAAATATTGATGAGCATTTGACAAGTAATTAACATGAATATTTGCTAAAGGAAAACTAAGAAAGACATAGTTGTTGGTAGCCAACTAATTATATCAAACCTTTATACAATAAATTTTATTATAATAATAATAATAATAATAATAATAATAATATATTTTTTTTGTTTGAAAGATTATTTTAATATTTTATATGACTAGAAGAACAAAAATGTCCATCTCTATAGATTCTAAAGGACAACTACAAAATTGAAAGAGATTGATTCAAGTTAGTAACCGATCGTTGCCATGTCTCTCCCTGACGCCGACCGCCTTGCTCCACCTTCAGAAGTGGATCGAGCAACGAAAAAAGTAAAACGCAGAGCAGATCTCTCTATTCCAGCTGGGTATAGAGATAGCCTAATGAACGGAGCTGTGAGAGAAACCTCCATGGAGGAAGTCATCGAAGCTGCGGAAATCTCCTTGGATGCAGGGGATGTGCAGATAGATCGCTCTGGTGCTGTACCGGTTATAAGTTTCTCAGACAATCTTCGTTCTAAACTGTCCACCACGTTGGGGAAGGCAGTTGTCGTTAGTTTACTTGGGAAGTCAATAGGCTACAAAGCTCTGTGTGCAAGAATTCAATCTCTCTGGAGCCCTACAAATGCTAAGATATTAGACATAGGCAGGGGCTTTTTTCTAGTGCAATTTACCAACGAGAATGACTATATGAAGGCTCTTTATGACGGTCCCTGGGTTGTAAACGGAGCTTACCTGTTAGTGCAGAAATGGCACCCTGAGTTTAGAGTTTCCAGCGGTTCAGTTAATGCCACCACTGTCTGGGTCCGGCTTCCTGAACTTCCTTTGCAATACTACTCCTGTAATGTATTGACAGCCATAGCAGAGGCCATTGGTCCCGTAGCCAAGATAGATTACAACACCAGCGAGTTGCATCGCGGCCGTTTCGCTAGAGTCGCTGTAGCTATCGATCTGCGGCAACCACTGGTCTCCATGATCGATATTGATGGAGAGACCCAGAAGGTAGAGTATGAGAATATACCAGAAATCTGTTTCTTCTGTGGGAGGGTTGGACACTACGATTCGTATTGCCCCCATAAACAGCCTGCTGCAGCCAAAGGAGACAACCAGGAAGCTTCAATGGAGGGCGCTGGGTCTGCTAACTCCGGCCATTTTGGTGAGTGGATGGTGGTCGAGAAACGAAGAAGGAATCCCAGAGTTCCAGCCGAGAATTCAGGAAGAAAAACCGGTATTAATGGTAAGGGCTCCAGATTTGCTGCTCTAGACGGAGAGGAGGGCGAGATTGCAGGGGGAATTTCGGCAGACAAGGAGAATCTTCCTACATTTAATAATAACTCAATTGGTGGCCAAATTAAATACAATACAGGGAGCTTGAAGGCACGCGGTATTAAAAGCATTTCATCACGTGGTAGTGGGGGCTCCAATAAAAGGAGATTTCCACGGGAACAGGACAATATAAAGGAAACTACAGCGACCAACAATAAAGTTATTTTTGGTGATTTTTTCATGTTCAAGAGCAAAGTCCAAAACGAGGAAAAATTAGTTGCCATGCCTTCGTCCCTTAACCCAGAAAAACATACAGTGGTAGGCAAACCGATTAAAGAAATACGAGTCCCATCTACAGTCCCTGTTACTGATGACTTGGAGACTGGCCCAGTAAATTCCCATCTTTTGGGACAATTTGAAAATAGGCCTCCTGATTCTGAACTACAACCTCTTGCTGTTGGTAGCGATTCCCTGACAGTGGACATTATGGAGGCAGATGTGTCTACCCAAGGGGAAAACAATGAGGAAAAAGTTGATCTCAGTGAAGATGAGGGGCCTCTTGACCCCTATTTACGTGATGATTGAGCTCTGTCTCAGAGGTAACCTTCTCTTTTTATATCTATTTTATGTCTATCATTTCTTGGAATTGTCAGGGTGCTAAAAGCTCTTCGTTTGTGAGAACTCTGAAATGTTTTATCCAAAGCCATAATCCAAAGTTGGTGGTTCTCCTTGAGCCTAGGATTAGTGGCTCTACTGCTGATAAATGCATTGAAAAAATTGGCTTCCCTCGATCTTATAGAGTTGAGGCAACGGGCTTTAGTGGCGGGATCTGGTTATTATGGAAGGAGAGTTGGAAGGTTGAGATCTTGATTAGCAATACGCAGTTCATTCACCTGGGTATCAAAACTGATAAGAAGAGCATGTTTTACTTCACTGCTATCTATGCACACCCGGTGACTTCACTCCGCACTAAGCTTTGGTCTTCACTCCATCAGATTAATAGAATTACAGATGAGCCTTGGGTTTTAATGGGAGACTTTAACTCTATCTTATATGCCAAGGAAAGGCAGGGTGGTTCAAGGAATAGATCGGGGATCAGTAAACCCTTCTTGGATTGGTTTATTTCATCAAAGCTGATTGATATGGGGTATAAGGGTCCTGATTACACTTGGAAAAGGGGTAATCTCTACGAGAGGTTAGATCGGGGCATTTGTAATAGTGCTTGGAGTACTCAGTTTCCCGATGCTTCCATTATACACCTAGCAAGAATTTCTTCTGATCACAGGCCTCTTTTGCTAAAATTATGTAATAATACAAATGTTAATGTTAATCGGCCTTTCCGCTTTTTGCAAGCCTGGTTAACTCACAGTAACTTTCAGGATTTTGTTCGTCAGAATTGGAGAGTTGGTGAAAACATGATGGCCTCGGTTAATGCTTTTGTTGAGAAGCTAAAGATCTGGAATTGCACAACGTTTGGAAATATTTTTTATCAAAAAAGGGAACTTTTGGCCCGCATAGCTGGTATTCAGAAAAGGCTTACTCGGATTCATTCATCTCATCTTGAAAGTCTTGAGTTGGATTTGAAAGCTAAGCTTGATCAGGTGCTTTATCAAGAAGAACTTTTCTGGCTTCAGAAATCCAGAAGTGATTGGATTCAAAGTGGGGATAGGAATACTGCTTTTTTCTACCAAAGAACTATTCGTCGACGAAAGAGAAATCGCATAGAGTTTCTTCAGAATTCTGAGGGTGTTTGGATTGACGACCCGTTAATTTTGAGTGATATGGCAGTTAGTTTTTTCTCCAATCTCTACTCGGAGGAATGTTATAATCGCCCGCCTTATCACATTAGGGGCCATTTCCCTCTCCTCGGTGAGAAGGCGAGGGCGCTTTCGGAGGAATTTTCTTGCATTGAAATCCAAAGAGCTTTATTTGACATGAAACCTTGGAAAGCTCCTGGAGTGGATGGCATTCAAGCGGGATTTTATCAATCCCAGTGGAACGTAGTGGGTAATGATATCTGCCAGGAAGTTTTGAGAGTGCTTAAGGGTGGTAAGATGGATAGTGCTATGAATAAGACTCTCCTCTGTCTTATTCCAAAAATAGAAGTTCCAAAAAATATGTCTCAGTTGAAGGAATATGACATGGTATGATAATCATGATAGCACAGCGGAAAAACAAAAATTTTATCATGCATACCATACATATCCAAAACTAGGAACGAAAACATGCAATTTTAGAGTTTTGAAACTTACAACTTTAGATGCACTTCAAGACTTGATTTTGATGATGACCAGCAACTAAGATGAATTTATTTACCTTAGATCTTCACCACCAATGCCAAAGGAACAGCCTTTATGCCACTCCTCTCTATGTTCACACACACTTGCAAAGATAGCTTAAAATCAAGAGTGCTAGCTCTATATTTGTGTATTAGGCAATGGAATTGTTTGAAAAACACAAGAACTCATCTTGTTCTTTCTTCTTTGGTTTTCTATCTTAGTCACCTTCCATGAGAGAATTAAGAGCCAAAGGAATCTCTACCAATCCCACTAATAGTCTCATGGCTAAAAGAGAGAAGAAGAATAAAAGTGGCACCCACCATTATTCCTTTAATTCATTTAATATATATCACTTACTTTAGTCATGTGTGAGTGCCTTAAATTAGGTAGCAATTTCAGCCACTAACACTTAATAATTAAGAGATATATATTTTAATTTAAATTCTATTAGAATTTAAATTCAAATGGCATCATTTAGCTAATCAAAACAAACTTACTTAACTAAGGTAATTAGTTGCCAAATTTAACTAGGATTCCTAGTTTAAACTTTGGTTACTTTAATTCCCTCTCAAGTATTATATTTTGATTAAATATAATTTAGGATTTAATACTCAATTAACTTAATTATACATAGATAATTAATCAATTGAAATTAAACCTAACACATGCCAGTAAATTTCTCTCGTGACCAATTGTTAACAGTAAAAATCTGTTCACCCATTGCATGCATTAATTTGACTTTAAATAAAAGTCTAAATTAATTTCCAATACAATTTTAAGCCCAGTGCTTTATGTGCGATCCTATAGGTCCATTTAATGTTGGCAATGAATTAATAAATTAATTCAAAGGCTATATATATTCTCTAGCAAGATATTATAGCATTCCAAATTAAATGAAAATGCATATGGCATTTGGTGACCTAATGCAATTTCGCATAGTCCCTTACCCATAAATATCAGAATTAATATAAGGCATGGAACTAGTCATCCTTATATACATTAATTCATTTCTTGATATTCCAGTGACACTGAACTCTCAGATAAATAATGATTACTCATTATTTCATCTCGGTATGGCCATACACTTCTCAGTTCACTGATCAAGTGGCCGGTGATATTTTTCTCTCTTATCGAGAGGGGTAATCCCTTCACTTCTCTCATGCTCTCTAACATGAATCAGTGCATACCCAATCATACCCGTACTTGTCACTCTGTTACGAGCACGTTAGGTGTATGTCAAAGTACACAGTAATTCATAAAGAGTTTCATAGAGATTTCAGGTCTAAGAACTCCGATACAAAACTTGCATATGAGAAACACTTATGACTTGTACCATGTAGTGTTCTCATGAGCGGATCGAATCCAGATACCATGTTCTTTAACATGTATCTATGATCTCTGATTGACACTCTTGTCCTAATGATTCGTAAGACAGAACTCATAAGATCAGAGAGAGCATACTAGTCTTAATTCATTTGTTATTCCCATAACAATGACTGACTAGGGATATTTAGAATGATGTCTCATTTGTTTCAAGGTCTTACAATCCATGTGCCTCACACATGATAACTTAAACCGAAACGACATTCTTGGATAGTTTTATCAATTGATATGCACAGGAATACAAAAGATAAAACTAATGCCTCATTTTATTAATTTCAAGTGTTTCGTTACAATGCATTGGGGCTAGGGCTTACACTAACATCAGTTTCGCCCTATTGCTTTGTGCTCGGTGCTCTACAAGATGGTAACCAAAACTATTGCTAATAGGCTCAAGAATCTAATGCCCCTCTTGATTGGGCCTACACAGACTAGTTTTATTCCTGGAAGACATATTACGAAAAATATTATAGTCACTCAGGAAGTTATTCATTCCATGAAGAGTAAAAAGGGTAAAACGGGCTTTATGGCAATTAAAGTGGACTTGGAAAAAGCCTATGATCGGGTTAGCTGGCACTTTCTCAAGGACACCCTTATGGATGCTCGGTTTCCTGTTGACTTAGTTAATGTTATCATGGATTGTGTCTCTGCTTCCTCTACACACATCTTGTGGAATGGTAACATGTCAGATGCTTTCATGCCTTCTCGAGGTCTCAGACAGGGTTGCCCCTTATCGCCCTATTTGTTTGTTCTTTGTATGGAGAGGCTCAGCCATTGTATCAATATTGCAGTAAAAAATGGTGATTGGCACCCAGTGCATCTTAATAGAGGTGGTCCTCCTATTAGCCATCTGTTCTTCGCTGATGACCTGATCCTTTTCAGTAAAGCTGAGGTGAGGCAAACTCGGATTATTAACAAGATTTTGAATGATTTCTGCGAGAGCTCTGGTCAGAAGGTTAGTTCTGACAAAACTAGTGTTTTTTATTCAAAGAATGTTAATAATCATCTTCGACGGGAACTGAACCACAAGTTGGGATTCAATGAGGTTACAGATATGGGGAAGTACCTTGGAATGCCTATTTTACATTCCCGAGCTTCTAAGAAACACTACTCTTACATTCTTGACCGGATGAAAAGCAGAATGGCCAGTTGGGATGCTTCTTGTATATCCATGGCAGGTCGTGTCACGCTTGCTAAGCATGTGTTATCTAATATGCCCTCTTATGTTGTTCAAGCCACTAGAACTCCTTCTTCCTTCTGTGCAGAGGCCGATATGCTGACTAGACAATTTGTCTGGGGGGCTAAAATGGGTTCTCGCAGCTTAGCTTTAGTCCCTTGGAGCACTATGGAAAAATCGAAAAATAAAGGGGGTCTCTCTTTTCGGAATACTTATACCCTCAATACAGCCTTTCTGATGAAGCTTGCGTGGAACTTGCTTACCCAGCCGCATCAGCTGTGGGTTAGTATCCTTGCTTCTAAATATAAGTTTTCACACGGTATTAGTGCTTATCCCATGGTCCAGCGTAGCAGTACTCCAGTCTGGAAAGGAATATGCTCTGTCTGGTTGAAGGTTATGTCTCATACTAGGTGGGTTATTGGTAATGGCAAGACGATCAGATTCTGGTTGGATAGATGGGTTCCCGGTCTGGACTTACCGTTATTTCATCATACCTCCAGGCTTATTCCCGAAGATTTAATTAATAAAACGATTGCTTACTTTGCTGATGACAACGTTGGTTGGTGCTGGAATCGCTTTGAGGAGTTTTTCCCTCACAATATTCTTTTGAGTATTGTCGTAGCTTGCCCTCCTCATTCTAGTTCTGATGAAGATCAGCCCATCTGGGATCTGTCCTCTTCGGGTTCGTTTACTACCAAATCTGCCTACTCGAGTTTGGTGGAAATGGTTTCAGACACCTCAGACTCTCTTTGGAATCAGATTTGGAAATTAAAAGTGCCTCAAAGAACTAAAATGTTTATCTGGTTGGTGATAAATAACGGCATTATGACAAACGTTGAAAGGAATAGAAGACATTTCACAGATAAGTCTGATTGTGCTTTCTGTGGGGTTGAAGATGAAGACAGCCTTCATGTTCTGCGTGACTGTGTGGCTGCGAAGCAGTTCTGGAGCTTCTGTCTCTCAGGAGATCACCTTCAGCAATTTATGGAATCTGTTAGCTTGAATGCCTGGGTGAAACTCAACCTAAAAAGCTTGAATGTAGTCTTGGAAGAGGTTGCTTGGCCGGAGATTTTTGCTATTGGCTGTTGGTTTTTGTGGAAGCAGAGAAATGAGTTTATTTTCCAGAACAAGCGCAGACCCATTCTCTCTTTAGTAAATGACATGCTCATCTTTGCTAAGTCTTGTCAAGGATCCCTGACTTCGCATGAGGTCGGAAACAAGGCTGCATCCCTTCCCTCTCCAAGGTCTTGGTTGCCTCCCCCTATGAACTACTTTAAGGTCAATACTGATGCTTCAGTGTCTAGAGGGGGTATAGCCACTTGTGGAGGTCTTTTGAGGAATTTCTTGGGACACTGGTGTTCTGGCTTCGTGGCTAACTTGGGCAGTTGTCCTATTCTTATGGCTGAAATTTGGGGAATCTATTATGGGCTTTGCAGAGCTAAAGAAGAAGGTATAGTTAATGTGATGGTGGAAAATGACAACATCTTGGCTATTGAGATGATCCTTGGGACTTCTACTCCTAGTGCTCCTTGTATCGCCCTGGTTGATCGGGTTCGCAACATAGCCAAGGTTTTTGCTAATATCTCTTTCAATCACATCTACCGAGAGGCAAACCTTGCAGCCGATAGGATTGCCAAGACGGGCAACGACTTCACTCATGGTTATCATGTGTTGTTCTCCCCCCCTCAGGGGTTAGTTTACTGGTTGTATAATGATTCTGTAGGAGTTTCTTATAACGTTTAGTGTGTTGTTTTCGTGAGCTTGCTCACCTTCTTTAATCAAAAAAAAAAAAGGACAACTACAAATCCCCATTAGTCAAAAATTGCAGCTACATATTTCTTAAAATAATTAAACAAAGTTTTTTTAATAAAACGACAACGTGGTAACTACTCGTCCTAGGAAACCAATCCCTTCCCTTCTTTCTTACTACTTTTTTAGATATATATGTATTTATTTTTAATATATTTATGTATACAATAGTTGCTTGGCAATAAATCAAACCAAATTATAAATTTTTACTATTTAAAATAATCCTCTTTTACGAATCTGTTAGATATAAATATAAATTAATAAAATTAATATATATACTTTTAATAATGATTGAATTATAAAAAAAATTATTTTCAAATTAAGCTCTAAAATTAGGTTTATTATTCGAAACAAGAATCCAATAATAAGGAGATAAATAGTTCAAAATTTTGGAATAAATATTCGGACAGTATTATTATTTTTACATTAACTAACATTCCAATTTGAGACTTTATAACGAGGATTTTTGAATTTGAGATTTTATAATCTTAATTGTTGAAGAAGTAATATTAAGCTAAAATTATAAATTTTTATGCATAATTTTAAATATATTTTTTAAAAAGTATTGGTTTAACAATATGATATTTGCAGTATAGTGATCGATTAATCTAGATCCGTATTAATAGATAAATCAAAAAAATAAAAAATAAAGTGATTACTTTTAATTATTTAAAGATATTTCGTCCGAATACGAGATCTAACATTTCTGGATGTTAAAAGAAAAGTATTACTTTAAACAAGAGAACACAATGATGGCATGGACCAATAACTTGTCCCTTAATTGCTTTTAATGTTTCCTTAAACATACACGTGGCAATTAGACATTGGCTATTAAAGAAAGGCGAAGGGATTAAGTGGGAAATAATATGGTTTTAATAGTGGTAGTACCTTCTTTTTTGGGTAATCTTATTACCTTAAAACTTGTTATTTGGTTTATCTTAATTTTCCATATTTGGTAAAACCCAAATCTTTAAATCCTAATCCTCACCTTCATGATTGCGACTTCCCAACCCACAACACATTTGACCGGTTGCCCAAAAAAAAAAAGTATATATTTATATCCTTTAAAACCGTCCAATTGCCTTTTGCCACGTGTGTTTCTATGTTCTTCCTTTCATTAAGTATTGTTCCCCTTCCCCCACTCAATGTCAATGTTCTTATCCCATCTACCCCATCCAACGGTTCCTATTGACATTTTTATTTTGCATATGAGTTAGGAATTGAAAGAATAAAAAAATAAATAAAAAGGAAACTAATATATTTTGCTTTCCCGTTTTCGTTTATTAATTATATGACATTATGATCAAGAAAGATCATGTGAAAAAAAAAAACAATTATGAACTTGCAACTAAATAAAAAAATCAAATCCATCTTTTTGTAAAAAAAATAATAATAATAAATAAAATAAAAACATTGGGCTGTCATTCTATTTTTAATAGGACACTTCATTAAAAACCCATGTGAAAGAAAAGAAAAAATTTGAAACCAATCTATCTATTAGAGGTGTGCATTTATCGGGTTCGGATCAACCCGATTCAAATTTAATTAATCTAAATTTAAGTATTCCCCTCATTCGATCCGATCCTATATAAATATTAGACTGCTTCCTGGTTAATTTGATAAATTTCGGATCCCAATTCTTTTAACCCGATCAACCCGAATTTAATATTATTTATTTATTTATTTTGTTTGAACTTAAAATTAAATTGAAATATAAATCAACACTAGTCACCACAAAAAAAATAAAAATACAATAAACTAAAATTTTAAAAATTACAAAAAACATATATTACATAATAATTAAATACTAAAAACAATAATTAAAATAAACATCTACAATAAACATCAAAAATCAAATTAAATATCCAAAAATAATAAACATATATTAAAAACGTCAATACATCATCATCTTCGTTCTTTAATTTCTTCATGATCACCTAATTTATAAAAAAATGAGAGATAATTAATTATAAATTAAGAACAAATATCAAAATAAATAATGTTATTTGGGTTGGTTTTGAAGTGATTTTAACTAGACCCAAAATTTCCATCCCCAAACCGACAAACCCGATTAACTAGGGGAGAACAACGGACGGTTCGGTTCAATAACCGAAAAGCAAAGTTTTTTATTTTTATCAACCGAACTGAACCAAAATTTTAGAATAACCAAATTTAAATTGAACCGAAATTTTCGGTCGATTTGGTTCGATTAACCGAAAAATCGAAATTTAAAATTATTTTTTTAAAAAATAAAAAATATTGTGTCTAAAAATTATAAATTATAATTAACTAAAGTAAAAACATCTAAATTGTAAAAATAAAAGTTCAAATTAAAGAAATAATCCCAAAATATATAATAAATAATACAACAAAATAATTAAATAAATTTTTTATTTAATCAATTTTCAATTGAATCGTCAAAATTCTAAATTATCATCTAAAAAATAGATATTAATAATTGATAAATTTACTCATATAATTTACAACTAAAAATAAAATAATTTATATGTATAAAATAAGTATTTAATAAAAAATCAAAAAAAATTATATAATTATATAAATTTTGGTTCGGTTTGATTTCTATGCCGTTTTCTCCTTCAAAAACCGAACCAAATCAAAAACTGAAGTTCCTTAAAATTGGAAATCAAAAACCAAACCGAAAAACCGAATCAAATTAAAAAATCAATCGGATCGGTTTGATTTTTGCTCACCCTTACAATTAACCTCACCTGAGTGTGTCGGTTCGGGTCGGATCTATTAGATTGGTTCGGGTTTTGCACACCCTACTATTTATGTTATATATACAAATTGATTTTAGTGACAGATAGAAACCGTTGCTAAAAAAAGAGGTAAAAGTTACATTTTTAACTACGAAACAAAAGAACGATCGATAAAAATAGCGTTGTTCTTCATATTCTTTTATGCTTATCAAAAAATATTTTACATTTTAATATTTTATTACTTTTATTTTTGGTCAAAATTTACAATTTAATTACTTATACAATTAAAAAATATAGAATTATTCTCACCAATATATAAAATTTAGCATAGTGTAATTATTCTCGAATTTTAGACCAAATTGAAATCAATTTTTTTAAATAAACTATATATTATTTGATTACCAAGTTAATACCAATGAGAATGATTTGAGAACTGATAAATCACAAATTTTCATAGTAAGAGGGGATGCCTATACGTGGAAAGAATGAGAGACATGATGGCCTTAGGGGCAGATTTCGATTAGATCGAGGGCGAAAAGAACCTGCAAAAAAAAAAGAACTTGCCTGGTGGTTATGGGTAAGGACACTCCAATGCTTAAGTTAGCAATGGATTTTGGCTTTTTTAAAGAGAGAATGAATGTTATTTTTAGAGAGAAAGTATATGTTTCTTGAAATGGAGCTTGCTATTTATAGAGTTATGGAGGCTCGAGTAATGTTCTCGAATAAATAGCCTACTCTACAGCAGGTATGACCTCCTCTTGTAGGTAACAGCAATGGGGTGGTGGCATGTGTCAAATAATTTTCATATATTAGAAAGAGATCTAATTCGATTGAACAACCTTGATTCTCGTGTCTAACTACCCTGCTGTTGGGATCTTCATGAGCCTTTATTTTGGGCTTTATATTTTTTAGAGTATTATCATCATTTATTCGACTGAAAAAATACATCGATCGGGATGAATTATTGATCAAAATTCATAAGATCATCGGCTTTTGATTAAGATGAGTACATCGATTGGGATGAATTGTCAATCGAAATTAATAAGACCATCAGTTTTTTGACTGAAAAAATACGTCGATTGAGATGAATCGTCAATCGAAATTTATAAGATCATCAATCTTTTGACTGGGAAGAGTACATCAATCGGGATGAATAATCGGTCAAAATTAATAAGATCGTCAGCTTTTGGTTGGGATAAGTGCATCAATTAGGATGAATCGTCAATCGAAATTCATAAAATCATCAGTCTTTCAACTAGGAAAATATATCGATCGGGATAAATCATTGATTGAAATTCATAAAATTACTAGTCTTTGGTTAGGATGAGTACATCGATCGGGATGAGTCATTGATTAAAATTAATAAGATCACCTATCTTTTGATTGGAAAAATACATCGATCAGGATAAAGCATCGATTGAAATTCATAAAATCATCAATCTTTTGATTGGAAAAATACATTGATCGGGATGAATCGTCAATCGAAATTCATAAACTCATCAACCTTTGGCTGAAATTCTTTTGGGATTTTATTATATTTGTTTGGCACTTTTCTTTCTTTTTTTTTTTTGAGATCGTGCGATATTTTCTTGTTTCTAGCTTTCGGTCACCCTATTACTTTCTTATAATTTTTGTGAATTAATTATAAGTAAAAGGCAGAATTACCTAAGGCCATTTTGCAAGGCATTTTAGCATTCATCTTTTAACGATTATTCGAGCCATATCCTTACCATTAGGTTACCCCTTTTCAGGGGAAAGGGGAGAGGGGGGCATTTGTTGCTGCTTTGGGCCTGTTAATGAATTTTTTCGTCATCTTTTCTCTTTAATATGTTGAAAGTTTTTTATGTCATTCTTTTGGCTTGATAGTTTTGTTATTTTGTGGAAATCAATTGTTCAACCGTTTCTGATAGACAATGCTTCATTTTTTATATTTTTATCATTACGATTTATTTTCTTTTTCGGCACTTGGTTCGCAATCGGTCATTAATGGGCTTTGCCATCTGGCAATTTTATTAGTATTTTTGAGATGCGTTGAGAGCCTTATAAATAGGCTTCTTCTTTGCATTTATTCATATATCTGCTTTTTGTGTTTTGCCCTTTATTTTTCTACCATGAGACCTCCTTATTTCTTTTTCATGGTTGCTTTATGGTTTTCCCATTTTAGGAAAAGGAATGAATTGCTGGGCTTTTACCAGTCTTGCATCCTCTGCCACAACAGGTGATATAGGCTATACCTTTTGTTGCTTTCTTTACAATGTATTTTTTCAAGATGAGGTTATTCTTCTTTCACAGCTCTAAGATGTCGCAAGAGAAAGATATTTGTTGTGGCAAGGGAGGGTATGTAGGTGGCAAATCATGGTGTGGGAATGCGCTTTCTTCTCTCTTCTCCTGGTGCTCGATTTAATAGGGGAGCTTCAAGAGATAAAAAGTGGTGGCATGACTCTTGTCTTTTTTTCTCCCTTTTGTTTCACCTCTCCCTTCTTTTTGTTCGCGCAAAAAGCTCTTTATCCATGCATCTTCCTCGAATAGAAAGTTCTTTTTCCATGTACTGTGAACTTTTGAATGAATTTTCTTCTTTGAATATCTTGTATTTTTCTTTTTATAAATACATTTAAAGGAACAAGCAAAAATATAATGCCAAAAAAATTATAAAAGAAATAGTGTAATCTGAGTGGTACTTATCTTTGTGGAGATATCAAACTATTTCGATTGTGACTCTTTCAGTGGTCACAGTAGGCTACTCCTTCTGGGGTCACCTTTGACCATGCTTTTTGAATTGATGAAGCCTAATTTATTAAGACCTTGGGATGAGTTAATGGCCACACTATCCGATTGTCTAATAGGAGTTGGCCTGAGGTTCTACCCGATCAGACTGATTCATAAGCCCTAGAGCCGTTGAGTTTTTTTATGAGAGATATGGAGGTGCACCTAAGTGCTGTAATATGGCTGCTAGAGTGTCAAAGCAGGTGAGCGGTCAACGTGATATAAGGTAGGTTATGGGCATGAGTTTCTTCAACGTGTCAATGAATTGATGAGACTGGAGGTCCTGTCAATTCGATCGGACAACATTCGATTGCCTCCCAGCATTGGCTTGCATCAGGCCCCTTTCGTAAATGATTTTTAGGTTTTGGACTGAGGCTTGCTTAGGCCCAAAGATACTTCGATCTTGTCAGGAATCACCCTTTGCCCATGCCTTTTAGGGAGTAGTGATAATTAATTGCCTTATATAACTTTTTCGGTTTCTATGGTCTTTATTATGATCATTTATTCCTTTTAAGGCCTTCATTTGTGAGGGTTGTCACGTATGCCCCCATATTTATGTAAATAGATCTTTTGGCATCTTTGCCTATCCATCATTTCTTCATCGCTCTTTTTTCATATTTTCCCTTATGCCGCTTTTTTTTGCTTCTCTCATGGAACTTCCTGATTATCTATTGCCTTATTTTGATGTTGCCATTTCAGAAAAATGAATGAACGGTCTGTCGATTCTTTACCATGAAATCACTCACTATATGGGTTGATGCATTTTCCTCCTTTTGCTACTTGCTTCATCCTTATTTTCTCAGGCTATGCTTGGGATTTTGCTTTTTTCAGGTTTCGACATGCGACAAGTAGAGGATATTTACAAAATCATGGAGGATGGTGAAAAAAGTAGCAATGAAGAGTGGCCTTAGAGGTTGTCTATTTCACATGTAATGCTTTCAATAAACTTTCTATTTTATTGTTTTTTTATTCAAAATGTGTACATCAATATGTATCAGATTGATAAAAAAGTATTAATTAAGCAATAAGTGTACCCCTCGATCTTTTCGTCTGAGATGGCAAACTTCATCGATCTTTCAGTTGGAATAATAACAATAGATTTCGTCGATCTTTTGATCTGGATAAATTTTATCGATCTTTTGATCAAGATAACATCATTCTTTCGAATTTTTCTTCTCTAGTTATTTTCAATCGGAGTCGAGTGAGAAGGCGTTCTTTTAGAGCCTTTTTCACTCTCTAGAACTAGTTTAGGTTTTGCCGACCAAAGGTCTTTGCCTGATGGATGTAACTTGTCTTTTCTACTTTCTGGCTTCGATCATCAGAGGGAGTTTTAAGGAGCTTCTTTGCATCTTTTTATCCTTTCCTGCCTGATGTCCCTCTAGTTGTCTTTATCCATAGGATGTTGCATATGATGCCTTTTCGGAGTTTCCATTTTTTATTCGAATTTCTTCTCTTAGTGCCTTTCAAGCAGTCGAGTTTGCAGAATGAGTGCCGTTGCACCCTCATTTTTCTAGAGGGAAGGTGCTTTTAGGACAGTCTTTTGGCTTTGGCACCAGGTTTTTCCTGGTTTCACTGGAGATAAGAAGAGGGGCCACCATTTTATCCCTTCCAAAATGTTTTCTAGTAAGCTGGTTCTGAGAGTCTCCTGCGCCGCTTGCGCTGCGAACCGAAAGGGGGATATTTCGCTCTCTTTTGGTCCTAGTGTGTGGCTTTCTGATCTCTTTTGGTCCTAGTGTGTGACTTTCTGCTCTCTTTTAGTCTTAGGATTTTGCCTTCGTTTGTCCAAGTTCTCGCGTAGTCTCGAAAACTTTCATGAAACTCACACATTTCGCCTTTCTCTTCGCGGTATTTTATCTTTACCGTATGACTTGTTGTGTAGTTTTGGAGACTTTTACGAAAATTGTATGTTCCATTTTTCTCTGCACAGCTGTATGTCCATACCCTTTTGCATAAAGCAGGAGTTGGATGCCTTGGCTTAGTCATCGTCTCTCAACGAGAGCCCCAAATGATAAATCATAAATTTTCGTAGTGCGAGGGAATGCCTCTGTGTGGAAAGAAGGAGAGACATGATGGCCTTAGGGGTAGATTCCAATCAACTTAAGGGCAAAAAGAACCTGTAAAAAAGAAGAGCTTGCCCGATGGTCCTGAGTAAGAACACTCCGATGTTTAAATTAGCAATGGGTGTGGGCTTTTGAAAGAGAGAATGAATGTTATTTTTAGAGAGAAAGTATATGTTTCTTAAAATGGAATATTTTATTTATAGAGTTGTGGAGGCTTGAGCAGTGTTCTTGAATAATTAGCCAATTCTACAGCAGGTATGGCCTACCGCCTACTCTTACAGGTAACGATGATGAGATAATGGTGTGTATCAGATAACTGTTGTATGTCAAAGAGAGATCTTGTCCAATTGGACAATCTTGATTTCCGTATCTAATTGTCCCGCTGTTGGGATTTTCATAGGTCTTTGTTTTGAATTTTATATTTTTCAGAGTATTATTAATAACTATTAGAACCCGTCATTCTAATTGATATGATTATTATTAGTAGCATGAAATCCCATTTTCTATCGTTAAAGTGATTATGAGTTTAATAAGCTTTAATTATTTCATTTCTATAATTGTGATCTAAGAGGAAAGTTTTGGAAGTTGAATTAACTAGTGATAGATGGAGATTGTGGGCTGTTCACGCCTGTAACAAAATTGACAAATTCTTATAAGATGATTATTTTACAAGCAAATTAACTATTTCTTGAATTATAGCACCAACAAATGCAAATAAGATGTGAAATCATTCATTTTAACAAAATAGTAATACCAAAAAAAAACCTGCTTTAAAATTAAACGCTCAACTAATTTATGTTTTCAAAGGACTCAACCAATTTAATTGAGTATTAATGTCTCCAAAGTATTTGAACATGTGGATGAAATTAATTTTTTTGTTATTTTATTTATTTTAATATTTATCTTATTTTAAAAAGAAAGAGTATTAATTATATATATATATATATATATATATATATATATATATTAACTTGCATTTAAATAACTCATTTGCAACATATAAATTGAAAAAAATATTTTTTGATGGAAATAATGCTGAAAATATGTTCTATTAAATTATATTGTGCCGTTTATGGACTTAAAGCGATAATCGATTATCGATTTATATTGACACAAAAAGCTATAAAATATATTTATTAATTAATAAAATTACAAATTCAACTGTCAATTTGCACCATCAAAAGTTGAAAGTGCATGATTCACAAAATCTTAAAAGTTGAGGTATTTTTCTGTATATTAGCGTACTAGATATTTTCCCTTTGATAGTAACTATTAGTATCTCCCAAAAGTAAAAAATAATCATCCTCCTTGACGGTATCATTTTTCAACATGGTAATTGTACTCTCTGGCATAGCAAGTGAAATTCACGCATCAATCAAAAGGTTTCCCCATTTACTTGTGCTCTACTTTGTGGTGCCTTTTAAGGAAACCTCTCCCTCATGAATGTAATGTCGCTTTTGTTTAAGTGATTCCACGCGCTCTTGTGCATTCTCCTTGGCATTATGAATGCCATTTTAAATATTTTTAAATAATTCGGACAGTTGATTTTTTACTTTTTTTTTAAACAATATGAGCTGCAGTATTCGCGGAAAATCCATGTTTTAGTGATTTATATGTTTAAATATGATCAGTTATATTACCTTGTATACCTGTGGGATGGTAGCCGGATGATGATGCAAGTAGGTTAGAAATGAAAGATCTCAAAATCAACTTCCGACATTTTTTATGAAAAAGGACAACGAACTTTAATCTGCAACGACGTTCTTAATTTAAATTTAATCAATCTAGTGAAATTCGAATATCGGATTATTAATTTAAAAAAAATTATACTACCTTAACATGATTCGATACACTGAGCGTTATATACTATTCGATTAAATAATTAAAATTTATTTATTGTATTGACTATTTAATAAAACAATATATAGTGAAAAGCATATCGAAATTCTTTTACTGTGCATAATTATTATTAATATTGATTAATTCATGTATGCCTTTTATAATGAATGAAATAAGGAGAACACTTAGATATCCATCATCTTATTTATTGTTTTGCTATTTAATGTGAATAAGAAGTGCTTCGTTTAATGAAAAAAAGAGCTATTTTTTTTTAAATTTTAATGTCTATTTTAAATTAATTTTTTTTAAATTTCAATCAATAAATATATAAAAGTTAACAATCCTATTGTTAATTTTAAAAATAAGCAGTAGAATTGACATAGAATATCAAATAAAAAAATCAATTATATAGATATTAATAAATAAAACTTACCTAGCTGAAATCATTAAAAAAATTGCTATCCTATACAAATTTAAAAGAGAATTAATCAATGTATATAAAATCAAGAAAATTAACATATTAAAATAAAATATAGATCGACAAAAACATAAATGTAGTTTTTTTTAAATAAATATATATTTAGTAAATAATAAAACCTAAAGCGAATAAAATTAAAGATGAATCGCTATTCATGATGGACTATAACGACAAAATTTAATGACGAAAAGAACAACCGAAGACGGAGAAAATATGGATAGGGTTGAGATATCAATTCATAATTCTAAATTCCTCACTATCTTTTCGTAAAAGGAACTCCTTTATTTTTTTTTATATATATATATTTTTTATCATGCTCATATAATACCTTTTTCCAAATTAAGCTGATACGTTTTTAATGATAATTTGGTATATTAAATATATCAAATATGCTAAATATGAACCGTTTGATAAAAATTAAAAATATTAACTTTTTATTTAACGATTTATTTTGAACAGGTTTCTTTTTTTTTTTGTAATTCATCAGTTTGTCAGAAAATAATATAACTTTCTGGAAACAAAGGTAACACATCATAGCAAATTTCTTTAATTATAAAAGGTTGGAAGTTCTGTGATGGTCTCTCTATGTCATTATTATTGTTATATCTTTTGCAAGTTCTTGTTTATTTCTTTTGGTTCAAAACATACATTATATGTAAAAAAGTTCAAAGTTGGATCGATATATTTCCTTTTAAGTTCCACTAATTAAATACTAGCTAGTTGTAGAATTATAAAATAATAATAAAAAAAATATTTATGGAGGATTTTGATGAGGGATGCAAACAAATTCAATTTTTTCTTGACCAAATACAGATTTCTTAAATTTTGATCACTTTTAATATTCGAGTGAAGGTTTCAAAGTTAACAAGAACAAGAAAGGAAATACCATAAAAGAAAAAGGGATTACCATTTCTTCATTAAAAAAGAAATAAAAAAAAGGCAAAGGAAAATCGATTTTCCAAAGCAAATGAAAATTATGATCAATCAAATGATGGGCAAAAAACTACTAAACTAACTTAGAATTTAATGAAGAAATTCAATTAGATGAACATAAGAATACTAAACTAAATAAGTTATATTCAAGATCGACCTTCTAATTTTAGTTGAGAAAGCAATGTTACTCTTAAAAGTTAAAATTGTGAAATTGGATCAAGGGGTTTCTATGTGAACTTTCGTTTGAAGTTAGATCATCTAGTATATAATTATTGATAATACGTAGAAAAATACAAGATAAAAGCCTAGCAAAACCCAAATGCATGAAGCTAAAGGCCCATAAAAGCTCTTCCAGCTAGATAATCAAACATGGGAAGCGAGGTTGTCCGATCGGATAAGATATCTCCTTGACAGGTGATAGTTCTTTAACACATGCCACCATCAAATTACCATAGGCTACAAGAAATAGGCCATACCTGCTGCAGAGCTGGCCATCTATTCATAAGTGTTGTTTAGGCTTCTACAGCTTTATAAATAGCAAGTTCATTTTTTAAAAACATAACTCTTTCTCTCTCCAAATAATGCCAAATTTTCTCTCTCTAAAAGAGCCAAATACCCTTTGCTAATTTAAGCATCGGAGTGTCTAAATTCGGCATAGTCGGATTAGTTTATTTCTTTTGCAGGTCCATCCGCTTCAATCCGATTAGATCCCGCCTCCTATGCAATCAATCCTCTCCTTCCTTCACCTACAGAGACACCCCATCTCCTTGTAAAATTTTGAGATATATCATTTGATACTTTCGTTGAGAGCGATGGCTGAGCTAGAGCACCCAGCTCCCACTCTCCACGGAGAAACACAGGTTCATGGCCATGGAGAAGAAAGCAAAATACACGATTCTCGAAAAAATCTCTGAGACTACACAAAGTATCGTATAGCAAAAATAAAGCACCATAAAGGGAAATATGAAATACACAAACTCCGTGAAAGTCCTCGAGACTGCACGAAAAACTATATGAGGAAAATAAAACATCCCGAAAAGGAGATGCCAAAAATGCTTAGGTTCCGTGAAAGTCTCAAAAACTACACGAGAAGCTCAGATAAACAAACTCAGAACTCCAAGACTGAATGGAAGTGGAAAGCTACGTGCCAAGACCAGATGGAAACGAAACATCCCACTTTCGATCCATTGCGCAAGTCAAGTGGGGTAAGAGATTTTCAGAACTAGCCTACTGGGAAATTTATTGGGAAGGGTGAAACGGTTGCCCCCTTCTTTATCTCTTTTCTAATCAGGCAGGATTCGATACCAGAGCTAAAAGATTGCTTTAAAAACGGCTTCCCCTTGGAATAATGGGGAAAGATCTACCTTCCCCCATGTGAAATGGCATCCCTTTCGTAAATCTGAATGGCTTAGGAGATGCTAAGAGGAGGAAGTCAAATCAGATAAGAATTGTAACAGTCTTTTCCAACTTAAGCGGATTGCATGAATTTCTTTTACATCATAAACTTAACCAAACCAATCATTGACTGATAATACTTATCCATTATTCAAATTCATCATTAACTTGTTGCTCACTTATAACTGTCTAAAAATACTATTCATTTCATCAAAAATCCGACAGCATAATAGCTATATACTTACTAACCCTTTGAAAAATCAGACAAACCACAGCCCCTCAAGGGCACAACAGTTCCTAACAGAGCAAATATACATTCCAGATATTCATTCACATATCAAACACGTCTATTTAAAATCACTTCCCGACAAAACACATTTTCATGATCACATCAATTTACCAATTAATTACAGTTCAATCTTTTACTTCAGATAGATAAATATATACATGCCAAAACATAAAATAATTATAACTATTTCTTTTTCTTCAGACTTTGCTCCACTGTGTACCATGCTTTAGCTACTCTTCAAAACTTGCACGCAGTAAACACTACGTGTTGAGCACTAAATATGCTTGGTAATGACTATTAATCGAAAAATTTTTCAAACATGCATAATTACATTAATTATACAAAATATCGTTTTTTTTATCAAAAAACATTTTTCAATATTTTTAACAGTATTTTCGATTCATTACTAAATCTTTAGCAAACTTTTTACTTTGATCCTAAACTTTTCAATTTATTACAAAAATACAGTTTTTGCAATTTAATTATAAAATTTTCATTACTTTCTTATTTTCACCTTTTTATTGACTTTTGACATATGTAGAATTTTCTATTTCATTAATCGGATATAATTATCATTTTATTTAGCATTTTACATTGCTAATTGTTACTAATATGACAAATTTTTCTATTCAATTCTCAATTTTTCAATTTCTTACAGAATTATCCTTGTTACACTTTAATTACAATTTTGTCATTAATTTATTTATTTTCGCTTTGACTTTTTAATTATTTATCAAAATATAATTGTCAATACTTTTAACATTCAATACAAAGCAATATCATTACTTTGATAAATTTTGTAATTAAATCTTTAATTTTTTATTTTATTACAAAAATATTCTTTTTACACACTTATTACAAAATTGCCATAATTACATTTTCAATTGCAAAATTATCATTAGTTTGCTTATTTTTACTTTTCATTGGACTTTTGGCTTACAAAATTTCTATCCGATTTTGGTTTGAATTTTTTTATATAATATTTCATTTTTTATCTTTAATTTCTCAATTAATTACGATATTACCATTTTAAAACTTTTAATTACAATATTGGTATTATGTTACTAATTTTTCACTTTTAAATTATTAATTGGCATACAATATACCAACTAATCTTCATTTTAAATTTTTCATATAAAATTATATTTTAGTCCTCTTACTTTACAAAAATTTATTTTTGGACTATTTGATTACTAAATTACCATTTTACCCTTGTAAATCATTTTCTTATCACTTTTGCTTATTAAGTGTAAGTTTTGGAAAAAATTATAAT
The DNA here is from genome assembly GCA_037975025.1 of Excoecaria agallocha. NCBI lineage: Eukaryota > Viridiplantae > Streptophyta > Magnoliopsida > Malpighiales > Euphorbiaceae > Excoecaria > Excoecaria agallocha. The sequence goes on along the minus strand of CM075814.1, from coordinate 4,645,648 downwards.
TTTACCTCTAAATTTTTTATTTCTTTCAATTAGGTCATTTTTCACTTTTGACTTTCACTTTTAGCTTTCTTTTTTCACTTTTAACTTATTCTTTTCATAATGCCCCTAGTAAAATGTTGACAGAAATTCTCAGATAGGATATACGGGAAGTGAATCCTACATTATCACGTATAGATAGATTGAGAAATGATCCCGAAAGATCAAGTTTGACAGAGCATATATCAATACAGATAGATACTATGGAGATCAGAGATCCTATCATAGCAAAACAAGTCGCCATTACTTGCACCGTGGTATATGATATCTTTATGGCTACTGAACCAGATTTTAACTGTTTGACTATTGCTAAGGGCATGAATCACTTTTAAAATATTTTTCAGATTTTAAATAGTTTTCATTACTTTTCAAAACAATATATTTTGTCCGTCAATCTTTTTAATTAAAAAAGGAACAACTTAGCGACGACTGCAACTTCCATTGTCAGATAAAAAAGGGAATAAATAGGGCTAGCAACAATAAGCAATACCTCACACCCTCAGGTCATCCCATATTACAATTCTAAACTCTTATAAACTAAAACAGAGCAACAGAGTATTGAAACCCCGAACCAAGGAATCAGGGCATGATTTTGAGAAATCTCCTGAGTTATGAAAAGCATCATAGACTCGTCTAGACAGGTTAGAAGAATGAACTCTAACCTATGACTATAAAAATTATTTGCAGGATAAAGTTCCAAGAAAATCCTAGCCAAAGGCTAATGATTCTTTTATTCCCACCAACGATACATCCCGATCAACATATTTATCCCCGCCAAAGGCTGACGATTCTCTAATTTCAATTGATGATACATCCTGATCAACGTATTTATCCCAGCCAAAGGCTGGCGATTCTCTAATTTTGCCCGATGATACATCTAGATCGACATACTTATCCAACCAAAGGCTGACGATTCTCTAATTTCGACCAACGAAACATCATGATCGACGTATTTATCCTAGCCAAAAGCTGATGATTCTCTAATTTCGATCGACGATACATCCCCATCGATGTATTTATTGATAATGGTGATTTATATGATATTTTTAGTATGTTTTTAGGTATTTAATTGAGTTAATTTTGTGTTAATTAGGTTGAATTTAAATTTAATTGATTAATTTTATATTTTTGGAGTTAATTGTAAATTTTGATATTTTTCAGGGTTATTTTGCAAGAAAAAGGCAAGAAGATTTGGGCCAAAACTGTGAATTTGGAAAATTCATGTTAATTAATGATCGTGAAGTCCAGAAGACTCATGCATGGCTGTGTGTTTGATAGAAGAAGAAGATGCATGGCCATGTATCTCAAAGAAGGAATGTATGCATGGCCATGTGTTTCAGGGAAAAAGGAATTGAGTGGCCACATGATAATGAATTAATAACAACATGTGGCCACGTGAAACACAACAAAGAAACAACACATGGCCATGTGATTTTCTTCAAAGGAAAACACATGGCCACGTGTTTTGTTTCCCATGAAGCGAAGGATTGCCGATTTTTCCAATTCAAGGAGGATTTGCTTCCTGTTTTATTTATGGAGTTTGAGAAGGATTCTACCACTAATTTGGCCTATAAATAGAAGACTTTAACACCAAAGAAGGGGGCATCAATTAGGGAATTAGAGAAATCAATTAGAAGAACTAATAGAGTTCTGTAGTTTTAGTTTTACTTTGCTTTTTTAGTTTTTCAGTTTTTATTTTTCTTTTCAACTTTGTTTTAGTTTTTCAACTTTGTTTTAGGAAGTAGTTTTTCTTCTTTTTCTAATGGATTCTTGAAAACTTATATTTTCATTGTTATGACTTTATTTTAAACTTAATTTCAATATCAGTTGATTATTTCTTGGTTTTAAGCATATTCTTATCTTTAATTGCGTTGAGATTGATTATTGGTTTATTGAATAAGTAACTAAAAAATGATTTGGACATAGTTAATGATTTGCATGTTCTTGGATTAACTTTTTAATATTTATGCATGATTATTATCCGAAACATGAGATAATTATGTGTTAATTTTATTGATTAATACTAAGAGAGGAGGAACTAAGAATAAATTGGAATTGAATTACTTGAAAAAGAGTTTAATGAATATTTAGGAAGTTAAAACTAGATTTTGATGCTAAGTATTAGATTTGTCTATGAGTTTAATACTAATAATGATATATTTGAATAAAGATATCTGGCTTTATTACTAGGTTTTCCATAATCACTAGTGTTTCTATTAAATTTGAGTCATTACAATGAAAGTTAAGGTGGATAGTTCCTTTAACAAGAGAATTTCAGTTATTATTTTGTTTTTAATTCATGTTAGTTTAATTTTTGTTTTTGTTTTGTTTAATTATTTATTTTATTAAATTTTTGCTTTTAAATAAAAAACATTTGAAAAACAATCTCAAATTGATTTAATTCACATATAGATATTATCCTTAGCAATCTATGTTCTTTTGGGTACGATATTTGGGATCTTAATCTATATTTTCCTGTATTACTAGCCGATCTAGTACACTTGCTAGACACCGGTCAAGTTTTTGCCGCCGTTGTCGAGAAACAGCGGTGTTGTTTGTTTAATATCTTTGATTGAGTTAGTTTGAGATTTTTATTTTTATTTCGTTTTTGATTTGGTGATTGTTCTTTGCAGGAATAATTTTACACATTCTTCAAGATGATGCGAGATGATGTAAAAGATTATGAATTAGTTCTTTTGAAACAACAAATGAATGATTTAATAAGAGAAAGAGAGGAGATAAAACTATTGCGTGCATAGTCACAAAATTCTTATTCATCACCATCCGTTGCTGAAGATTCTTATTCTTTTTGGGCTTTGAGAGCACAAATAGAAGAATTGAGAAGAGAGAATCAAGAATTGCGATATTCAAAGGAAGCCTGTAGCTCCGAAAATCAACGTCTTCACAACCTACTTATATGTAAGGACAAGCAATTTTGGACTGAAAAAGAAAAATGGAGGGCCACACAAGAGGCTATTATCGCCGAAACTGAAGAGGTTTGTGACTTAATTATAAGAAAGGAAAGGGAATTTTATGCTGAAAAAGAGGAGTGAGAGGCTATATTAAGGGCTCAAAAGGAAAAGTTTAAAATTCAAGAAGAGAAGATAAGGACTCAAAAGGAGACAATTAAGAGTCAAGCAAATTTATTAAGGGATAAAGAGGAAGGAATTGAAAAGTTAGAATCTAAACTAGAACTTTTGAGCACTTCTATGGAATTTCAAGGTGATGGTGGTAAGGAAAAGGAACCAAATCATTCATTTATGAAGGATAAGAAACAAGAGGAACAATTTATATTTGAGGATAAGTCATGTGTTTATTTAGAAGGTGTAGGATCTCTTGTAGAGAATTTATCACCAAGGAGCAAGAAAGAAAAAATTTTCAGGTGGAGACACTGGATTCACTCCGTTTGAAAGATTTATTTTGGCTAGAGGAGCCGGTAGAGTTCGTGATAAATGAGCCAAATGAGGAGTCACATTTTATTGAAGATATGAAGTTTCCAACTTTGATAAACTATGACAAGTTTCTTTTATTAATGGGAGAAAATAAGGAACAAAGTCCAGAAAGACCTATATTTGGATCATAAACTCAACCTTCTTCTAACTTTTCTCTTTAAATTTTCATTAATTTTTTATGATTTATATTTTTCATGTTATTTGTTTTAACATTGTTTTTTTTAGTTTAAAGTTTAATGCATGTTGTTATTGGTTTGTGTCTTTTAATTTATGAGTTTAAGATTTGGGTTTGAAAAATAGGCTACTTCTAATATTTTTTATGCTTTATGATTAAATTGGGATTAGTAAGTGCTTCTAAGGTAATTAAAGAGCTAATATAAATTGATCAAAGTAAAATTGAACTTATCAAAGATTTATGAGTTGGTTAGATGTGAGCTTGATTTTAAGAGTTAAAATTGGACAACGATCGAAATGACTCAATACCTTCACACAAATAAGTGCCACTCAGATCATGCTATCTCTTTTACAAGTTCTTAGCAATTTTTTCTTGTTAGTTTCTTAAATGTATTTGATGGATAAAAAATAAGACATGAAATGTTCAAAGAAGAATATTCATTCAAAATCCCAAAGCACAAAATATAGGGATAAAAAGCTTCTTTTACAGGAAAGTTACATGGATAAAGAGCTTTCCGTTCAAAAAAAAAGAAAAAAAAAGAAGAAGGAAAATACAACAGGGAATAAAAAAGTAAGAATTGCTCTGCCACCTCGACCACCATTTCTACCATGAAGATCACCTCTCATTAAGGCTTCCCTATGGCAAGCCAGCATCATGAAAATGGAAAAAAAGAATACAAATATGTATCATCTAAAGCGATCAGTAAAAAATCCAGGGCTGAGAGGGACGGGCGATTGAAAAAGGAGGCCGTATGACTCACTGTTGCAAGGCATATATCGCCTAGCAAGGGCATAATTTTTCATTCATTTTTCTAAAATGAAAAGTCATGAAAAGCATCACAAAATTCGGTGGCTTTATAGTCAAAAGAAAAAATAGAAGAACTTATGAAAAGGAGAAAGAATGTACAGAAGGGAAAATAGAGGAAGCCCATTTTATAAGCGTCCTCAAATGCCTTAAAGGGTATTCACAAAAAAGCCACATGTCAAAACTCATTCGATGAAGTACAAAAATCAAAGCGCCATGAAGGAAATATCAAATGTTGACGTAGGAAATGAAGCGATAGCTGACAAAAGCACCAGACCGGTTGAATGGTGAGATAAGATCACCCAAGAATTGGCCTAACTGAGATAAAAATGGCTTATCCCAATCAAGGTAAATTGCTCCACAAAAATTGGGAAATGGTGACTCATTGAGTCACATATGCGGCCTATCCTCAAACAACGAACTCAGAAAATATGGTCAAAGCGAGCAAGGCAAATAACAAAATGGCTAGGTAACCTTACTCCTTACCCAATTATTAAATTGTTCCTTTGTAAAAATTGCAAACGTGGCGAATAAAAATGGCCAGAAAAGCCACAACCTTCGATATTTACAAAATCAAGCAAGCCTTCAAAGAGGAATAACTTAGCGACGACTGCAGCTTCCATCGTCAGATAAAAAAGGGAATAAATAGGTCTAGCAACAATAAACAATACCTCACACCCTCAGGTCATCCCATATTACAATTCTAAACTCTTATAAACTGAAACAGAGCAACAGAGTATTGGAACCTCGAACCAAGGAATCAGGGCATGATTTTGAGAAATCTCTCGAGTTATTAAAAGTATCAGAGACTCGTCCAGACAGGTTAAAAGAACGAACTCTAACCTATGACTATAAAAATTATTTGCAGGATAAAGTTCCAAGAAAATTCCAGCCAAAGGCTGATGATTCTTTTATTCCCACCGATGATACATACCGATTAACATATTTATCCTAGCCAAAGGCTGATGATTCTCTAATTTCAATCGATGATACATCCCGATCAACGTATTTATCCCAGCCAAAGGCTGATGATTCTCTAATTTCGCCCGATGATACATCTAGATCGACATACTTATCTAACCAAAGGCTGACGATTCTCTAATTTCGACCAATGAAACATCTCGATCGACATATTTATCCTAGCCAAAAGCTAATTATTCTCTAATTTCGACCGATGATACATCCCCATCGACGTATTTATCCCAATCAAAGGCTGATAATTCTCTAATTTTGATCAACGATAAATTCCGATCAACGTATTTATCCCAACCAAAGGCTGATAATTCTCTAATTTCAATTGATGATACATCCCAATAGATATATTTATCCCAACCAAAGGCTGATGACTCTAATTTTGATCGATAATACATCCCGATCGATGTATTTATCCCAGTCAAAGGCTGATGACTCTTTAATTTCGAGGCCGATGGCTTATTCTGATCGATGATACGTTCCGATCGACGTATCTATCCCAATCGAAAGACTGATGATTCTTTAAAATACATCTGTCCCAACCAACCTATCCATCCCAATCGAAAGATTGATGATTTATTCCGATCGACGATTCATCCCAATCGATGTAATTATCCCGGCCTCCTAAGGCCAACAATTTATTAATTTCAGTCTCCTCGATTGATGATTTATCGAGCTTACTCATCTTTATCAAGGTAGTCTGAAGATATTAATACCCGTCAAATGGGCCCTTTTCATTAGCCGCGACACGGCCAAGTGGCCATCAAGATCTATCAAACCCAACGACTTTGATTTTTTCAATTGAACTGGTTGACGGGGGATAAATTATAATATGCAAAAAAAAAACACAAGATAAAGACCCAGCAAAGCCCAAAGTCATGAAGCTAAAGGCACATAAAAGCTTCCCCAACTGATATTTAAAAATGAAAATCAAGGTTATCCGATCAGACAAGATCTCTCCCTGACAAATGACAGTTCTCTGATACATGCCATCATCAAATCATTGTAGCCTATAAGAAATTGGCCATATCTGCTGCAGAGTAGGCCATCTATTCATAAATACTGTTAAGGCCCTTACAGCTTTATAAATAGTAGGTTCATTTATGAGAAACACATTTCTTTCCCTCTCCAAATAATGCCAGTATTTTCTCTCTAAAAGAGCCAAATACCTTTGGCTAATTTAAGCATCATAATGTATAAATCCGATATAGCCAGGTAAGCTCCTTTCTTTTGCATGTCCCCCCGCTTCAATCCGATCGGATCCTGCCTCTTAAGCCATCAAATATCTCCTTCCTTCACCTACCAAAATACCCTATATCCTTGTAAAATTTTGAGATCTATCAATTATCTATTCATGCAATTTTCAAGAAATGGAGTAACAATGCAATCAAGTTATGTATTAAATAATTCGGATCCATACGAGGAGGGCTAATTTTTTAATTTTATAATTTAAAGGCAATATTAATCCATTTAAAACTTTATAAATAAATTGCGCTTTCACTTGTAAAATTGTTGGACAAAATTCCAAGTCCAACCTGCATTAAAATATTGAAATGAGGGAGTTAGATTCCTAAGATAATATATAAAAATAAAAGGCTTGCGAACTTATAAAGTTTCAAAATTCATATTTAAACTCTAACTTTGTTTAATTCATTATTTGAAGTTACAACAATTTTTATAAATAATTATATTCCAATCACAATATGTTATTGTTTTACCTACATAAATTATTTTTTTATCAAATCATAAATCTGTCAGAAGTAAACCGAAGGTTGTTAAAATTATTTTCTTCTTAGATCATCTCACAATAAAACTAGTGTTACAATGTTTATTTTTATTTGTTTTGCAATACTTATATATATACCGATATGTTTTAATTGTGAAATCATTCGTTTTGTCATTAAAAATTAATATATTGTAAAAGAAAAATAATTAAATTTTCAAGCGGATAATACAAAATACAGAAAAGAGTGCAGACTTTCTTCATATTTGCATGAGCTGGATGAAAATTACTAAAAAAACAAGGCTTGTTTTATTTGTTTACTAAAAAGTAAAAAGTAAAAACATAGAAATTTGACATATACGGCTCCTTCGTCTTTAATGGTGGGTGTCCTGTCGGCAAGAGTGTACGAGGTTTGCACCTAGGGAGACGTGGATGCCTCATGTCCATTCACTCCACAAATATTTTAATGTTGTCCTTTGGTCTAAAATTTCTGTTTCATAATTTTTTATTATTATTTTGGGTTAATTATTTTCTCTGATTTCGACAGCAGCAATTATTGATTAGTTTGAAATGATGAAAAGTGTTCCTACATTATATAAATATAAATATAATTTATGGTTTCTGGTTGAGTTCCATTAATGCCCTTATAATAATTATTATACTCGTGTATATATATATATATATATATATATATATATATATATATATATATATATATATATATATAAATGAAACAACTATCCAACCATATACTAATTTCAAGCAAACTAATTTCCATAATAATTATTACTATAGATTAAGAATAGGGGAGGGAGGGAGGTCATAGTTCACTGATTTGTTTTTTTTTTTTAAAAAAAAAAACTGAAATGGAAGACTTTCATTAGATATATTAATTTTTCTTTTATTATTGCCCGTTAAAAAATAAAGATGCTTGCAATTGTAATACAAAGAAAATTCTTTGAAAAAAAAAAAAGCAAAACACATAATCAGATTTTCAATTTTTTAGATTGAATTTTTATAACTGATAAGAGTGCCTTCTATGCACCAGTAAAAGCACATACGATCATTATTGGTATGGTATAATGTAAAATAAACAATCATAAATTCCACGTGTAAGATAAAAAAACTCAAGAAACTAAAAAATTCGAAAACACACAATTTCAAACAACTATCCGAACTCTACATTTTTTTTTAATTGGAGCCTTTAGATTAAACACGGTTTATACTAATTAATAGCTGATGCATGATAGACAAAATATTATTGATGTTTAATAAATATTTACTAGTTTTTTATTGTTGTTTATACGTTAAATTACTGTTAAAAATACAATAAATTATATATATATTTGATTTGTTGTTATTAATATTATTATTATTTATAAAAAATTATTGATGTGAATAATTGAAAAATTATAACTAACAAAATGTTATTATATAAAACAAAAATGAATCAGCTGTTAACTAATGGAAGAGTAATAAAATAACATCTGATTAGAATAAAAATCAACAAGAAGCAATTTCTTGAAAAATTTTATCAAATAACGCTAATGCAATTGATTGATACCAAAAAGCTACCAAGTAGCTAGGGGTGAGCAAACTATGGGTAAAACCGAACCAAACAGACCGATTTTTTTAATTTGGTTCGGTTTTTCGGTTTTTTGGTTCGGTTTTGGTTTATATTTTTAAGACTGTTCGGTTATTTCGGTTCGATTCGGTTTTTAAAGGAGAAAACCGCATAAAAACCGAACCAAAATTTATATAATTATATATATTTTTTTGATTTTTTTATTAAATAATTATTTTATACATATAAATTATTTTATTTTTAGTTGTAAATTATATGAGTATATTTATCAATTATTAATATATATTTTTTAGGTGATAATTTAAAATTTTGACGATTAAATTGAAAATCGATTAAATAAAAAAAAATTTAATGGTTTTTTTTATTATTTATTATATATTTTGAGATTATTTCTTTAATTTGAACTTTTATTTGTACAATTTACATATTTTTACTTTAGTATATTATAATTTATAATTTTTAAACACAATATTTTTTATTTTTTAAAAAATAATTTTAAATTTTGATTTTTCGGTTAACCGAACCAAACCGACCGAAAATTTCGGTTCGGTTTAAATTCGGTTATTCTAAAATTTCGGTTCGGTTCGGTTGATAAAAATAAGAAAATTTTGGTTTTCGGTTATTTCGGTTCGGTTATTAAACCGAACCGACCGTTGCTCACCCCTACAAGTAGCTAAAAGACCTATACCAAGTGCTAATTAATTGATTGAATGGATTGGCGTATAGTACAAATATAACATTATTTAGTCTCAACTAAAGAAAAAAGCAATCAAAGATAACCTACCATAATTAATTGATTTTGAGAGCTAAGTTCACTAATTTCACATTGGTCATAAACACAGATGAACAGAGGGAGATGATTTTACTTGGCATTTTATTATTATTTTTTGTCATTTGCTCGTGTAACGGTCATATTATTTATATATTAGCCAAACTAATGTTATAAACACCTCCTAATTAAGGTGAATTACCCAATTCGCAACAAACACGTTAAGGTAAAAAAGAAAACGTTAACATATAATAATAATAATAATAATAATAATAATATTAAGTGAATCTTTAATGCCTACGTTTGCCCAAAGAAAAGCAATGAACGATTTTTTTTTTCATAAACTAAACAGCTACTTCCTTCTATTTATTCGATTTTTTTATTAGTTATTTTTATTATTTTCATCAAAATTAAAAAAAATAAATAAATTTAAATTTAATATTAAATTACGTAATTAATATTAAATTATTAAATTTAATTGATTTTAATTTTATTGAAAAAAATAAATTAAAAAAACAAATTAAATTGCATTAAAAATTTAAAAATAACAGATAAATAGAATATAAATTTCACTTAAATGTGATAGTTAAAAAAGAACTAAAAAAGTAATTTTAAAAAAAAATAAAATCAAATTTCATATTTCAAATAAAATCTTATTTTACCATATCCCACCAGATTTATTTTATTCTTTTTCTTGTCCTTTGGATAATGGCAGTAGCGTTTTCTGTTAGCCAAACTAATTCTCTAATTCATATTTTGAGAATAACAAAAACAATGCTAAAAATATTTTTTATTTAGTTTTTTTTTAACAAAAAAAGAAAAAAAAAATTATAGTTGAGATTCAAAATTCTAAACAATTGTCTTTATTTCTAGGGTCTAACCATCTCCTCTTTTAACTCTATTAGTGTCGTTCTCTATGAGTGCAAAAAAATAATTATTTGTATACCATGGAAAACAAAAATAATTGCTGAATAAAACAAAAACCGGAAAGGACTCAATGAAATAAACACTCAAAAACCCAAATATGGAACTTTCCTTGTTGGAAAAACATTGAAAATCGAAAGGCCTGCCGTCAAAATATGATTTCTCCACAATAAAAAAAAAAAATTGCGACAAAGGAAAAAGTTGGGAGAAAAGGGTGGCAACAGAAACAAAGTTGGGTTGAATATGTCCGATGGCAATGGAATTTGATTTCAGTTTTCCATTAACTATCACAACAAATCATAGGATTAATCGATGAATGGACAAATATTATATTGGTAATAGTGGCCACTCGATACGATGCCACCACTTAATATAATAATCACAAATGGGGCAAATATCTTGAATTAAAATATACTACTTGAAATTTCGAGGAGATTAAGATGCTAAAACAAGTTAATAAACAAAAAGCAGCGACAAATGGCAATTCATTGGATTAGGATCAAACCATAATCCATAGTAGTTTAATAAAAAACTAACATGATTGCATCTAGACTGATTACCAACTAAACACATTCGTTGACACATCAGCCAGCCATGGTCTAGGATATTCTTCAATTTTTTTTTTTTTATTATTTTAGTACACCAAAAGTCAGGCTGGTGACTAGGTTGGATGATTCATATTAATTTTTTTTCTTAAATACAGACAAAGAAGGATTATAGTTACTCCAGGTGTCCAAAAGGAATCATACTATATTCAAAACCTAAGAAAGAAAAGGAAAGAACCTTAAAAATAAGCATAATCTTTGGCTTCTTCTTCCAATACTTTTTTTTTTTTTAATCTTGTTTCAAGAAAACAATGCCAGAAGGTAGTAGAGAAGCTTATGTATTCTTTAGCTAATAAAAGAAAGGGTTCACCTTTTTATTTTCAACAACACATAAATATAAAATCATTTTATCATAAAATGTAATAGTTCCTTGGTTCCTACAAAGACTAAACTAATGGCAATTTGTTTGAATTTTGATGGAGTACATGCTACGGTATTCTTGTCAAAGATATGACTCAAGCTAGAAATTAAAAAGATAAAAAGAGGCAACAATGTAAATGTATGAGAAAAATGCAAGCAAGTAAAAGCATTAAATATCTACAACCAAAGACTGATTTTGAAATCTTATGATGATTTTTGTGGGGCTAAATGGAAAAGAAAAAAAGCCTCACAAAGAAGGTACTGGGCTTCATAATGACCTATGCACCAGGTTAAATGCATCCTATAAAACGCCAAAAGAAATTGTGGGTCACTGACCTTGAAATCTAGGAAGAAAATCCCATCCACGTTCCAATCTCTACCTATTGAAAGAGACAAATAGTACTTACTGTCAACGGGCCACATCAAATGAGTACGATTAGGTTTTTTAAGATAGAGGGCAGCAAGAAAACCAAACTTTACTTTTCCAGCATGCATACAAGGATTTTTCAATCAAAACAGAATATCTAATTAAGAAGCAAAATTAATTCCCACCTCAACACAGCACAATAACCAAGTTTTCATAGACATAGATAGCCATTCACTTCACTCATTGTAACTCCTAAAGCAGATAAAGGGAAGATAATTATAAAAAGAAAATAATTTTGTTTTTTATTTTATTTTGCCCAGACTAATGAGAATCCTAGCTTACAACAATGCACTACTTTCTAAAACCGTCAAGGATACAAAAAGTTGTCATGATATCTTTTCTTTTGGTGAGTGAATGGGGATTGGCTGATCTTGATCTCACCTGCCAGCATAGAATTAAAAAAAAAAAATTGTTAGATGCATAAGCAATTGTGCCCTTTGGTATTATCATCATTGAAAGACATGCATGGTCTACAAGAGAAAAGAAATAGACATAGTTTCAGCACTTCTACATTCAAAAGTAGCTGCATCCAATTGTTATCAGTTTGCATGATGCCCCGTCGAGAAACCTTTTCTTTTTTAAGCCTCAAACAATTTCCTTTGCACCCAACGTGATAAGTGTGTTTTCCAATATATCAATACTCAGCTTAACCACCAAGGCACCCTTATTTGCACCTTTTGCTATAATTGGTGTAGAAGTAACACCGTTACAGCCAATTCATTGCTAGACATTCATTGAAGCAGAAGAATGAGAAAATATCGAGCACCTGTTTTCATGTTATGCGCTGATGCAGCCAGGCCGCCAAAACATGACTTGGAAAAAACTACCTGACATCAACACATTATACATGGTTAAAAACAATTTCATTCAGGATACTAGTAGGCTCATTGGATCAACTGGATAAAACAATTCCTTCAGTAGCTGTAGTTAATAGAGTTTAAAACAAAAACATGATTCCAATCTGCTTAAGTAAATTGATCCAAATGGTTAATGTCAATATTCTAATTTCATATCCCTTAAGATACTTTTAATCATGGGACTATATTAGGTAGTTCCATTCTACATTTTCAGGAATAGCCATTTATGTACAATTTCTTACTAGGTTTACAACAACAAAATATGCCATGATTTCGCAGAACTAAACAGGGATCTGCAAGCCAACGTGTAAATTATCATCATCCAGATTTCTGATCTTTAGATTTTCAAAGACAGCATGTTATGAGCCATGATCTTGCCTCTTGTCTATGCGAGGATTTTCCAACTTTAAGCGCATTTCACTTTTCTCACAAATTAGAACCCTGTAATGGATAGAAAGGGATTAGAGACAGAATGAAAAGAAAGAATATAGCAATTAAACTTATTCATAAGATGTTTTGGTCAAAGTTCAAAACATAAGTACAGTAGACATGCATATTTATGCAGATAAAATATGCCCATAATTAACAAAGCCATTAACATACAGCAAGACCCACCAAAGTAGAAGTTGGGAAGGCAGAATTGGGATTCCAGACCTTAAAATTTTCCATTAAATTTTTAGTATTAAATTGAATCTTAGGAATCGGCTTTCAACTCAAATATTTTTACTAATGAGTTAGACAGTGACCCTCTATACATATCATTTCTGACCTGCAAATTTTTTGTCCTACACATTAGTCATTAATATCAGAAATTTATTGACTAAGATATTTTCTGACTGTTATTTTCATCATTTAAGTTGAAGAAAGAAGACACAGATTTTCTAGGCTAGAGTGACGGCTGGTTTTCCACCACCCCTCTCAAACTGTTACCAACAACTAACTATTCATGTTCCTATTGTTAGGCAGACAAAGGCATAGGCAAATGGGGTTTGATTCGAAGTTCTTAAGTATGTCTAATCCAGAGTTATCTCTTGCCTAAAGTATCATGTCCAGAACAAGAACCAGCCAGCTAGAACTTAATATGATTTTTCAAGGCTCATGTATGAAAGGGATCTAACATAGAATATAAATTGGCAACTCAATTTCCAACAGGGAAAATCTGTTATAATAAAATATCAGTTGACTTCTGTCCTTTATGATTGTAAAGGCAGAGTCAGCTAATAAATGCCTTGATTTCAAGCCTAATCAATTATCTTCAACAATATCTTTTAAACAAGAAAGGAACTTGTAGAAAACTATCACCTCCATTCTGCTTGACCAATGCATGCTTTCCACCATCAAAATTAATAATGTCATCATGGCCTGCATTTTTGTCCTTCAAATGTCAAATGCTTACATCTAAATTTATAAATCAGAAAACAAAGAAAGAATGAAAAATTTGTAAGAGACTAGAATGCTGAAGACTATGAGTGAGCAAATGGCGGACGGTTACTATAAAGATAACACAATCAAGTTCACGATGGAATGAGAAAAAAAATGGTGCAGATTATCTTAGATTATCTACTCCATCGGTTACTTGATTATCCCTAATGAATACAGCCTATGCCATTGATTTCTTGGTTATCTACTAACAGCAGTTTCACATGTTCAAGACCCAGTGACAAACCATGATAATGAATTGTGTTGATCTCTTCCCCTCTAAGTTCCATTCCATCATCATCCAGCAGTACAATACCTGATGCTGTCACAATATAAGGGAAAGCCATGGGTGCTCACATTGGAGATTTTGCCAACTTAATATACCTCTGCCCTGAAACCAAAGGTGTACCATAACTTCATACACGATGATAACTGGGGAACTGACCTCAAATTCACAGGTAAACATTATTCAGAATAGCCAACTAATCAATATAACGAGTCTGATATAAGTTTTACACCTTTGCTGCAAATTAGGTTCTAATGACACGACACAGTAAACGAAAGCACCATGGCTTTGGATGATATCTGGTTTGAATAATCGAAATGGAGCCTTCTGGCCCAGTCCAGTCTTTCCTTCGCCAACAACCCAAAGCATACTTTCGGTCATCCAATAATCTTTATATTAGAGGTCCTTTCATGCTCTAAACACCACTCATTTTCTCTACAAATGAATAATAAATTACGCTGAAATGGAAATTTCCATATTCATCTCAAATTCCACTAAAGAGCAATCCCTGGCAGTTTAGGCAATGCAAACCTGATTTAGCTTCTAGCACAAGACGAATGGTCACAGCATGAGCCCAGTGAATTCCCAAAGCAGCAACAAGATGAGTATCATATTTTCCAGTTCTATTGCGGCTCTCAGCATTTTTGGGCACTGCACTTGAGAATAAACACATGACATTAATACATCAGGTGGAAGCTTTCACAAATAACACATGCTGAGATACCTTGGAAAGAATACTGGCAAACTTCATCACGGCTTTGAGATCTCACTTGGTTTGTCACCATAACAGGAAATCGTGAAAATTCAGCTAGTTACCTAGACATGTTTCAAAGAAAACCATAAGACATCCACAGTGTTATCTCCAAATGTTAAATCCTATTAAGCTGACAAGATTGCTGACTTGATAAAAGAAATATGCCAGCCCAGTGAATGCTGTCTTGGAGCCTCCTGATCATATTCCCTGAACAAAATGCAGTAGCATTTCTTTAATAATGTTGATATATAGTCCAGAAGAGTAAAAGCACATCTCATCTTTAGTAAACATTATTTACAAGCTACATAATATCTGAACATCCCTCCCTATTTCTGGATAGAAAGCTTCAAACTTGTGAGGAATCTTAGAACAGCAACTTTGTCCATTGACCTTATTAGCACAGTTAACATCTTCGATGCATCATCACAAACTGCATGAAACAATAGGACTTATAACTTAACTTGGTCCTATACCTTCCATGTCAGACTTTCTGATCATTATTTCGGGCAAAATTATGACAACCAAGGCAATAAATCATTTCGTGTTAAAGCAAAAGGTTATCTATGATACTGAAAAATAAGGGGGCTATCTGTGTGTTTTACCAAATTTTGAAAGGACAAGTTATGACCATTCCGAAAGATGAATTCCTGGACATTTTCATTTCTTTTCTTTTTAATGTAATCTTCCATAAGATGGGAGGCTGTCCCATAACTAAAATCGTAACTCTTGAATCACCAACTCCTGATTATGATTGTCCTTGCTAGACTGTACATGCCATTTACAGAAAACGGTTTCCTAATGCTGAGAAACCCTAACTTGAGTGAGTACGTTTGGGAAGAAAGGTTGACATCATGACAGGATAAGTTAAAGCTTACCCAGAAACTAGAGCAGCCATGCTATCAATAACTAGCAACTTTACATTTTGTTGAAGGAGCAATACTTTGATTTGTTGCAAACTGGTAACAGAAGGATTCTCATAATTCACCGGTCAAATTTAAGAGTTACTGAAAATAATATAAATTTAAAATGTAAAAACGAGGAAAATAGAATGGCACCAAATGACTATTCCTGCATGGTGGGTGAATTTGCCAAAATAATACATGCAATATAAACATTACTACCATCAACTTTGCTCTAAACAATTGGCTAATATAATGAAAACCTGTAAGAGCAGAAAAAGAAAAGAAATGGGCATGCAAAATATGCAATAGACAGTAAAAAATTTGATAGCCATGTGAGTTTTGGTATATGGAGTTAGAAGAAGACCAGAGAGAGTCAATGTGAAAGATGCCATGCAAGACTCCTACATTCATTCTAACATAAAGACATAGTAATCGGAAACATGCAGATCTGCTTCACTTAAGTTTGACGATAACCCTGAAGGTTCACAATAAACCTACCAAATAGCAGTAACTCAGAAGCTCATATAAAAAATCTTATCAGGTAAAATACAAAAGATATGTGGGTTTTTTTTTTAACTGAGCAGAAGAATGGCTGCTGAACTAGAAGGGAATATGTACAGTATTTTTAGAACAACTGGGAAACTGTATTTGTTGCTTGAAAGTGATTTTTTCATCTTATTGCCTGCAGTGCTACATTATATTCATCACTAGTATGATTTTTTTCTTTGCAAGTAAATCTTTGTTTGATTTGCACCTCTCAGTGAATTCAGAAAGCGATGCAGGCTGCAAAACAAGGATCCTACCAGCCATGTGCAGTACAAATGTAAAAATAATCCTTTTAAAAGAAAAGTTAAGGGCGATAGTAGTGATTGAGGGTAATTCTGAAAGAATTTCTCATACCTCTTGAGCCATTCCTTTCATCTGAAATATTTCAGGGAAACTTGTCGCACCAATTTCTATTATCCTACCAAAGTAAATTTTATGACCCAAAACAGCATTCATTTCTTGTGAAAATAAATCAAAAAATAATGCCATAAATCTTCAATAAGAGCTAATAACGGGTAAGCTTACCTTCTCGAACTAAATTTGGATTCTACATCAATATATATTACATGGCCATCCAAACCTCCATAGCTTGCTGGGAGTGAAGCCAACAATGACATCTTCAGACAAAACTACATTTGAAGCAAAGCATCATGAAATTCATTTTATAACATTTGATATAGCCCATAAAGGATATCAATAAACACATATAAGGATGTCTCATTAAGCTGCAAGGACAAGAGATGATTGCTTAACAGAATGCTCTCTTCCCCTGTTTCTCTTTATAATGCTGAGATATAGAAATAAATACCACTAGTGTTACTTACATCTTCTAGAAATTCCAGAAAAAAAATTACTGAGAGTAAACATGCCAATTACAGTATCATTAAATAAAAAGCAAGAAAAGGTCATCCAACCACAGTAAAAAGGCAACTGCAATGTGTTTTCTGTCATCCTCGTCATCTCCAACTACATACAATTATTTTCTTTCCAGAAAATATTGGACTAACTACATTCTTATCAGATAATTTCTTGAATTATGTTTATCAATGTGTAAACAGCTTCATGTCTTTGATCCAGGACCTGAAAGTTCTCTTCAAACTAGTTATTCCATGAATTAGAAGATATCAATTACATGAATTAGAAGATATCAATTACAAGCACTGGAGCTAAAGGTTATTAAATTCAAATAAAACGGGGTTTAAGATGCTTCTGAGGTACTGACCACTGAGCATTAAAGATATGCTCATGGCAAACAGAATCAGAGTTGTGACAGAAAATTAGGATTAACAATAAAGATACTGTAAATAACAAATGTTAAATTGGAAACTATCAGAATGTCCCAAAAACAACATGAGAATTAGATGGCTAACAAATCAGCAGTAAATCTTCCACAGGTTTTAACAAATTATTGTCCTTACAGCCTTTTCCCTTCACAGTATTTACAATCAAGACCAAACAAAAAACAAAAAAGCAAAGTATTTAACCAATAAATGCAATCAAGTGAATTCCAAATATTAATATATTACAAGATTTAGTTAATCAAACTAGAATTAAGTTGAAGGAAGATAAAGGATTTATCATACTGCCAATATTCTAAAAGCTTTACACAGAACGTAGGAAATATCAATCAATTCATCACCTAGACACACCAAAGGAAACTACAACCAAAGAGCATCAACAGATTTCAAATTGAAATTGAACTAAACAATAATGGAGTTGATTTGAAAGGCATACGAGTTTATTTGAAAGGCGTACTTGAGTTTTACCAATTCCAGCTGGACCAACTAACTCTGTTAAAACACCAAAATGTATTCCGCCGAATAGAGCATTATCCAATCCTTTACGACGAGTAGGAAGATGGCCAGAAAATGGTTCATTTTGTAGCCGTTGCTCCATCAAAAACAGCGCCTGGAGAAAAATCAAGCCACTACTTCAAATGGCAGAGATGTTTCAAAAAATATAAATATATAATTCATAGTAAATTCTCACAGTTTGTTAAGGAGGTGATACAATTGAACTAATGTGAGTCACTGCAGATATTATATCGGCTAACCCTACATCTAGCAGCTCCATCAATTCGATTTCGGTTAAAGATAACGCATCCTGTAAACGAACAATTCGAATAATATAGATAAATTTCAATTGAAATTGAGGGAGAGGAAAGTGAAAATTGAGAGAAATTAAAAATATACCTTTGCAGTTTGAATGTTGCGAGCTGCAAATATGTTTGCAATCGATAACGGCAGTCCCATTTCGCTTATCAGCTTGTTCGCCATTACACTTCTCTCTCGGTTTGCTATCTTCCCGCCAAATTGGGAACCCTTACTTCTAAACAGATACTATAGGTTAGAAAAATAATAAAGGTTAATATATAATTTGCCCCTTCAACTTGCATAATTTTATAAAATCGGCTCTCAAAATTGAGATTGTCCCAATTTAACTCCTTTAGAAATAAATATTTTTAAACATCCGTCACAATATCACTAGAGAATGTCAAAGCCGGTGTCTCGCAAACAAGCTAATACTCCATCCTTTTTTTATCAGTTATTTTTGTTATTTTAATTAAAATTAAAAAATAATAAATAAAATTAAATTTAATATTAAATAACGTGATTAAAATTAAATTATTAAATTTAATTGATTTTAATTTTATTAAAAAAAATAAATTGAAAAAATAAATTAAATTATATTAAAAATTTAAAAATAATAAATAAATATAATTTAAATTTTACTCAAAAATAACATATAAAAAAAATAAATGAAGTGTAAAATAATCGCACAAAAAGATTAGGTTATTGGGAAAATGTAATGTACGGAGACGAGGGAGTACATTTATGCATTACGCACCATTGGTTTGAACTTTAGCCGATATAAATAGTGAAACGGAGGGAGGGATGAAAAAGGCGCTGAAAAATAATTATTCCCTTCATCCCATAATTTTTTTCATCTCTCATTTTTAGTTTGTTCTAAAATATTATAATTTTTTTTTATATTATGGTCTAACTCCGAAAAATGAAAAAATGACTCAAAAATGAAATTCGACGTAGGTTTGGATTAAAAATATATGGAAATTTATGGATATATCCGAATAACCCATTTTTTGTAATTAAATTAAATTTTTTTATTTTTAAAATGTAATTTTTATCAATTTAGAATTGTTCAATTAATTTCATTTTTCATTAGTTTATGATTATTTAAATGAAACTTTAAAAAATAGTCATATAATTTAATTATCATATTACTTTTGGTTATTTTTATTAAATATTTTAAAAAAATATTATGCTAATTTGAATTTATTTTGGATGAAATTAAAAAAAATTATATTTTTTTATTAATTAATTCTGATGTTTGGAACGTAGATTTGAAATTATTTTTCAATTAATTTAAAGTTTGGAATGTAATATAGTTTATTGTTTATTAAGTAATTTAATATTTATAAAAATGTTTGGAACCATATGCTTATTTCGGATTGGATGAAAAATTTCATTAAAATTCAACTTTTGAATTATTTGAATGCGTCATGTTTTGATCCGACTCGACCGGTTGCGCAGCCCATTCCCATCCATATCCATATGGAAAATTGGCTTTCAATTTTTTTTTTTTTTTTATGGAATTGAAATTAAATTATCTCATCCTTTCCTTGCTTTTAAAGGATGGGATGGAAAAGAAAATATTTGAAATAAAATTTCTATTCTTTTATGTTGTTTGGGCATTAAAGTGAGAAGAGAATCCTAATTTTTCATGGAAATTCAGATTTTTCAATTCCCTTTTAATCTCTAAAATAATTTCAGGCCAAGTAAATCGAACATAATCAAAATCTGGAAATATAAAGACTAAATAAAAATTCATAATGTTATTTTTTAGTTTATTATACGCGAAAATCTTAATTTTTCTTTATATTTAAGTGAAACAATCAAATACAACAAGAGAAATTAATTTTTTTTCGTTTTCTCGTTAAAGTAAATTAATTTTTTTGGTAAATTAATTAAATTTGTTTTTTGCAATTAAAATCAAAACAAAGTGTCAGTGTCAGTGTTTGCGCTGTATACATTATTAATATGCACTTTTTTTAGAAATATTAATTCATTTAATTCCAAGTCGAAACGAATTTAGGAAATCCACCACATGCTACTTAGTAGGTATTTCTTTTGTTATTTTTTTATCTGTTATTTTTTAATTAAAATTAAAAAATAATAAATAAAATTTAATTTAGTATTAAATTGAAAAAATAAATTATATTATTTTGAAATTTTAAAAGTGATAGATAAGTATAATGTAAATTTTATTAAAAAATAATAGATAAAAATAAACAAAGAAAGTATCTAATTAATTTAAGTACCGGTAGGAGTGTTTAAATGTAGTTGGATGAATTATAATTGATTTTTTCTTTAATTTATCTAAATTTTTAAATGTATTGTACCTAAATCAAATCAACTAGATTATGAATAAAATTTTTTTATGTTGAATTGATTGATTTACATGAATTATATTAATTATATTAATTTTTTATATTATATTATAAATATATAAATTGTTCATATTTATATATTTTTAAATATAAATCATTATAAACATAATCAAGCATTAAACCTAATTTGACCACCCCTACGTGCCGGATGGGAAAAAGAGAACAAGAGCTTTGAACTTTAGAGCTTCTCATTAAACTTAAGTCAGCAAACCATGAAATGTCTTTTTATTAAATTAAAAAGAAAAAAATACTCACTCTTTAAATGGTCATTATTAAAATTTTATTGCTTCCAATTTCAAATGTCTTTTTTTTTTAAAAAATTTAAAAATATTACTCACTCCGTCCCATTTTAAAAAATATTTTCTTATTTTTTACGAAAATTAAAAAAATAATTATAATACATCAATTTCATAAAAAATTATAGTAATAGATAAAAATATTCTTTTATATTTTCAAAAATTTTATTTAATTTTAGTTAAAAATAAATAGCAATAAAAATATTTAATAAATTGTATAATAAATAGAGATATATGTGTAAATATATCCCTTAAATTTGAAAAAAAAAATATTTAGAGTGAGACAAACTAAATAGAAAAAATATTTTTTAAAATGAGATGGATAGAGTATTTAAAAAATTTATGTGTAAAATAGTAAAAAATAAAAAATAAACTACTTTAAAATTATTCGGACAAATCTTATTCGTTGCATATATATATATATATTGAATGCAGACCATTTATAAAATGTGGAACGAAATATAAAATAATATTAAATTTTAATAAAATGCTACGTAGACATTCGATTAATACACCCAAGCAAAAAAATTAAATAAAAATATAATATCAACCGAAATGCTGGGTGCATGGAAAAGAGTAGGGTGTTTCCTAATTAAATAAATAAATAATAGATAAAATGTATGGCTGCACTGAATTAATAAACCCATGCAATCACTTTCAGCTACGAGTCAATTAACTGCTAAAGAGAATGCTACTGATGTTTCTCTCTTTACTTAAAATACACCAAAATATTCCTTAAATGCCCTTTTGCTGTCATCCACATCCACCTACCAACAGCTTAAAAACTTTTTTTTTTTTAATATTGCTAATGGCTTTCTGGTTCTTATGCTATTTCATTAAAAATTATTTCCTCTCATGTTTTTTCATACGTCACTTTCATTATTTTTATTAAATATTATTTTTATTAAAATTAAAAAATAATAAATAAATTTAAATTTAATATTAAATTATATAATTAAATTATTAAATTTAATTAATTTTAATTTTATTAAAAAATAAATTTAAAAAATAAATTATATTATATTAAAAATATAAAATTAATAAATAAATAAAATTTTAATTTTACTTAAAAATGATATATAGAAAAAAATGGGAGATTGTCAAGAATTCATTTATTACACTAATGCTTTCAATAATTCATTTATTACACTAATGCGGCTGCTGATTTGCCAATTGAACTTTTAGGCAGAGCACTGGATTTGTGTGCCACGCTAATTTTCCTACGGAAATGGGTTCAATTTTATCATGTGATGCCATGGGAATTTCATTTCTGAAGCTAGTTGCAAATTGGTTGTTTTTTAGTGATTTTTCTTCTTCTTCAAAAAAAAAAATATTTATTAGCATAATATTATTCATTTTAAAAGTTAATTTTTGATTTTTTACGAAAATTAATAAAATTATTAAAATATTTTAATTTCATAAAAAAATTATAATCATCAATAAAAATACTCTTTTATATTCTTAAGAATTTTATTTAATTTTAATTAAAAATAGATAATAATAAAAAAGATAAATATTTAATAAAATATATAATAAATAAAGATATATATGTAAATTTGTTTTTTAAATACTGAAAAATAAATTTAAAGTAAAACAAAGTAAAATAAAAAAAAATAACTTTGTAAACTAGGACGGAGAGAGTACTAAATTGCATTTTCGGATAAAGAAACGATAATACTTTTTAATTTAATGTAAGTTAGCAAGAGTAAAGTAAGATTTGAGGAATCACATAAAATGGTTGAGACTTTAAATGCTTTTCATACCATAAAGCCTTGAAGATTGAACAATAAATAGTATATCTAAAGTAAGGGTGCAGTTGAATAAAATGAATAAATAAATCGTAGTATTTTGTAAAAAAAAAGAATTGTATTAAATTAAAATCTTAAAGGGACACTTAAAAGGAAACTGTTGGAGTTAAGTCATTAAGATGGGCCGGCCTCTTTATTGGGCATCAATTTAGTTCAATTTTCAATCATCAGATTCCAACATATTAGTTGCCAACCAAAAAAAACAAAATCCAACATATTCAATTTATTGAACAATGGAAATGAATCAACTTCACTTATATTTAATTCAATTCGATTTTGAAATATTTATAATTGGTTCGTTCATTTTGATTTTGAGGGTATAATTAATTAATTAGTTATGAAACTTTGACTATATCCATATATTCTTTCCATTACACTTCAAGTCTCTTTTTTTTTTTCTCCTAATACACATTAAAAATGACTAAAACATATCAATATTTTTAAAATATTTATACGTGACTAAATTGTTATTTTATTAATTAATACACAAAAAAAATATAATTTTAAAATACCAAAATAAGAATAAAATATTAAATATTTAATCAATAGTAAAATTAAGGAAATGTTAGTTTTTTTTTAATTATTTTTTAGTGGAATCAGTGGATATAGGAGAGTTGAAAAACTTCTCTTTGCTTTTGCAATCATATGTATATGATTTATTAATTATATTTCGTGTTATTTTGAACAATTAGGTTAAGTTGATTATTATGAGGATAATAATATTGTTTATTTATTCCGTATTCGATATATTCACTGCCATGTTGCCGTCCCAAGGGACACAGTTGGAAACTTTGAAATTTAAGCAGCCGAAAAGTTGCATCCTTGGAAGCTGGAGTTTTTACCGTTAGTAAGAAGGGATGAAAAGTTGCAACTATTTAAGTCTCACAAGTAAGTGTTATTAACCTTTCACACTTCATAAGTCAATAACAACATATGCATTGATTAAATTGTTATTATAGTAATGAGTTTTGAGTTAATAGTACTAAAATAATTTTTTGTGCAATAACATTAAATGAAATTAAAACATTTTATTATTATTATTATTGTTATAAGTAGACTTTATTCTTGAAAAAAACGATTAAGTCAAATTGATTTGATTTTACTATTAGGACAAAAAAAAATTACCGTTCATATTTCAAGTTAAAATTTACTTTCAAGGTGTACAGCTGTAAATCTAGTGAAAACCAATGAAAAAGGGCAAAAGTGAAAACCATTATCATTAAATTGATTTATAAGTATATTCGTGAATTGGTCTTGAAATTCTGATAAGAATCAAGTAGGGACCAGATGGGAAAAAGAAAAGAGGTAGTGCCCCCAAAATCACTTATTTTGGGCTATAAATTGTTTCCCTCTATCACCTAAATCTCTTTCAAGTTACAACTGCTAATCCCCTTAGCCAAGCCCCTCGACCGGGGGCCTTCTTTCCTCCTTGTTATCTACCATCTCTCTTCATAATTCGCTTTCCTTTAGCTACTTAGCACGCTGATTCCTTATACAGAAATACCCAGATTCAACTCGTTAGTCTCTTTTTCTATTTGATTCTTTTCTGTCTTGATTTTTCATCAAATTTGTGCTCTTTTTACTTTAATTTTTCTAGGTTTTTGGGCTTGTGTTTGATTTCTCTGTTTTCTTCCTTCTTCAATATTATACCTCAAGCTCGGATTGCTAGTCCTTTTTTACTTCCATTTTTATCTTTATTTTTCTTCTTAGTTTCTTGAAATTTTTGTATAAAATGCGTGTTCTTTCTTTGTTAGCTTCCTGGGTTTTGTGCTTGTCTTTGATTGCTCTATTTTCTTTGTTTTTTTTTAATATATATATATATATATATATGAATGGTTGCTCTGTTTTCTTAGCCTATGTTTCTTCATATTATACCTCAAACTCAGATTGTTAGTCATTTGTTACATCCATTTCCATGTTAATTTTTCTCCTTAATTTCTTGAAGTTTCTGCATAAAATTCGTGTTCTTTCTTCTTTAAATTTCTGGTTTTTTAGTTTGTATTTGATTAATTTGCTCCGTTTTCTTAGCTTCTGCTTCTTCATGCTATACCTCAAACTTGGATCGTAATTCTTTTGTTACATCCATTTATATCTCGACTTTTCTCCTTAATTTCTGAAGTTTTTGCTAAAAGTTGTGTTCTTTTTTCTTTAACTTTCTGGGTTATGTGCTTGTGTTCGATTCATCTGTTTTCATCTTACACTAACCTTAAACAATTAATCTATCTTGATTTTGCTCCTTTGTTTAAAATTTGGAATCAGAGTTGGTATTTTTTTTATTATTTTCTGGGTTTTGAGCTTATTGTTAATTACTCGATTCTTTTTGTATCTTTCAGATTATTGATTGATGGTGTTCATTCCAGCTGATCCAAATTCTGCTCCTTTGAAGAGGAAAGACGCAACTTTTCCTCCGATCCCAAAGAGAGGAAGGGTCAAAGCTCAAATTTTTGAGAGCTTGGCCAAGACTATCGTCCATGTCGCCTCTAAGGCCGGGGGAAATCTGATCGGAAGCTCCGTCGACGGCGGAGAAAGTGGAAGTTCTTCCCCAACTAGCCCACCAAATACTCCTGTCATCTCTGATCATGCCAACTAGAGATCATCTTCGTATTGTGAAAAAAAAATAAAGAAAGAACATGGGTTTCCTAGTTTTAGCAGGGACCATGTCATGCGAGTGTGGTTTTTTTTTGCACGATGTCGTTTTGGCCATTTCTTAAAGTTTTAGAGAAGATATGGTTTGATTTAGTTGTTGATTTGTTGTAAAATATTGTGTGATGTCTTTTTTCTTTTTATATTATCAACTGGGTAATGTTTATTTGTTGTATTTTGTTTGTTATATAATGATGATGAATTTTTATGTTTGCATTTACAACTATCTTTTTTTTTTTTAATTTACAAGTTTACTTTGTTGTTCTAATTGGTGGTGATGGATTGGAAATTTGGAATAATGAATTGCCAATTTTCTCTTAAATTAATTGGAGTATATTTTAATTTCTGACACCTTTTATTGCTAATTTTGTTTGGATTTTTTTTATGAGACTATATATATATATGTTGGTGAGAATTTAGCGACTCTTTTTGCAAACTAAGTTTATATATATATATATATAACCATTTGAAATTCATACTAGTTCAACTGATTTAAATTTATATCGAATGGCCAAATTGCTTTTTTTTTAATATTTAAAAAATTATATATTCAAACTCGAAGTTAAAACTTGTAATTAATGAATAATGGACTCCTACCATATACCATTTAATATTTTAGCATTGTAAATTAAGAGCATAGACACAAATTTTCTTTAAAATTTTCCGAAATTGGTTACACAATGAAATTGTTAATTAGTTAGAACTAAAATTAAGAATTAACTTTTTCTTAGGTAGATTTGCTTGTGGCTTCCTTTGTTGATTGATTAGAAATAAGAAATAGTTGCATATATGTTTCTTAGCCAGCAGCTTCATAAGTTGGCCCAATTTTTATAATAGGCAGCCCTATGTATTGGACATAGATGGTGTCCTAATTCCATTTGCCACCCACTTATGTTGACTTTTTGGAATTAAGAATTGGCCTAACTTGTTAAGAAGCCATCTCATATTTTCATTCTAATTTATCCTCAATTTGTTGCATATTCCTTCCCGCAGAAAAATAAAAAAAAAAAAAAAAGAAGAAGAAGAAAATTAAAGAGATATATACTGGAAAGCATAGATAGCTTAAATAGCTTAATTTAAAGGATATGAAAAATTTACATACTATTCCCTCCGTTTTTTTATGTTTGACGTTTAAGGTATTTTGCTAAAATCAATAATCTATTAAATACAATGTATAAATAATTAATTTACCCTTATTAATTTCTCCTTAAAACTCTATTTTTCACACTAACATTCTCTCTCTTCTTAATTATATGGCTTAATTAAATAAAGATAAATATGAGATAAACTAATCAAAAGTATATCAAAATTTTAAAAAGCTATTTATAAAAAAAAAATTTTAACAACTCCTAAACGTCAAACGTATAAAAATGGAGCGAGTACCTATTAGTATTGTATTTAAATGGTCGAGGTTTTAACAAGTAATCGGTTGTTATTAATGCAATAACGCCTCAAAATTCTATTTAAATTTTTAATGATGGTAATTTTCACATGGAGTTCGAATTCTAACTAAATTTAGATTAATCCACTACCTTGTGATTTTATTTTAACGCCTAAAAATTTTTAAATTGACTTAGATATCATATTAATTTACTACTCTTTTCTTCAAAACATATAAATTTATTAAATTAAATAAAAATTAATCTTTTGAAAAATATGAAATTGTGCAGCGCGCACGTATCTTTAATAAGAGAAAAATCTAAAATCGTTTTTCTGACTATTTCGTCCATCTAATGCATGCCTAACTAAAATATAAACAATATTTTTAAAAGAAAACTTTAAGAAACAAAATAATGACTGGGTGAATTTATTGTTGACTGTCATATATATATTTATATATATACAATTGCTGAAATAATATAATAATATATTGATTATTACAAAGGCGACCGTTCTTACCCTTTTTCTTTTCAGAAAAAGGTCGTCAAGAGTTTCCCTTAATTATCAAAACTATAATTTAATTATTTGTCTGATTAATAATTTAGCTAATTATCAATTTCATGAACCCTAGCAAAGTTTGTTGAACTTGTCAAAAGTTTTCTTGAGAATGAAACCTAGCGGTGATTCTACTATTTCACGAGTCAAATTCACCTAAAACATTACTAAAACATGTCAACTCTATAATGGAAAATAAAGTACTGTTTGGCTTTTGAATTTTCCTAAATTTTATCATTGAATCTCCGTAATTTTATTAGTCTTTATTTTCACTACAATTGAGGACCAACCAATTTTAACAGATTCCATTTTCCTTTTTGTTATATTTATTTGAATCTGCCTTTTTAATCAAGAGAAAAACATTTTTATTTTTTCAAATTTTCTCTCAACTGGTTGCTGATTTTTTTCAACCTATACAACGTAATTTCAGCCATATTTTCTCCACATTCAGTTTTATAACGGGCTATTTTTTTTTTTTAAATACATATTCATTTTTTTGAGGATAGAAAGCTTTTTCCTCGTACACTTTTGATACAAAAATCAAAAACTTCTTCAAATCCTAGCCGCAATCAATTTCGTTCTAGATAAAATTAGCCGCAATCAATATCTATTACATATTAGCGACGGATTTACGACAAATTATTACATAATTGAATTTTTTCTTTTACTGTATTTTAAAATTTAAATCCTATATACAATTATCGTTATTTATTTATTTTCAACCTATAAATAACAATGATCTCACACATACAAACATATATTTATTTCAAATTAGAATATGTTCCAAAATACATATATATAGAAAATAATTTGAAACATTACATAATATTATCCTCAAACAATATCTCATGAAACAATAAAATAGTAAATGTTATCGTCCTAATTAGCGTCAACAATATCATCTAAATAAAATAATGATCAAACATCTAGTGCGGCTAATATTACTGGGAAACAGAACCACCACCATGAGCAGATGGAGAATCATTATATGGATGATCATCTTGTGCAGCTGAAAGGACAACATCATCATGTCCAATTCCATCAGTAGCAGTATTAGGCTGATCAGCAACTGGTTGTTGAATCTCCAAATGAGGAAACAATGCTCGAATGGTTTTTGTGACAATTTTCTTGATATCTTCCTTCGTTTCCTCCAACCGCAAGACTGACATATGATCTCATTAATCTCATTTGCATCAAGTTTAGTCACTTTGACTAGACCCTAATGATAAATTTCATCTTACATTTCTTCTCTTGTTTTAATTGGTGGTGGTGTAAATAGAATTACAGACTAAACCAAAAAATAGAATGTAATGGCCTCAATACCGGATCAGCCGTGAATAGTACCTTCCGGCAGTAAATAGTATTTTCCGGACCCGAAAGGACATCCGAAAGTTGAAAATATTTTATTGGACCATTTGAAAGGAATAGTCACAGTGCGCCTATGGTTGAAATTTGAAGTGAATTTGAGGTCAAATAGAGCTCCAAAAGTCAAAAATACAAAAAGGTAGCGAATCAATTTCCTTGGTAGAGAAAGGGACTTGATTTTGCTTAAATAATTAAAAATAGTAAACGAACTCCGAATATCGCCAGATTTTGCGTGCCTACATGAATTTTTATGTAGAATATTTTGGTGATGAGAATGAAATTTTTCGGTGACTCCGGCAGTTGTCGAATCAGATCAATAAGTTTGAATCAGACCGATAACATACTCCGATTGAGCTGAAAATTTACGTCCTACCTATTTTTGATGTTTTAAGAATGATGGAATTAAAATTGAAGTGATTTGAAGTGAGAAAGAGAGAAAAATTGAATTGGGCTTTAAAAATACCTAAATGGGCCTTAATGTTTAAGTGGACAAAATCCACTCATTTAAGCCCAATTTTGGCCTATCAAAAGAGTATAAATAAGGCTAAAAATATGGAGAATTGCTCCAGAAAACTCCAGCATCTTCATCCTCTTTGGTGGCCGAACCTCCCTCTCTCCCTCTCTCTCTTTGATTTCTTCTTCTTTTATCCTAAATCTCTCTTAAACCTCAACATAAAAGATGAAGTTCTCTCTCTCTAGGTCACCCTAGTGGCCTTAAGCAAATGATTTGAGCAAGGAAAGACAAGGAATCAAGTGAAGAAAGGAAAAGAGGTAAGATGGAACTTGAAAATTCAAGTAGTTTTAATTGAGTTTTTGATGTGTTCTTATAGTTTTTGAGGTGTTTAAGCTAATTATGAGATTGGATTTTTCATTTGAGGACAAAAATTTGGTGTTAGGAAGGCTTGAAAATTCGGCCAAAGATGTATTTGTGGAGGGATGGAGTTGTGCTTGGTACCAAGTGAAGAAAAGTGAAGCTTAAGGAAGCTAAAGCATGGAAAAATGTAAGTGACTACAAAATCCTTTAATTTCCCATTTAATATGAATTTTTCTTGATTATGTAACTAAAATAAAAATATGTAAAATTGTTAATTGATGCAATTATGTTAGGATAATTGCAATTGGATTAGAGAAATGATGAATGGAAAGTGAAAATGAAAGAAATAAAAATATTTAGGAAGAAAATTATTGTGGCCGAAAATGATAATAAGGAAAAAATGGTGAGAAATTTGCATGTAAATGATGTATGTTGGCTTAAAATAATTGTAGACATGATAATTGATGTCTATAAATTTTTAGAGAATATTTAGAAATTATTTGAAAATTTTAAAGGTTATGTATAGGGTAGGTATTGAATGAAGATTGTGATTTAGTGTGAATAAAGTGATTATTTTGATGAAAAATGATAATAACCAATAAAGAATGCCTAAATAAATTTTATTGGAATTTATTAGGATTTTATTGAAATTTTTATGTGTATATGTATAATGGAAATAGCAATGCATAATGGTATAAAAATGACTAAAGTGATGAATAAATATGAAAAATAAATTAATGTCAGTGACGAGAAATAAAAAATCAACCGACGGATTTTTTGAAATAATTATTAGGTTGTGAAAATAATAAGAATAATGAATTATTGGAAAATAATTCATAAATAAATAAAAATGATGGAAATAAATTAATACGTAAATAAAAAAAGATAAAATGAGTTTTAAATAGAAAAAGGACTTAAATGAAAAAGAAATAAAAGTTTTGGGACAAAATGGTAATTTTACTAAAATAGGTAATTAACGCGTAAAAATAAGTAAGAAATACTTACTAAGGGTAAAATGATAATTTCGGAGATTTAACTATATTAAAAGATAAAGTTTCCATGGTATGGGGACTAAAATATAATTTTACCCGAAAATGGTAAAAGAAATAATACGCGATGAATAATGAAAGAAATTGTATAATAAAAATAGAAATAAATGAATAATCCAATAAAAAAATCAAATTATGTATTTTTGTGGCATAATATAATAAATTATATTAATAAAATTCCTAATTGTGCGAAATGTAGTAAATAAAGGTGTGACTAATTTATTTCAATAAATTAGTCAATAAAAAGCAGTAAAAGAGTATAAAAGTATAAAATATTTCGCTAGCGATATAAAAGTTAATTAAGCGAATAATTAAACGTTTTGGACAAAAAAACAAAGTGTAATCAGTCAAGCTTAAAAGTATTGGAAAAATAATTCGTAAAGAATTATATAAAAAGAATAAAAGGAAATTGTGAATTATAATGCCATAATTCATAATTTATAATCTGTATAAAAGATTGAAAAGTTTAAGTATCTGAGCGAATTATCGAAGAATAATTCGCAAAAGTGACTGGTAAAAAGAAAGTGAATAAAAGGATAAAAAGCTATTGATTAGTCAAAGGCACAAAAGAATGCATTTGATCAGAATAAAGTATAGTAACAAATAAAAGAAAAAAATTAAAGAGTTTTAAATGTTCAAAAATATTTACAAATGTGACTGATTATGTTTGCCCTTAGCGATAGACAGGTACTATGATTCTTATTTTGGATATAATTGGCTAGTCATAGGGATACCTCTGTACCGCGGTGCAAGTCATGGCGACTTGCTTAGCTATGGGCGGGATCTTTGATCTTCATAGCTTCTGTAAAAGTGAAAATGTATCTGTTTCTGCTCTATGAGACTTGATCTTTCGAGATCATTTCTCTATCTGTTTTGTAGGACCTTCGGGTCCAGTCCCGAGTATTCTTTGTGGGAAATCTGTTATATTGCACTAGGAGCACATCAAAGTGAATAAATTAGTACTGTTTAATTAAACTGAATATAAAGATATAAAAATTATATCGAAAAACGATTCGTTTGAAAGAGAATGCAAAGTTGAAATAAATTCGTAAGGTTTTTGACAAGTGTACTTAAAAAGAAAAAGAAAGATTTTATAAGAATAAAGTATTAAATCAATGTTTAGTTAAGGTTTTATAAGAAATTCAAATATACCATGTTTCACGTGAAAAAGATAATTTTAATTGATTAGTAATTCTTGTACCTTTTACCACTGTAAAGATAATGACAAATCTGAAAAATAATATTAATTTTCCTGCTTAAAGTTAAAAAGTGATGATAGTGACAAAAAGTGAACTTAATGCTTAGGTAACGCTTTTTTGAAAGATAAATTACCTGAAAAGTAAAACGATATAAAGGCATAGAATTATGTAATGAGGGAAAAGTAAAACATAAAAGTTTTAATTAGATAATTAAATATGGATAAATGTATAAAAGAAGAAAAGAAAGTTTGATTGCAAAGTACTCCAAAATAGGTATATCGCTTTGCGATGAAGCTTATAAACCTTTAAACAGTAATGTAATTATTAGAATAAATAATAAAAAGTGAAGTCAGAATATAGATTGAATAATTGACCAGTAAAACAAGTATTAAAAGTAGTTTATTTTGGTACTAGTAAAGACACGAGTACCGATATACATCGCTAAATGAAATAATAATTAAATTGTTATGGCTAAAAGATAAAATGAAAGTACTGATAAAAAGTAAAAGTTATAGAAAAGATTAACGTAAAGAAAAAAAAAGTAAATCTGATATTGATCTACCTAAGAAGATACTGTAAGATAAAGTTGAAAGTTTGGAAACAAAGAACAATGATTACCAAAATACGAGTTAATAACATGACTAACGTTAATAAAAGTAAGAGAAAATGTTAAATGAAATAAGAATAATAGTAGCATAAATTATGTAATTATGCTTATTCTTGGGAAATTCTTGGATTAGTAGTCACCATTGGGTATATTTAATGCTCAGCACATAGTGTTTACTGCGTGGAGGTTCTAGAGTGTTGCGGGAGTACAGTACATTGAAGGTCCAGATCGGAAGAGAAGATTTTTGTATTAGTTAGTATAAGCTTTTGGCATGTATATACTTAGACTATTAAGGTAAAAGATTGTATTGTATTTTGATTATATTTTAATTGTTAATGGATGAGTGGACAATATAAGTTTTTGGTGTGATGGGTGATGTTTGTTTTAATTGTTTATAAGACTGTTGTTTGATTTTAGAATTAATGAAAAAGTATTTTTAAGTATTTCGAATTGTTCGGAAAAAAAAACTTACTATCTTCAGTTAAGTCTCGTTTCGATAAGGACTGTTCCGAGAAGGGTGTTACATAGAATTACAAAGCCTAATGTAAAAGAATTTCCACCAATGCCTACTGGAATCGAGAATTTATGAGAAGCCCCAAATTGAAATTTATGAACCATAAATTCTCAAATTTCCACAATGACATTCATCCAAACACAAATCAAGTGAAGAAAAACAATAATATTACGTGAAGAAATTTTATCGATAATAAGGAGAAGACAAAGAAAATGAAAAAGATAAAGAAAATAAACCACAAAAAATATAAAAAATATTTCTGTTTTAATTTCATATACTTAGTGTTTTAGTTTTTTGTTTCTAACATATTTCCGTTATAAAATTCTAGAATATAATTACATAATTTGTTTTCTTGGTAACATATGTTTATATTAGATTTACAAAAAATAATTCTAAAAAATGTAACATATGATTATATAATAATTATAATAAGTAGTTTATTATTATTATTATCAAAAATGTAAATTTTCTAAATAAATAACTTTAAATTTTGAGATAATTGATAAAAAATTATTATCAAATTATAATATAATTTACAAATTTCTGTTTCAAAATATAATATTCATTTCATATGATCTATATCAAAAATGCATAAAATAGAACAAATTATTTTTTTATTTTATTTGCGACATATTAGCGACTAAAAAATTCGTCGCTAATAATTTTACTGAAATCTAATACTATTAGCGACGCATTTTCGTCGCTAAACCGTCGCAAAAATTAGCGACTAAAAAATTGTCGCTAAAGTTTCTAGTACCTATATTAGGACTAAAAAAGTAGCGACGGAAATGTGGTCGCTAATTCCGTTGCAAAACACAGAGCGTAAATTTATGCCTAAAATTAGCGACTGTTTGTTAATGCCGTCGCTAGTCGTCGCAGAAAATGAACAATAACCTTCCTACGACGGAAGTAAAACAGTTGCGAAACGGTCGCAAATTTGCGACCAAAATAAATACGTCGCTAATTTACAGTTGTTTTTAGTGAATTAAATACAATTATCTATATATATGAAGCTAAGAAAAGATTATGCATACCTATGCCTTTCTTTTGTGTTCAATTGAAATGAAATTAAAAGTTTGAGAGTCATGTAAATTATAGTGATGAAAATCATGAACCAAATAATTAATACTTTTTCCCTTACATGTTCTATAAATTAGCAATTGAACAATATAATAACGAAGAATTGAAAAAGGGATCTTATTTTAATCTTTCTTTTTCTTTTTCTTTGGACTTTTTATTTTTTATATATAAAGGAAGAAGAAAAAGAAAAAAACCCTTGATAATCCAGGTGATATTGTCTTTGTTGGATAATTGATTTGTGATCTGTGCATTGTGAGTCCTTTTCCTGGTAATTTCCAGAAGAAACTTTAGTTTAATTTCTTTTCCAACTTGTTTGATTCATATCTTTCTTATATATATATATATATATATATATATATAGATTCAGGACAATAGTGAAATTAAAATTCTAATTTTTATAAAAATTTGTTAAACCGTTGGATCTACATACTATAATTTTATATTTGTATTAATTTCTAGTGTGGACTGATTACATTAATTTAACGGGAAATTAATGTGCAACAAAAAGAAATTTTACATTATAATATATGATTAATTGCAGAAGTTATCCAAGCACATGTCGATTTATTATTTATTAATAAATATATAAATTCAACTAGTTTAAAGAAATACTTCCTATCGTTGAGTTTGCATCAATGAAAGAAAGGTCAAACTCATTTCTTTCACGCAATTTCATATTTTTTCTACGGTGGTGATAAAGATTGTTGACATTAATTTTGGCCCCCGCATAAAGTTATGGGTTTTTATTTTGTGCTTTTTTGACATAATAAATATAATTTTTTTAACGTAATAAATGAATATCTGAATATAGATATAAACACAATAGCAATATAAGATTTTTAATTGAGTAGATTTTTTTTTATGAAAAGTAGAAGTTTGATTGTTATTTACATCACAAATGGATTATTAATTTTAGACAAGCTTGTTTTGTGGAATATTAATTTCAGAATTTTCACTTTAATAAATAAAGTATTCTTCTTCTTATCTCGAACAACATATTAATAAGGTATTTATTATTATTATTATTATTATTATTATTATTATTATTATTATTATTATTATTATTATTATTATTATTATTATTATTATTATTATTATTATTATTATTATGTCTTTCTTAGAATTGACACCCCACCAAACCAACCCCTTAGTATTTGTCTACTCGTTTTTCAGCTAAGTTCACATTTATCCTTTTCTTTCTTGAAATGGACATTCCATATCCATACCCATGGCCCGCAAAATTTTGTGAACACAAGTGAGAAAAGAATTTTTATTGATAAAATGACACAAAATACCTTAAATCCAAAGTTAGATACTAATTTAACTTAAAAATTATTGTTATCATATAAAAATTTTAAAAATAAAATTGAATTTTTATTGCGTAAAAATTATTTCCAATTTTTAATATTTTTAGCCATAAATATTTTTTTCTAGCTTTGCCTCTGTACATCTAAAAATTGATTCAATTCATTCAGTTACTTCAGTATACTATATATTTTTATTTTTTATTTAATAACTCAGACTTACTGATATACCTTATGCCTTACACGCTCGGAATTATCTTCCACGCACCTTCCGCGCACCAAGGAGGCAAGGATGGCTATTGACTTTCAAATACCACAAAAATTTTTTTTAAGAAAATATTGAATTATTTCTTTATTCGTTCTTCTCTTTTTTTTTTTTTTCTTTTGATAATGATTGTTGGGTTTTTAATTATAAAGTAAAGACCAAAAAGAAAAAAAAAAAAGAAGCTCTAGTACAAAGGCCCAAAGACAAAGACCTTTATTAGAAAGAAAACATTAGTAATAATTTTATGTCTGTGATGTTTTTCCTTTTTCCTTTTTTTAATCAGTTTTCACTTTCCATTTATATTGTTTATGGTAACATAAAACAATAATTATCTTTAAATGATGAAAGAAATTTTCGACTTCTTTATCATAAAATGACTACATAGAATAAAGGCATAAGTATGAACAAAGAATTCGTGGAAGAAAAAGTACATAGAAGTGGCAATTTCTATTTCTGCTTAGACTCCTAAGTTCTATCCTCATCCACCCTTCCATGACGGCTTGACCGCCGGTCGGTCCCAGTTTGTAATCTGCCGGGTGGGGGTGGCCATGGCGGATGTTCAAAAACTATTACTTTTTATCTTTTAATTATATGATTGGATATGTATATCTTCGTCAAATTTATGCCTTTGGTAGGCTAGGATTTGGAAATCTAATTATATATTAAGATTAAAAAAATGACATCTTAATCAAAATAAAATGGCATGTCTCTTTTCTTTTTTAATCAGAAATTTCAAATTCGAGTTTTGGATATATATATATATATATATAAGAATATTTTACTCCATTTGTATGTCAAATTATAAATTAATTGTACTGCAAATGGAATAAAAAAATTAAATTTTGATAAAAAAATCAATTCATTCAAAATCGCTAAAGGGAGTGTTTAACTGATAATAAAGATTTGATCCCCGTAATAATTAATTGTTGATGTAATCATCATCTAATTAGAGTTAAAGGTTGGTAATTATATAATATTTGAAATAAAATATGACACTTGGGGGCTTTATAGAAGATCATGGATAATCCTAGCTAGTGTATTAGCAATTCATAAAATAAGGATTATTTGAATATAATGATGCTTTATGCTCTCTAATCCCTTTGACTATGATTATTTCATTTGAGATCATTATGATAATGCTATTCTATTTAAGTGTAGAAGAGACAAAGGTGAGGCCTAATTTTATATTCTATTATAAATATATTGATGATTGCCATAATAATTAAATAGTACAATATGCTTGCCATCTTTTAGTAATTAATAAAAAACTTTTACGGGTAAAATGAGATTTTCATAAAATATTATTTCCTCCTTCCCATTTTAAAAATTTATTTTTTCTATTTTATTTTATTCCATTATAAATGTCTTTTTTAAAATTTAAAAAATATATTTACATATATATCCCTATTTATTATATATCTTATTAAATATTTTTTTCTTATCACTTTTTACTTTTAATTAAAATTAAATAAAATTTTTGAAAATATAAAAGGATATTTTTATGAGTAACTACACTTTTTTTTATGAAATTAAGATATTTTAATTATTTTTTTAATTTTCGTGAAAAATAGAAAATTAAATTTTAAAATGGGATGGATGGAGTATTTTTTAGTGAGAGATTTTAAATTTAGAATTTTTTCACTAAAATATTTTTAAATATTTTTTATAGTTATATTTACTTAAAATAATTTCGAATTAATTAAATAAGTGAATTTTACAAAACGCGTCTTGGATCCCATTCATCCAGGAATGAAGTCATAAAAGTATTTGTGTTGCATATTCATTTTCAATTTATTATTTTTGTAGTATTACGCGGTTTTGGGAACATATAACCGCAAGACCACCTAATTTATTTATTTATTTTTATTTTACTTTAGTACATTATTATTACTACTTTCATTTTTTATTATCTGTCACTTTTGAGTAAATTTTAAATTCTATTTATCTGTCACTTTTAAACTTTTAATGTAATTTAATTTGCTTTTTTAATTTATTTTTCTTTTTCAATAAAGTCAGAACTAATCAGATTTGATAATTTAGTCTTAATCACGCAATTTAATACTAAATTTAAGTTTATTTATTATTTCTTAATTATAGTGAAAATAACAAAAGTGACCGATAAAAAAATGGAGGGATTATTATTATTATTATTATTATAAAAAGACCGAACTCGCTGAATCTTGCAGGGCAAGGAACTCACAAAGGTAGATTCTCTCTAGATACTCTACCCCCTATCTTTTTTTCCTTATAAAAGAAACAACAAATTAATCTCTTTGATTCATTAATCATAACTTTTACGAATCAGACCACTTCTCTGCGAAAATACAAAGTCTCTCTCTTCTCATTCCTATATTTCCTTGCTTGCTCTGTTTTTTTTTTTTGGTTACAGAGAGGACTTTCCGTGTTCAAATTACTTGACAGAAAATGGAAAACAAAGCATCTCAAAGCAGCATGAAGAGGGAACGGACTGTTCCTCCAAAGAGAGGCCAAATCAAGATCAAGATCTTCAAGACTGTCCTTTCTGCTTTTGCTCTTAATGCCAAAAATCCAAAGGAATTTGGGAATTCCCCCATCTCAACACCAACTACGCCTGCTACCCCAAGTGGATACAACTCCGATTCTCTCTTGGAGTCTTGATTAGGGTTCTTGCTTTCGATCTTCAATTCTTGATTAGTGCTCTTGAATAGTTTTTTTTTGCCCAAAATGTTCTTGTATAGTATTGACTATGTAAATCTTTTGTACCTTAAGTTAATCTAAAAAACTTCCTGTTTGTGGCCCTTTCCTTACCCTTTTTGCCTCTTCACAGTTGAAGACTGAGGTTAAGGTAGCTACCTTGAAAAATTCAATGGTTGCTCAAGAGTCAAAATAACACGTGTTAAAATCAAACTAGGATATATATATATATATGGTAAATAAAAAATGGTATATTCATCAAGATCCAATGTTTTGATAATTACATGAAGGTTAAAATGGGAAAAAAAATTCAGCCATTAGGTGGTGCCTTTCCCACTTGTAATTACTAAGGATGTTTCTTTGAAAAAACAATTGCAAAAAGAATTTGATTAAATATATTGTTATTGGTTTTTCTTACTTATAGAAATGAGATCAATTGATTTATTTCTGATAAGTGATAACTACAAGTGGAAGTCGATGAATTCAGTCCCTACTTCACAGAGTATTAAAAACTATTTTTAATTAAAAAGATAGTGCATATATATATATATATATATAGATATATAGTTCCTCTATTTGCTCATACACATTTTCAATTAGTTCATTGTTGTGTTTTTTATATTTTTCTTTAATTGCTTTCATATATATATAATTGAAAATGTATATGAGCAAATAGAGGAACTATATATATATATATATATATATATATATATATATATATATATATATATATTTGTGTGTATCATGTTTTGATCTTGATAGATGATTAGATATTAGGGACTTTGATATTGGCCTTGAGTGGCAGTTACGTAATAGCAGCATCTTCTAGAAGGAAAAAAAAATATTGCCAAAATTCAGCGTACCCAAGGGTTGAAAGACAAAGCCAAAAATCTTTTTCTTTTTTGTTTTATTTCTCCAATTGAACAAATATATATATATATATATATATATATATATATATATATATATATATATATATATATATATATAGTCCCTGATTTAAAAAGAAAAAACAAAAAGTTATACACAAGCAGTGATGCAATCATTTGGTTTCGTGTTCACTTGTTCATGTCAGGAATTTCCCCACTCAAAAGTCTCACATCATAGGATTTTGGGAAGAGATCTTTCAATTATTTTTTAAATAAATAAATAATTACATCATATTTTTTTGGAGGACCGATTCAATACATTGAATGTACCAAATATATTAATCATGAACCATTGCATGAAAAATAAAACAATATTGTATTTTTATTCAAATATGCATGTTTATTAATATAGATCTTACATACCAAATGTACACTCATTTGTGGAGAACGCCTTTGCATATATCTTGTCTAAAGTTTCTTAAAAAAGGATGAATGTATAACATTTGCCCTTTATTATTGAAAAAAAAGTATTTTTTTTTTATTTTGATACAATATTATCTTTTAATTTTTAAAATTAAATTAATGTTACTTCTCTGTTAATGATATGTTAAAGCGAACCTTATTTTCGCTAAATGTGCAATATACATCTTCTATTTTACTTTGATACAATATTATTTATTAACTTTTAAAATTGAAACGATATTATTTTTCCACACTAACTATTTATTAAGATAGACTAATTTGCATCCATTTATCTTAACATTTATCTTAATATTTGACATTTGACTTTTATTCAAGCATATATAAGATGTGATTTTGGCTCCAAATTTGCACCATCACCCCACAAATTAAGTTATTCTACTTTCTCTATAAAAATTCCAAATCCACAAACCACACATAAAACAAGATCTTATATAAAAACTATCATAAAATACTTTTTGACATTTACTCATTTTTCTACCACGAGAGTGTTAAGGTTTACAGATATAAATTGATATACTTTAATATATTGCTAATGATCGCACAAAATTAAACTAGGGGGCTACATTACATTCTAATTTGGCAAAAGTTAAGATTAATGAATGAAAATATATCTATCTTAATAGATAATTAATAGAGCAGTAAAGTTGCTACAGTTTTGGAAATTTAAAAGTAACATGCATCAAATTAAACTAAAGAAACTATATGCAATTTGGCAAAAATAGAGGCTAAATTTTTCTTAGTGTTTTAACTAAGTGTTGCAGCTATTTTTTCAACCGTTATATAAATTAAAGGTAAGTAAATTGAATATAATTTTAACAATTAGTTGTATAAAAATTTGTAAATATTTTTAATGTTGTTATTTTGTAATTTACAGGTGTTATATGTCCATTAATTTGGCAATTTGCGGAAAAAAGGCAAGTTATTCTATATATTTTAAATTTAAATGTTAGAATAATAAATTTAAATGAGAAACATAAATTTTAAGTAAATGTTGATTAAAATCTGATATAACAATGATTTATATAGTATTACAAATTGCTAGGGTTGAGCAAAAAAATCAAAAAAATTGTTAACCGCAAAATCGGTCCAAAATGAACCGATCTTTTTGATTAACCGATTCGATGGTTGGGGCTCCTGTATATGATATGATGTTTTCATGTCTTGTTGAATGATGTTAATGCAATGTCATAAAAGAATGATATTTTCATGTATGCAATGAAACGCAATTTGCATGTTCTCATGTAATGTAAATGTCTGCCCCTACCCATGTTGTGATATGGTTAATCATATGCTCATACTATTAAGGAATTACTGATAGATGTACATGGCGCCATAATCTAATTGGATCTCACATCTTGAAAACTTCATATAGAGATAACCTCATCAAACTCAGACAACTTCTCTTCTATATATCGCACTAGTATAACCTCCATGCATTCTCTTTTTCCACATATATTATAACCTGATAAGGACTTACATTCATATCATATTCTATCCAAGCTAAACATAGCACTTCAATAAGTACTCTACCTCTCATACACTCTCTATCCATGTCAACTTTCAAATTCTCACTTTATCTAATATTCTAAATAAACATACATATACTCACATTAACAAGATTAATCTATACATATATACACATATTGGAGGGTAAGAAAGCAAAGTACCAGGAGTTTCCTTGATAACATCTGGCTCTATTAGAATTTCAGTCCTGTCAGTTTGTTCCGAAATAGTCAATTCTATAGTTCGATTTCCCTTATGATAATCTACCTTTTCCTATGATTCAACAGGAACATTGAGCTTCCTTTCACTCATTTATGGTGTATCACATTGCTTTCGTGATCATGGGCAATTTACAACAAAATGTTCCGTGTGCTCGCATCTAAAACAAGCCCTTTTTAAAACTTTGCACACACTTTAGTGATTTTTAGAACAATATGGGGAATCTAGAGGCTTAAGCTCTTCGATCTGGCTTAACTAATCTCTGCATAGACAATAATTTATTTGGAATCAACATTAATTGCGTAATACGAGCTCTGTGAGGCCTAAATCCTGGCCCTTATTGGATTATAGAAGATTATGGTTAAATAAGTTAAAATTATAG
Organism: Excoecaria agallocha; assembly: GCA_037975025.1. Taxonomy (NCBI): domain Eukaryota; kingdom Viridiplantae; phylum Streptophyta; class Magnoliopsida; order Malpighiales; family Euphorbiaceae; genus Excoecaria; species Excoecaria agallocha. The sequence goes on along the minus strand of CM075814.1, from coordinate 4,603,576 downwards.
TATTTTGCAATATTTGAGTCAAAGTTCTATGAGGGGTATTTTGGTAATTACGACATATGTATATCTCAGGTATAGTTAAATTACAATTTATAAAAAATGATACAATTGAAGTAAAATAGAAGTTTTGGGATTAAAGTTTAAGAAATATAAGTATTGAGGGTTTAAATGAATAAGGGAAAATTTGAAAATTCATTTAAGGAGATATTTACCCCACTAATTTCTTTTAAGGCTTTTTAAGGAATGGACTTTTTGGTTATGTGGTGGAGATCGGTTCATGGAAAAAAGGGAGATTCAACCTCTTCTCTCTCTCTCCTTCTCTCTTTGATTTTGAATGGAGATGTACATGGCTTAAGGGTTTGATGCATTAGTCCCTTAAAGAAGAGGAAGAAATCAATAGCAAGGAGTTGGATCAAGAGTCTTTGAAAGAGGATTTGAGGCATTAATATTAGGTATGTGTGTGTCTTCATTGATGAGGTTAAAGATCTAGAGTTAGTTTTGTAGGTGAGTAATTAGTAAATCCCTTATATGTGTTTGGGTTAAATCTTAGTAGTTTTAAAGGGGATGAATTAAGGCTAATGGATATGTAGAATCAAAGGATTCTTGTGAGGAAGGAAGAACAAATATTGTAATTACTGAGATTATAGATTTGTCTACTTGAGATTATTGACTTGGTTTTATTACAATGATAGAATGAATTATTGATAAGAGTATGAAAGGTTGGTTTGATTATACATTGCATGTGGTTGTCCTTACTGTAAAAAAAAAGATACAGTAGCTGAATCTAGAAAATTAGGGTGTTACAGTTAGTGGTATCAGAGCGCCTAGGTTTAGCCTTTTCCAAGCAATAGGAGACTAGGAATCTGTTTTTTGCAAGTTTTGATTGATGGGCCTAGAACATAACTTGAAAGTTTGATGACTTGCTATAGATGGTTGACCTATGGTTTTGTTCCTTTTCGAGTAACTAGTAGGATTATGATTCTGAGATAGTGAGATGGCATTGAAAGAATTTTTGGCAACTTTCTCTTTTTGATATTGAAAGTGCTTAGGTGCATTTAGTTTTTGTGATTTAATTATAGTATAGCATAACTCTGTTAATCAGTATATTCAGATTGCTTTACTATGGTGTTTAAGGAAAAGTTCTATATGTTTAGAAGAGCTTTTGATTATTTGCATTATAATGATGCGAAGTTAAGATTCTTAAGATGCTCTATATATTTGTCAGAGTTTTCCCAATCAGCATGGGCAATTGAACATATTTCATATATCAGGATGTGACAGAACATGTACAGTAAATAAGAATACACCTTTGTATTCTATTGCATACATAAAATAATTCATGCCTTGCATAACATCCCACATCATCTGATTAGATATGAATAACATCATATCACATTTCTAGCCCCAGCTGAAAAAGAAAACTGACAGAAAATATAATGAGCATAAGAGTAACTGGATGCCAAGGAAAAGTATTATTGTTATAGAAGAATGAGTTTGTTATGGTTATAAAATACTTATGGTTATAGTTGCTTATAGTTAAAGTAGAGTTTTGGAAAGTTGATATCAATGATAGTATAGATTACCGGTTTGAATTTTAAGGATAAAATTATTTAATAAGGAGAGATTTGTGAGACCCCAATCCTGGCCCTTATCGGATTATGGAAAATTAATGAGGATTATGGTTAAAAAAGTTAAAATTAGAGTATTTGCAATATTTGAGTCAAAGTCCCATGGGGGGGTATTTTGGTAATTGTGATATGTGTATATCTCGGGTATAGTTAAATTACAATTTATAAGAAATGATACAATTGAAGTAAATTAGAAGTTTTGGGATAAAAGTTTAAGAAATATAAGTATTGGGGGTTTAAATGAATACGGGTAAATTTAAAAATTCACCTAAGAAGATATTTACCCCACTAATTTCTTTTAAGGCTTTTTAAGGAAGGGACTTCTTGGTTATGTGGTGGAGATTGGTTCTCAGTAAAAAGGGAGATTCAACCTCTTATCTCTCTCTCTCTCTCTCATTCTCTCTTAGGTTTCAGATGGAGATGTGCATGGCTTAAGGGTTTGATGAGGTAGTCCCTTAAAAAAGAGGAAGAAATCAACAGTAAGGAGCTGGATCAAGAGTCTTTGAAGGAGGATTTGAGGCCTTAATACTAGGTATGGGAACTAGGCTTACTACATTGCTCATGTAAGTTTGTTACGGGAACTTTGTTCTCTTCTTGTATATGTGTGTCTTCCTTGATGAGGTTAAAAATCTAGAGTTAGTTTTGTAGGAGAGTAATTAGTAAATCCCTTATATGTGTTTGGGTTAAATCTTAGTAGTTTTAAAGAGGATGAATTAAGGCTAATGGATATGTAGAATCAAAGGATTCTAGTAAGGAAGGAAAACAAACATTGTAATTACTGAGATTATAGATTTGTCTACTTGAGATTATTGACTTGGTTTTGTTTCAATGATATAATGAATTATTGATAAGGGTATGGGAAGGTTGGTTTTATTATACATTGCATGTGGTTTCCCTTACTATAAAAGAAGATACAGTGGATGAATCCAGGAAATTAGGATGTTACAAGCTTTCTTTCCAAATACAATACTAGTTGAATCCCTTTCCAATACTTCTTTTCTTTTACTTGTTTCCACCATTTTTGTAGTCTTACTTCTTTTTCTCTCGCTTGCATTTTTCTTTTCATCATTTCTTGGTATTCTATGCTTGGTTAATCCTCATAAAACCTATGTAATGGCCTAAATACCAAGTTAATCGTGAATAGTTGTAACATCCTTATACTACCGTACTGTATGTACAGTGATCGAATGTTAACATATTAAGATAGTTACAATTACTATAGCAAATAATACAGTAAAATTATTTTTTCTAAACATTAATTAATATCATATCAATAAAATACAGTTGACAGTAGCAATAATAATTTATAGCTACTCTATACAAAATAGTACTAATACTTACTCATAAAACTCATAACTATCTATACCTAAGTCAGTTATTTTGCTTGAATATATATACCTGCCATGCCTATATTGACACTCTTGCTTGGCATCATCGTTCTTGATCAAAAACAGCTTTTGACCACTTCAATTTTCTACTTTCATAACCTGCATGCAGTAGTAACACTACGTGCTAAGCATTAAAAATACCCAATGGTAGATACAAATCCCAGAATTTCCAATAACATATTCATTCACGCACACACAAGCACACATTTTACACTTTTATTTTGTAACCATATTCATTTAACATTTTGCTTATCTTTTTCTTTTACTTTGTATTTTTTTTAATCTGTCATTATATATATTGACTTTTATTTTACCTTACATTTCAAATGATTTCAGAACATTTCCAATGACTATTGCTTTTTTTATTGCTTCAGTTGGTTATTACATTTGGATCATTTTACATTAATTTTAACATACTCAGTTGTAACTATTTTTACTATATTTCGGTTATACTTAGTACATTACATGCATTATGCTAACAGTAGCAGTAACTTTTGTTACCATTGTCGTTATTAATTCCCGTGTCCTTTGTTTCTATTGAATTCAGTTTCTTAATCCATTTAACTTTTATTTTAACTTACTTTCATTTTCTTTATACTTTCTTTCAGTATTAATCATTCTTTGGACCATTGAATAATTTACAGTTTCTATGCATTTGTTCTTTTCCTTATAATACAGTACTTAAGCCATTTACAATTCTTCTGTTTCTTTCTTTGTTTATAGTCACACACTATTTTCGTTGTCGGTTTCATCATTGCTTATATCTTTAAACATTAACCTTTACCTTTACCATTACGTTATTTAATGTTTCCTTGTTCCAGTTTTTACTTTTGTATTATATCCATTACTTTTCCACTTTTATTTTACTCTATGTTTCAATCTTTTAATTAAGGTCTATTTATGGTTTAGTTTTCATTTCAATATTTGCAATTATAACATTACTTAACTGTTTGTTATTCTTTTTTTTTTGTTCAATCACTTTAGTACAATCTAGGTAATTCAGTTCCTATTTATATTTGTGCCTGAGAATGTGAGTACTATTTTAATTAAATCATTGTACCAATATTGTGTATACATTTTCGTTTGTTAGTATTTTCCATTCATTTTCATTTTAATTCATTAATTATAGGCGCCGATTTTGACCAGTTATCAATTATTCATTTTACTATCACACTACCACCCTTGTACTTTTATTTTGGTAATTAGCTATTCGATATTTTATCAGACATTGCAATATAAATTTTATACATTATAATTGACTTTCATTTTTGCTTTATTATTTTCATTCCTTGATGAATAATTCAATTCAAATTCAATTTCTTTCTTTGGCATGCCCCTAGTATCAATTCGGTAAAAATCTTTGAACCAGATATACAGGATCAGTACATTTAAAGTGATTTCGAAGAACCACTCAAACATTACATTCCATTCACATTTCAATAGTTCAATCAGTCAATAAATCTTCATTGGCCTATTAAAGCGAGTCGTCATGACCCGTACTGCGGCTTTATATTTAATATTCCTATGGCTAACCAACTATATTCTATACTAGATTTAACTATAGTTGTTGATATATAACACCCATTATACCAGTATGTCGATCTGATATTACTATAACACCTACAAGTTGAGTGACATACTTCCTAAGCATTTACATAAATCAAGCTCAACTAGATTTATTCTCAGACTTGACAACAACAGAGGCAATTGGGAACAACATGTTGTTACCATCAGCTGAACTTGCAATAATAAGTATGTTGGAATTTTCTAGTTAAGAAGGTATCGTCGATCAACAGAATTGGCTTACAATGAGCAAATTAATCAATGATTGATTTAAAACTCCAAAAAAACCCATTAAAATTACTTTACAGAGGGCTCTTAACATTTTTTCATCATAAACTCATAAATAGTTTTGGGATTGTAAGTTTGTAAAGCAACTAAAAAACATGGCAACTTTTAATAGGACTTAACATAATTGCCAAATATAGACTCTATAGCTCTCATATTTTTGTACCAAGCCTTATGGCATGATACTTTAGAATTAAATTGCTACTTAATAGCAGTAATAATAACATCAATAGGTAAGGTCAATTTTTTACTTACCATACACATGATGCAATTGAGAATAATTTGAGTTAATTGTTTGTGATCTATTGATACATTAGTAATAAGGCATGAATGTAGTCCCTGAAACCTTGTGATAGTTCAAATTGGACTTATTCCTTTTTTGGCAGCCATCATCAGCTTTAGTGCACCGTAAAATCCAGTAATATAGCTTGGATTCAACAACTCTGAAGTCTACATTTTTCATTATTGAGTACTTTTTCACAGAAGATTTTACTTCAACCTTGCTATGAAAAACCAAGTTGATCAAGAACTCGGAGATACGCTTCCAAGTGTTAAAGTGAATATCTTTGAAAAGATCAACTTAGAATTCATCAAAGTCAATTTCTATGTAGTGCTCTAATGAAAACACAAAGTTAGCCCTGCCTGTCTCCTCAATTGGATGTATGGATGCTAAGGGACTAGCATATTGCATATGATCAAAATCGTTGCCATCACTATCTTTAGTCATGTTTACAATTTCCGCCTCTGCATCATCATTGGGTGATAGATAATCATTATACATTGAAATATCTTCAAACTCATCCCATCTCCTAAATTAATTAATGATTCATTTTCATAATCTGCAGTAATGGAAATATAGCAATGTCCCTTATTTGCATCCATATTTTGAGTATTGCCAAAAAAGTTATCACATGGTAAATCACTATCTCTTCTACTAACAAACTGCCAATGCTCACTAGGAACTACATCTAGCATCTGCTAAATAGGAGGTCATTGATTGATATCTAGGAAATGGGAAACAAAATGCCTTTGATCGTATATAGGTATATGGAAAATAAAACATCATTAACTTTCATTAGGTATATAAAAAACATAATGTCATTGACTGACATCTACTACATGGAAAATTAAACGGCATTGATTGTTATGTTCTGTCTTATGGCTTCGCTCTACACCTATTCCCTCGACAAAATTCCTATCATTAGAATGACTTTTTGATTAGCTTCCAAAAATTGCTTTGCTAAGAAAATCATCAACCCTTTGACTTATTGATCACCTAGGTTGACTCATCCGAGCAGGAGGCACATGGCTAATTGATCTACGTAAATGACCTTGTCCTAAACTAACACTACCCTCCATTCGAACTAACTCACCATCTCGTCAACTAATAGACTATCTTGGCTGACTGGCAACATCATCACCTCAGTGGCTATATATGATCATTATTATACACTTTCATCCAAATTTTGTAATGCATCTCTGCTAAAATTAGATTGAGAGAACATTTCAATATTTTGACGACTGACTAACTACCTTGATTGACTAGGACCAATTTTATTTACGTATTGATGATGATCTGCCTCGATATTTTCCATTTGCAATGCTTCACTTGTAAATTGATATCCGTATGCATACGGAGGTCGACTAGCTCCTGCAATCCCTTACCAACTACAACAATTAATTCCACCAATTTGTAATCATCATATCTCTTTAAATTATCATATATTGCATCTATATCATCGTCATCCACCAAATTGACCAACGTCCAACATAACGATTCTCGATTATATATTGGACTCTTGTAAATAATTCTGAATATCATACCGTTAATACCTAAACCCAATTTAACGTGAATTTTACGGACCAATTCAGGAAAAGTCAGCTTATTTTTAACTTTCAATCTCCTTGTAATGGCATTTGGACCAGATACGTCATATTGAAAACCTAATACTCAGTAACCTATTTCTCCTCCTATGTGCAAATAAAAATCTGTATATGTTGACATCTTTTAATTACCAACAAGGAAAAAAATTAAAAATATTTTATTAAATCCATCTTTTATATATTATGTAATAAACCATTTTATTATATAATACATAATAACATATTAATATTATAATTAAACTTATAGATACTTACGTTACAAAATATTGTTATACTTTGTTGTCAAACGTTCTAAAATTATAGATGCTTAAGTTATGAAATATTGTTAAACTTTATTATGTACAATTTCTTATTTTTACAATATAATTTTGTCGAACTAAAATTAAACATTATTATTTTAAAATGTTTTATATAATTTTTTACAATAAATCACTATACCTAAAAATACATTATAGTTTAAAAAATATACTCATCATGAAATTTTAATAATGACACAATATTCTTAAGTTATTCAAATTTTATAAATAACATTTAATATAAATATAATAAAAAATTACAAATATTCAAAACAATTAATCATATATAAATTATACTTTTTATTGTTTTCATAAGCAATATTTCAAAATTGCACTTATATTATATTTATATTCACCAATTCATGTTTCCAATTACAAATCAAATTTTCACTCATTTTTATTTAATTTTTTAAAAATAATTTTAAATAATAATAATAATAATAATAATAATAATAATAATAATAATAATAATAATAATAATAATAATAATAATCGACGATTTAAATTTATTAGGAAATTGAAATTTTTAAGAATTTTTTTATGAGATTTAAAAAAATGCACTTAGAATGATAAGTTTACTATGTTAACATTTATTTTTAGATAGTGAGATATTTTAAGTGAACATATATCCAAATTTGAAGGAAAATTTATTTAAGCAATATTTAAAAAAAATAAAAATTAGGGTGTATCAAAAATTAATTAAAAAGATGGGATGAATTTCAATCCACAACTTATTATTGAGGGAGCAAATATTGACATGCATGTCTAACTTTTTTCAGTGATTGTGAAAAGTATCAGACATGCGAGTCCATATTTGATCCCACAACAACAGGTTGTGATATTGAAATTCACCCCATTTTTACAAATAATTTTTGACACATCTTAATTTTTTAATTTTTTTAAATTATTATTTAAATAAATGTCCTGTCAAATTAGGATATATGTTCACCTAAAATCTCACTATCTAAAAATAAATGTTAATATGGTAAATGTATCATTCTAGGTGCATGTATTTAAAATCTCATAAAAAAATTCTTAAGCATTTCAATTTTTTTTATAAATTTAAATCGCCAATTATAATATGGATATCATATTGAAAGTCACTACAAAATGGAACTGTTACACAAAATATAATATTAGATATTTTATTTATAAATATTTATGATTAAATCGATTCAGTTTTATATATTTTCAATAACACTCATAATAATTATAATTTCTATTTTATATGAAATATACAGATGTAATAATAATAATAATAATAATAATAATAATAATAATAATAATAATAATAATAATAATAATAATACATATTCATTTATATTTTTCAATGTTACCTACATATATATTAAAATAAATAAATATACCAAAATTAATAAAATATCTTATTGCAATATAGCTACGCAATTGCAGTCTATTTAACTTTTTGATTGAGAATTTCAATTTACTTCTGCATTTTAGTAAACAAAACCAATATCATTATAAAAGCAAACTAAAATTAAATATATAAAATTAGGGTGAGCAAAAAAAATAGAAAATATGGTTAACCGTAAAATCGATCTGAAATCGAATCGATTTTTACGGTTAATCAATCTGATGAATTCGGTTATGATTTTTAATTTTTACATTTTTTGTTAATGATTATGGTTTAGGTTTTTAATGTAATACCCCTAAAAGTACCCTAGGAGAGATAGGTGATTATTCTGCATGAGATAGAGATTAATTATGTGACTAATTAAAGGGAAATTATAAATTAAGGATATAATTGAAAAGTCAAAGTAAAAGAATTGTGGTAGAAATGTAATAAGTGAAAGATTATAGATTTAATTAAGAAGCAAAAATATGAAGAGGGACCAAAGTGAAATTTTGCCAAGATTTTTATTGGCAACAAATGGGAATTTGGCACTTGTGAGGCTGGAAAGGAAAGAAGAAAAGCTTGGGTTTTTACTTGATTTGGCCGGCCATATTGGCCATAAAAACAAAACACAAGTTTTCTTATTTTTCTCTTGGTTTTTTTCATCTTCTTTCCTTTTCAAGCCTACGTGGATGCTGTTCCAAGTAGAGACAAGTTGGTAGATGGTAGAGATGAAAAAAGTAAAGAGAAGGAGAAAGGAAGATAGCAAGAAAGAGGAAGAGAATGAAGAGAGAGATTAAGGGAGCAATATAAGGTATGGGAACCATTTTTGTGTGTGTATGTTTGATTTCAGATATAAAATTCATGTTTTTTGATGTAATTATATGAGTTACACATGAAAAATTTAGGTTGGATGTGGTGGGAAAACCGAGCTATACATGAATACTTTGAAACTTGAAATTCTGTTTAAAAACTCATATGAACAGTTTGTACTATTTTGAGGATATCTTGAGTTATAGTGATTGGAATTGAGAAATTCAAATTGGAAATGAAACTAGACTTATAGATCTTCATTTCTTATGAAGAACACAAAACCTGAATCAAACTTTAGGATAGAGAAAATCTTGCTTGAATCCGGGTTTTGACTGCTGCCCTGTCACTAAGAGCAGTCTTCGGTTTTTATGAGATATCTTGAGATTTATAGCTCTGATTGAGATGATTTTTGATGTTTTAGAAACTAGAAACATAGGGTTATAACTTTGTAGAAGACAACTTTTTCAGAAAAAGTCGTTTGGTATGCCTAAATTGAGGTACAAGTTGATATTCTTAACCAGTCTGCAGGATTTTGTGAGTAGAGGAAGTGTGTTTGGGTCGTCGCCCTCTGTCGCGAGCGCGACACTTGCCGCGAGCGCGACAACACACGCTTGTTCCCTATATTTGCCTATTTTTTTCCTTTTTCTACTATAATAGACTATCCCCCATGTGTTATTACTATAACCGGGCATAATAGACCTTAGAATACGAGTTTACATGAATGATAAACCCGAGAATGTACCACATTCAATTTATATATACATAAATTATATATATTGAAATGAAATGTAAAGGAAATATTTGTGAAATAATAATATGTAAAGCATAAGATTAACTATTCTTTCTTAAAACATATAGTTTACTTTAAATACAAAGTATATGATAATGCTCAACCATAAACATATGAAATGTGTAAGTAATAAAAAGATAAAGTTATAGTAATTGATATATGAAAGTATTTACTTGAATATGGTTGGGTTATATCGATTATCTGCATGTGCTGTTGATTGTGACATGATAGTTAAAGAATATTATCCTATTGTTTGATTTATCATTCCATATGATGAATTGTATACTATAAATCAAATGATACATGAAATATGATTATTTGCCTGCACATAAAGACTTGATTGTGGATAGATAGGCATGCCTATAGGGTTATAGTTGCAGCTGCTATAGTCCGACTCTTATGAGTCCATAGTTTGTCTCTATATGAGACTATAGTTTTGGCCCAATGGGTCCACAGATTTGATACCTTTGGGTATCCACAGATTCGATACCTTCGGGTATCCACAGCACCCGTTATCCACACTCATAGGACTTTAGCAGGCATCTCACAGTAGGAAATGAACAGTGTGTGTATTTATGTTATACTGATAAAGACGTTATTATTTCATTATGATTTATTTTCATACAGTAAAGTTATAACATTAAATCTGCTATGTGAGTTATATTATAACTCTTACATGTTAATTATAATATCTTGACTTTATTATTATTTATTGTGTGCTTGAAAACAATCACTGTGAGTGGTTGTTCCTACATGTATTGTTCCCCACTAAGCTTTATAGCTTAGCACGGGTGTTCATCCGTGTAGGTTCAAGAAGTGTTGCTTCGTGGGGGACAAGGCCAACACCAGCTAGGAGGAGAAGTTTAGGATGTCTAAATTGTATTGTTTTCTCTTTTGTGTTATGTAAATCTATGAAAATATTGTAATGAACATGTTCTGTAACTATTAATTCAAAATATGTCTACGTTATAACAAAACATATGTTTATGCAACTTGTTAAAATGAATGAATTAAATGTCAAAGAAGAACTAATTAGATAGTTTAAAGAATATATTATGTTTATTATATGTATTGTTTATTAAAATATTAAAATAAGTAATAGTTAATCCGGGTAGACTAGTATGGTCCTTACATTTAAGTACCGGTTAACCGTTAGTCTACGGTTAACCGGTTCATATATATATATATATATATATATATATTATTTTTATATCTTCAATTTTTCTCTATTTCTTTTTAAAATTTACATAAAATAATACTTTAAAATATATTTACATTATATTTTATTTTTATACCTTAATTTTTTATATTTTCCTATAAAATTTATATAATACTTTAAACTAAATTTATATTATATCATTCTCTTTAATTATATAGAAATATTTATATATAGTATACAATTAACTTATATATATATATATATATATATATATATATATATATATATATATATATTGATATTCATATTTTACTTAATAGCTTTTAATTACGTTATTATCCAAAATTTTATTTGACTTAGAATTAAACATAGTAATTTTCAATAAATATAAAATTTATTTTATAATATTAGCTATTAATTTATAAAATATGAATTTTGGCTAGTAAATTATGTTTATTTCTTAATTTTTATATTAAATTACTTTATACATTGGAAATTGAATTAAATTTTATCTAATTTTTTATATAATTTTATGTTATAAATTTTAATGGTTAATCGAAAAATATTGGTTAATCAAACCGAAAAATTGAAACCGATTGACTGATTAACCGAATATAACGAACTGATTAATGGTTAATAATTTTTAAAAATCAATATTAATAGACTGGTTAATTTTTTTGCTAATGGACCGGTTAACCGATCCATACTCATCCCTATATAAAATCACAAACAAATAAATATAAATTTTACTAATATTGCATGCTGAGGTATGTTTGGTTCACTGTATTGTATTAGCATGTATAGTATTAACCTGTATACTATTAGCCTGTACAATATTAGCCTGTATTATATTATACAGTGTTTGGTACAAAATTGTATTAGCATGTAATATTGTATACTATATTTGGTATATAATATCGTAATATATTATTTTTTAAAAAAATTCAAAAAGATACAATTAAATTATTTTTATTGTAACTAATTTAGATAAAAAATTATTATCATAAAATAAAATTTTTAATACATCAATTTTTTATTAAAAAATAAAAAATTTAATGGAAAGTGACTATTTATTATTAAAAAGATCGATATTTTTAAAGTCAAAATTAGATTAAAAAAATAAAAAAATCTAAACAATAAATTTGACGAAACATTTGAGAAAAAAAATGAAAGAATTTATCAATCATAATATAATTTTATATAATAGCTATTAAGTTATACATTCAATATTATAAGTTTAAAGATTTGATCGCAGTGTGGTAACGGTGGTGGCGGCGATAATGATGATGACGGCAACAATCATGATGGAAGTGGTGATATGGCGGTGGGGCTACATATGTGGCAGTGGAGGGATGGTGGTGATGATGGCAGTATGGTGGTGGGGCAATGGCGGCGGCGGTGGCGGCGACAGTGGTGTGGTGGTGGTGGTGATGGTATCAGCGACAGCGACAGCGGTTGTGTTGTAGTGCATGGTGGCGGCGGCTGTATGGTGGTGGAGACGACGATGGTGATGATGATGGTGTTAGCGGCGATAGCAGGGTGTGGTAGTGGTTGCAGCGACGATGGTGGTGGACGATATTTAGTATTAATACGATATTTACTATATTATATAAATTCAAGAGTATAATATATTATTTTGTAGAGTGTATATAGAATAATGAGACTTATGGTGTATTATATTATACTCATATTAATTTTTTAAAAAATCTTTCAAATAATATATTTGTATTAACTTATACTATATTATATTATTACGTGTGCAATTCAGTGAACCAAACGTGATCACAATAAATTAAATTGCAAAATCAATCAAAACTCAATAGGTGAAAAATATATTGCAATTTAAAGTGAATACTGCACTCCGAAGGCAGGGTTTATATAGACATTGGCGAAAAAAAATGTCAACGCAAAAATGATGAAAATCTTGAATTTTAACTAATACTGTTGAACAATGTAGCAATTTCAGAGTGCAAATTGACAAATTGTGTCAGTTGGTCTCACGATATGAAACCTCTATATCTGGCAATAGTTTTGCAAAAAGTACTAATTCTGTAAATAAATTTTGCTGGATCTTATTTTTGTAATTTTTTAAAGAATTCTCCAATCGAGCATGTATATATATATATATATATATATATATATATATATATATATAGAGAGAGATAGAGAGAGAGAGAGAGAGAGAGAGAGAGAGAGAGAGAGACCTTGATTTAAAAAAAAAACCTATACACAAGCTGTGATGCAATCATTTGGTTTCGTGTTCACTTATTCATGTCAGGAATTTCCTGCACTCAAAAGTCTCAAATTATAGAATTTTGGGAAGCGATCATTCAATTGTTTTTTAAATAAAATAAATAATTACATAATATTTTTTTGGACGAACGATTCAATGTATTGAATGTACCAAATATATTAATCATGAACCATTGGATGAAAAATAAAACAAATATATTGTATTTTTATTCAACTATGCATGTTTATTAATACAGATCTTACATACCAAATGGATACTCATTTTTGGAGAACACCTTTGCATATATCTTGTCTAAAATTTCTTAAAATAATTGTATAATTTTTTTTTTCCTTTTTCACTGAGCTGCTTGAATAAAAAAAAATTGGATGATTGTGTAAAATCTTCATTTTATCATTGAAAAAAAAAGTAATATAGTTTTTTTATGCAATATTGTCTTTTAATTTTTAAAATTAAATTAATACTACTTCTCTGTTCATGGTCTGTTAAAGTGAACCTTATTTTCACTAAATGTGCAATAGACAACCCCTATTTTACTATGGTACAATATTATCTATTAAATTTTAAAGTTGAAATAATATTATTTATCCACACCAACGATATCCTTGTTAAGATAGACTAATTTTCATCCATTTATCTTAATATTTGACATTTGACTTATATATAAGATGTGATTTTGGCTCCAAATTTGCAGCATCACCCCAAAAGTTAAGTTACTGATAATACCCAAAATAAAATTAATCATAGGACCGGCTCATTAAAGATCCACGAAAAGGTCTAAAGTCAGAGGTCCAAAAAGTCCAACACTCAAATGTATAAATATGACAGGTACAAATATAACAAGAGAGCTCTCTCTCTCTCTAACTCTTCATACTCTCTCTATATTAAGCTTTCTCTCCACACTTCGATAGCTAACTTAGGCATCAAAGCACAAAAGTCCAGCAAGATCGGACTAATTTTCTTTTTTACAGGCCATTAAAGCCTCTCTTTTTATGGCTGATAATTTCTCTTTCTATGATAAAATTTTGTGTTTTATGAGTTACTTATTATACTTTCTCTCTAAAAATTCCAAATCCACAAAACATACTTTATCTATTTGTCATTTATTCATTTTTCTACCATGAGTTATATATTTAAAGGTCACATCATTTTTTATGTGTCATTTATTAGTGAAGACAATATTTTTTTTTTTTTTGATAGGAAACCTCAGTAAACATAATTAAGAACAAATAGAGTTTACATCGTCTAATAAAAGTTAAGAAATAAGGGAAGGAAATTCTTCAACCCAAATTTGAATAGAAGGATAAGGGGGACTGCTCTTTACTAAACTATGAGCCACATGGTTACCTAATCTCCAAGAACAAGACCAGCAGCAGCAAGAAAAGGATCTACTTAAAGATCGAAAGTCCTTCAAAAGGCTACCAAAATCGTTGCGAACCTCAGTGTTACCCATCAGGTATTCAATAACATGCTTACTGTCAGATTTAGCCACCATTCTCGAGAACCCCAGATCTCTTGCAATTGAGAGACCCCACAACAAAGCTATTGCTTCAGGTATATAAGAGTTCCAATTACCCATCATTATTTTGTGACCACAAGCCATGACTTGTCCTTTCTCGTTTCTAAACACCACTCCCAAACCGACTAAATCAGTCCCAATTAAACATGCATCCGCATTCAGCTTGATCGTGCCTGGCTGGGGGGGCTACCATTTACACGCTTCATCACAAACAGGTCTAGTAACATCATTATTTTGACAAACTGTAAGAAATTCCTCCATAGAGTGTCTGGCTGAAGAAAAAACCTGAGAATCTGGGATGGCTGAGTTATCATGGAGTAATTTATTCCTTGCAAACCATAAATTGTAGCATAAGAAGGAAAACAAAAAAATTTCCTCGTGGCTAAGACACTCCATCAAAGCTAACAACCACTCTTTAAAATTCCCAGCCTGGATTCCCATGGTGGGCAGACCTGCACGTTATCAAACTTGCTTAGCAAAGAAACAATCCCTGAATAGATGAATTGTTGATTCCACCTCGTTGCACCTGAGGTAACAAATAGATTCCCCCAATCCATGATGCTGCAGGACCTTCCTAACAGAAAGTGAGTTCAGAGAAGCCCTCCATAAGAAACTACTGACCTTTGGTAGGACATTAATGTTCCAGAGATTTTTCCAAAATCGCCAATTCTGATTCTCTGATGTTGAACTAACACTCTGATCTTCATGCATCAACAACGCATGGCGGTATCCACTCTTAACAGCATACTGACCTATCGAGTGGTAAAACCAAACCAAGCGATATGTGTTCCCTACTAACCCAACTGGAATCTTTTCAATATGATCCATATCAACTGAAAGAAATATCTTGTTAAGCAAATCCCATTTCCAGGTACCCCTTTCGTGATCAATGAGAGTGGCTACCAGTTTGTCTCTTGAACTCGAATTGCAGGGGGTAATTATCGTAAAAGATAGGGGTTGTGGTGTCTGTTTATCTTGCCAAATCTTTAGATTCAAACCATTACCCACTTGCCAATAGGTCCCCGACATCAGTAACTCCCTCCCAGCCAAAATACTTCTCCAAGTATAGCTTGGACTAGCCCCATCTGCATCTCAAATAAAGAAGAACGAGGAAAGTCGTGAGCCTTGAGGACTTCAGCTAACAGAGAGGTTAAATTTGTAACTAAACTCGAACTTTGTTTTTTTTCCAGTAATGCCTTGTTAAGATAGCGAAAATCTTATAAACCAATACCACCTTCAGATTTCGATTTATACAACTGCTTCCAATTACAAAGGTGGATCTTATTCCCACTACCGCTGTATCCCCACCAAAATCTACATATGAGGGCTTGCAAGTCCTGACAAAGACCTATAGGTAATAAAAAACACTACATGATATATATTGGTACAACCTGGGCAACCGCTTTAATAAAAAGCTTTTTACCGGACTAGAAGAGAAGTCGTTCTTTCCAACCTTCCAATCATTTCCATAACGGATCCTTGATCATATAAAAAACCATTGTCTTTGACCGACCCGCCCCAGTTGGGAGATTAAAGGAGCACCTGTTAAAACCCGCAACCTATGAAGGACACCAGAATTAATAGTTGAATTCAATAAGCCTGTGAGACCCTCGATGCAAATAAGGAATAAATAAGGCAACAACGGATCTCCTTGGCATAAACCATGAGAAGGCTTAATATAACCCACTGATTTCCCATTAATTAACACTGAATAAGATGTCGTCGTTACTAATCTCATGACCATGTCAACCCATTTGTTCGAGAAACCCAATTTTCTCATAATGGTGGATAAAAAAACCATTCCACCCTATCATAGGTCTTTGTCATATCAAGTTTGAGTGATATATACTTCCTTTTACCTGACCCCCCACTCTTCATATAATGGAATGCTTTGCAAGCCACTAATGCATTGTTTATTATCAGCCTTCCTGGTACAAACGCACTTTGTCTCATCAATAACATTCGATAAAAATGATTTCAGTCTATTAGCTAACACTTTTATGGCTATTTTGCATACTACATTGCAAAGGCTACAGGTCTGTATTCCGATATCAACTTCGGGTCCTTCACCTTTGGAATTAGACAAATTAAGGTATGGTTAAAGTGCTCAGGCATTATACCCCCCTCAAGAACATCCATGACCATTCGAACCCTCGTTGTCAGCCTGCAACGTTTGGTCAAGTCGTAAAATCCCTCTACCTAAGTTGCGCAGGCTGAACCTTCGTTGCAATCTCCAGCTATTCATCATGGTAGTACAAGCATTTACATCTATTACTTTGATGTTCAGGACTTTCCCCACGAGGCATAGAGAAATCTTTAGTCACTGCTTTATATTGGTGCATTCATCCAATTCCATTTTTGCAACTTGATTTTCCTCTTCAGTCAGCTACATCGATGAGAACAGAGAGTCTATATTTTCTTGATTTGTCATTGTAATTCACTCAGTAAAAAAAACACCTTAGCTGCAACTAAGGAGGAGAAACCCTAAGGGGACTCTTAGGGAGCGAGACCTCTACAAGCGAGAGGAGTTCGTGAAAACAAAATTAAGTGTTAAGGTTTATAGACATAAATTGATATACTTTAATATATTGCTAACAGTGGCACAAAATTATACAAGGGAGCTACATTACATTTTTGGCAAAAGTTAAGATAAAAAAATATATCTATTTTAATAGATAATTAATAGAGCATTAACGTTGCTACAGTTTTGAAAATTCAGAAGTAACACACACCAAATTAAACTAAAGAAACTATATGCAATTTGGTGAAAATATAGGCTAAATTTTCCACCTTCGTTATCAACCAAAAAAAAAAAGACTATCACCTTTTAATAGATAACTCGCTTAATTGGTCAAATATCATATTAACTCCTTAAATTTTTATAAAAATGTAAATAATATCTTATATTATTAAAAATATCAAATCACCCTCCAAATATGTTAAAAAATATTAGATTATACCGTGACACTGATGTCACATAATTTTCCTTGAAAGTTAGCCCGTGATACTATTCATGCAATTTTTGTAAAGTATTTTGTGTTTTTGTAGAGAATAGAATAGATTGCTATTTTTAACAAGTTTAAATGTATATGATAATTTTGGAAAAATTTATGAATTATTCTTAAAAATACTTTTTTAAGACCCTAATATATACTTAAAACAATGGTTGGCACCAAAATTTTTTATTGATCCCACTTGCGTTGTGGTTGGTATTTTTGGAAACAAATAATAATAATAATACAATTTTTTTGTCATATGCTCGCCATATAGTCAGATGATTGAGCCATGCTGAGCTTTCGCAACGACGAAAGTATATACACATGTCAGGTTCAAATTTATTACAATTAAAAAAATATATGACAAAATCTATTTTTAATTCTCTGAACTATTAAAATTTTCAATGTTAAATCTCTTTATAAAATTTTTGTCTTTATATTTTAATGTTAAATAACATTTCTTATGACGCATATATTTTAACCGTTATTAATGATAAATCATCTATTGGTAGAATCTATTTTCGATTAAAATTTTAAAATTTTTATATTGAATTTAAAATTTTTAAAATTTTTCATATGGATCCCTTTATTAAAAAAAATACATCTTTTAACAGCAATTGAAATAAACTCACGTTAATAAATTACATGTTATCTTATATTCAAAGATAATGATATAATTAAAATATTTTTAATAAAATAAAATATAAAAATTTTAGAGACTTTAAAAATGAGTTTTGCAAAAAAAGACATTGGTATGCGACAGGAAATAATAATAATAACAACAAATATTCATGTCATGTTATTTTCTTTGCCACGTCGAATTTGAAATACATTTTTGACCCCAGAAAAGGAAAAAAATATGATATCTCTTTCTCTATTGTGGATATGTCAATCTTGAAAAGCTAATTTAAAAAACAAAAAATTACCTTTTTTCTTTTTTAGTATTTAGCAAAAGTGCACTGAACCGAATTAGAAATTCTTAATATAGCAATACAATTCACATAGATATAGTAAGCCTGGCTTGGACTGCTTTAACGGTCATTTCTATATTTACTGTTTTACTCTTAGCATGGAGAAGAAATGGACTGGAAGAGTAATACTAATTGTGTTTAGAAATCTTACTGTATCAAGATGTCTTTTTCACTGCGTGTTCCTACCAGAGGCAAATTGGACAAGTTGTATTTACAAAATGGAATAAGGCCGTTTGTGTCTTTTTCTGATCGTACGATATTCGGATTTGAACTGGAAAAAAAAGGGCTTGCATTCCCCACACGGTTTCTACTAATATTACTTAATGGGTTTGGAATATTATTAATTTTAAAATGAAGAAAATATTTTTTTTCTTGAATTAATAAATAAATGAAAATTAATTAAATTGATGCATGAAACCTTGAATTTACCTTTGAAAGTCTGTGTACATAGAACCATTATACTAACTAAATAAATTAATCGTAGTCATTTTTGAAGTTATTCTATTCTACTTTAGTTAATTGTGAAGTAGAGTATCCGATTGAATTCAAAGTAAACAATTATTTTCTCATAAATATTGAGCTTATGGCGATGTGAAATAGAACAGGATTTCTATATAAAAATATTTATGTCCACATCCAATTCGTTATATACATACATGAACATGTCAATTGGGTGGAGCCTACATAATTTAACAAAATTACAATATTTACTTAGATCTTATTTTTTAGATAATGGACGGAGCCAACAAAATAATAAAATTATTATCTTTGCTCGGATTGGATATTTGAGTTGGACCGTTCCTAATTTCCTTGCTATAACATGGTAACTGTTTTTTCTCTTCTTTTGTTCTTGTTTTGAAAAGATAACGACGTGGTATAATTTCTCATTTCCTAAACATTGCTACTTTCTGCATTTTATATTTTAGTTCATTAAACAATATCAATTTGCTGAGAAGTACTCAATTAATTGACTACATTATTTTGCATAAATTAATCTTCTCAATATTAGTATTGAAAAATGTGATATGATAAGAGAGACTTAAGAATATAATTGAAATGCCAAGATAGTTCAGAAGATTAAAAACAGAAAACGATTGATTAAAAAAATAGAAAAAGATAATTAATGCTCTATTAATTTCTTTAACAGGCACTTGAAACCGAACACAACAAAATCTTGACAATTTTTAAGGTTAATTTTATCCGTGATCATTAAAATTTTACGTTTATAACGTACATTACGATCACTATAGTATAATTTATAATGAAAAAATATACAATATAAAAATTATAATAATCAAAAAATCAAAAATTTGATTACCGAAAAAAAATATAATTTTTATTTTGATTAATTAATCAATTTATTTAATTATTTTAATAATACAGTTTGTATGCAATCAACTCAGCTATTTCTTGATTTGTATAACATCAATTAAACCAAAAAAAAGATGAGTTATTTTTTTGGTTGCCGAATTCTCAATTTTTCGATTTTTGTAACTTTTTTATTATAAAATAAAATTTTAATTATTTTTTGGTTATAAATCATAATATAATAATTATAACTTTATAATCGCCAAATTTTAGTGAACATGTATATGATTCTCAAAATTGAGACTAATTACGTTTTGTCTTATATTAAATCGAGATATATGCTATGATAAGTTTTAAATTAATAACATTCATCTAATAATTGAAAATACTAAGCATTGAGTTCAAGTTTTTATCCAATTTAATACGCGTTACTGTGGAAATAATAAATGGTTGAACAAATTTGTTGTCACATTTGAGCTTGTATTTTCCATTTAATCTGATTGGCTGTTGACCCTTTAGCCAGTCATCCTTCTTATCCTCAATTTCCCTATCTCACGCCAATTTCATATTTGAGTTTTTTTTTTATTATTGTATAATTATTTTATATTTCTTCAAATAATACAGCTGTATATTCTGCTTGAATAGATGCATCTTATTTATTTATGATTAACTCACATCACAAGTGCCATGGAGATTTTGAATTTTATTTCTGTTCTCAGTAATTTTTATGACTATTTAAACAGCTGCTGATATGAAAAGGGATAAATACCAATAATTTATGTGTACACTCGGAAAGAATTTTATTTTCGATTGAATTTAATTCAACCCTCAAAAACAAACATGTGATGTAAAAATTGTTTAAAAGAGTATTAATATATATTTTGTAAATAATTGATATGGAATACTTAAAAAATAATATAGTCTCCAAATTATTATTGTTGCGATTAGTCTTAAAGGATAAGATGAAAAAACAAACTTCCCTTTTCGACGGGAATTCCTTCTTACAACTTTGGACCATTAATTGTCATGCCCAAAAGTTGTGATTGAAATTATTAAAATATTATTAATATTTTGAACATATTAATTATTAAAGTGGATTAGTAATTTTCAATAGATAAGATAAAAAATGAACATATTAATTATTAAAGTGGATTATCAAACGCTTTTCTTAAACCTTAATGTCAAAAATAGCATGCAATGCAGCATGAGAGGAAACAGGCTGTTGCTTGATCAGACAGCTTGATTACAAGACTTATAAAAACAGAAAGAATTTTAAATTCAAAAAAATAAAATAAAACTATTATATATATATATATATAAGCGTCTTGAGCTTGAGAATTTTGAACTTAGTTAGGAGTTAGGACCGCAAAGAAGGCGGCTGAGGACCTATCACTGCAATTCTATGGCAGCTCAAAGCTTTTTCCCCACCACCAAATCCAATTCTGTTCTTAGATTAATATATTTTTGTGGCCCTATATTCCCTTATGCCGTTTTCTTAAAATAATTTGTTTTCTTTGGAAAATATATTTGCTTTAATTCTAGCAGCCAATAAGCATTATTATTATTATTATTGACTGTTTTTTTTTTCTTTTATTATCAGTACATTATAAGGTTTAGAAAGGAATATGGGAAAATGAATATAAAGAGAAGTTAGTTGTAGTATTTATTTAGGTTAATGTTATGGAGTTGTTGACAAATTGTGATGGGCGGTTGTGATGAGTGATTACAAAACAGAGTCAACTCGCTCACAGCCCACGTACATGGGGTCTTGTACTTTCACACATTTATACTTGAATTTAATTTGGGAAATACGAATAAAAAATTACTAATAAAAATACTTTTTGGTCATTAGTGATGGCTAGTGACCTAATTCAAGAGATTAAATCATAAACGCTTCCAAACCAAGTAATTAGGAGCATGAATCCAAGTTGAATACTGCTTGTTATACACACCACTAATTATATACAAAAGGCTAAATATATGAACAAAAAGAATGTCATAGTCAAGCATACAGTTTAAAGTTATTTTTAGTACTAATAACTAAGGAAAAAATATGAATAAAAGTATTCTCAATTACATGAGAATTGAATGACGGTATATTAGAGGCTTTAAATGTTAACTGCAATATAAAAAAATATATATAATATGGGTTGATTTTACCCATGTCGTACAATTATTAGCTATTTAACATTATAGTTACAATAAAATAATGTGTATATTAACGGAGTTATAATGACTGAATTTTGAAACTTTCTGTTGCCGGAATCTCATTACAAGTTGGGTTGTGATAATAGTTGTATTATTTTATAATATAAATTGTTTTATTTTTACCACAATGGCCATATATACATATAATTACAAATGAATTAACTCCTATAAAAATATGAAATAAAAAAATAAAAACTAAGCCTATATTTTATGAAACAAAGGGAGTATTATAAAAAAATTAATCTATAACTCATTATTAAAAAAATAAAATTGTATGTAGTTTAAATGGTTGAAAATTGATGGATATCTTTTATTATTATTATTATTATTATTATTATTATTATTAAATAATGAGGTAGGTTAATTTTGAAATGATGCAGTGCACTATATGATAATGCATTGACCTGTGCATATCACTCTGTACCGTGGTAAAACTCGTTAATTTTAGCCTCTATATAAATGCTTCACCTTCATTTCCTTCGATCCCCTTTTATTCTAAATTTCCAGCTCCCAACCCTCCTCCCATGGGGGTCCCATTCTCAAGCAAACTATAAACCTCTATGTTGGTTTAATCTTTTTATCAAACACAAAGTGTGCATTTCCTTTTATTTATTTGTTTGCTCTTTTTTCTGTCTCTCACTCAGCAGAGACTCTGCTAATTCATAGGGTAGCCGTATTCTCATCCTTTCCATTTAGTTTTTTTTTTTTTCCTGTTCTTTTAATTTAATTTTGTGATTATTCATCTCTGTTTTCTCTGTTTATGTTCTTGTCTTTTTGAAATGCTCTGTTTTTCCTCTTTCCTTTTTCAGATCATCATCCTGATCAACTATGGAGAAAAATTACTCAAAATCAAAGAAAAAAAGGGGAAAGAAATTCCCTCCTCAAAGAGGTCAGATCAAAGTTAAGATTTTTGAAAGCTTTGCAAAAACTGTTATCTCTGTGCTATCAAAAGCAGGGGCTGCTCTGAAAACAAACAAAGGAAGCTATACCAGGGGTGAGGGAGGAAGTTTTACTACTGCTGCAACTTCAACACTGAATTCCTACAGTTCAGATGGGCAAGTTTGAAAATTGCCCAGTTCCAATTGAGCTGTGATTTGACTGTTTTTCAATTTAAATCACAGCTTTTCTGTTTTTTTTTTTTTTTTCTATGGTATGAATAGAAATTTCTCCCCTTGAACTGATATTTAACACAGTTCTAAACAGGGGAAATAAACCCATATGTTTATTTTAATTTATGGGGTTTGCGTAGTTTCTTTCTGCTTTAACTTGTATTTGATGAAGTTATAGCAGAAGTAGTAGTCCTACCGAATATGTTTGTTTTACAGGTCATTGTCCTCTAGATATGGATTTGTCTATCAGCCCTTGTTTTTTTAGGGTGCCCTTCTTGTATTATTGTCATTTTTCCTACAGTTTTTGATAGAGGAGATGGCATAAATGGAAGAGGGTAGTTTGCATTTTGTAATATGGTTTGGATTGCTGTTGTATTTGTAATATAAAATGCTGTATTTTGTAGTTGTTCTTATGTATTTTGTTTGATGGCAATGAATTTTTCTTTTGCTTTTATTGCTATTCTTTTCTCTTCTCTTGCTGACTCTCGCGTAGCAGTGGATCACAATCCGGTAAACTTTGATTTTCCACTAGTTATTCATTGATTTAATTAATAAATTTGTAAATGATCATTGTATATGCTACTCTTAATTCATTTAATCATTCCCCTCAAAATAAAAAGAAAATTAACTTGTCTGTAAAATGATTGGAAAAGTAATTTTTTATAATTGCATATATGGACATAATTTTTTTTTTCTGAAGACATACGAGCCATTGTTAAATGGATGGAGAATCATAAACGAGACAAACAATATGAAATATTTTATATTTTTTAACACTTTCATTAGAAAAAAAAAATGTACAAATAACTTATAGAAACAATTATTTTCATATTTGCATTAAAAATAATGTAAAAAATTTTTCATAATGGAAATAGCTATTTTGAAGGTGGTTACGCTACCAAATAGTCAAAAAGAAATAGAGAAAATAGGCGTGCATGAATCCAGGAGCGAGAGAACATAGCTATGCTTTCCGACAATGGTGTCCGTTATGAATCTATGATACTCGAGGGGCGTAAGAATGACGACAATGAATTTTGTTTTGTGTGGGAAGAGAAGCATAGGACCCAAAGTCCTCTTTGTAGTGAACTTTGTTTCGTTGCCCTTTGGGATTGGAAATACTTATTGCTTATTTTTCTCTCTCTATTTTATTATTTTTTTTTTCTAAGTTAGTTCAGACTTTGTAGCACTTTTGCTGAGTAGTCAATATCGTTGCACTTTTCCTCCTGCATCATTTATTTTCTTCGTCATTTTCATCATCCTTCTCATCACCGTTCTTGTCATCATCTTAATTTTGATGTAAATTTTTAATTTCCCTTTTCGCTTTAAGGGTTGATTTTCAACTTTTAAAAAATATTAAGTACATATTTTTATTTGCACATTGAAAATAAATAATTATAAAAATAGACTAAATTATATACATTTTTAATAAAATTTATGTTAATTAATGGTTCGTTAATATGTATAAAATCTCAAAAATGACTTAATACATTAATCAAAACGGATGGAGTACTACTTTATTCAAGGAGTACTACTTTATTCAAATTAATGAAGGTCCCATGTTAGTCACAACTTGTGATGCGGTTATAAAATTGTGTACAATCAAGAATTGTCCTTGGTCAATTTGTCAAATTTGAGGATATTATCTAGAATAAAACATGAAATTCCAAAATTTGGCTACAATTAAATTAAAATTTATAACTTTTATTTGATTTCTTTTATCATTGCGTTAATTATAATTGCGGTTAGTTGTTTTCTCTGGCAGTTTGCAAAAGGAAAGATGGTCAGATAAGACTTAAGACTTTTTATTTTTTTGAGAATCAAGACTTAAGAATGTGGCATGTGGATAAATTCGAAAATTTAGTTTATTTCTATAAATTTTTTTTTTATATGAATTTATTTCTAGAAATTAAGAGTACCCTTTTTTTTAATCCGAAATATTAAGAGCACCTAATTGCAGTCAGTCCAATCATTAATTTGTATCTGGTCTTTAATACAGTCTGAACAAGTCTGAACTGAGTTAATTTTATGAATAACATTGACGTCACAAAGGTCTTTCATTTTTGACAGGTTTTGTACGAAAATATTTTAAAAATAAAAAATCATTTTCACTTTAGAAAATCTCTATTTGCTTTAGCCGACAATACTACATGGAAAATATATAAGATATTGAATTCAATTTGTTTAGCAATATTTAAAAATATAATAAATATTATGTTTCTCTTATAATAGAAATTACAAGAACAACAATCCATTTATTCTGATGGCCAAATAAAATATCTCCAAATATTTATTTTCAAAAACAGAAAAAACTCCAAATGACCTCATTAAAATTCACATAAGATGAGAGGTGACTAATATAATGAGAATATAAAATTATAAAGAATCAATAAAATAATATTCTAATAAATTAAAATAAAAGTCTTATAGACTTAAATATTGTTTTTTTTTATTTGTGATGAAGTTAATGAATTAAAAAAAAAGGGTTAACGAAATCCAGAGTAGCGTACATATTGGAGATATTTAATGACATAGGACACTGCCATAAAAGAGAGGGCAGTTTAGTTTCAAAGTCTCGAGAGCGTTGACCGACCATGTGCAACGCCGGCTGCCCGATCAATGCAGGGCTAATTAGGACTCGTACGAGGTTTTGTTGTACGACTGTTTTACTTTTATCTTCATTTATCTAATATTTTTAAATAAAATTTAAATTTTATTTATTTATATTTTTAAATTTTTAATATAATATAATATAATTTTTTAATTTATTTTTTTTAATAAAATTAAAATCAATCAAATTTAATAATTTAATCTTAATTACGTAATTTAATACTAAATTTAAATTTATTTATTATTTTTTAATTTTAATAAAAATAACTAATAAAAAAATAAAAAAAGTATTTGTTTGGGTTTAATTTCAAATCGAACTCAAAGAGAGAACAATACAAATTGCCAAAAAAAAAGTGTCAACCCAAAACCTATATATATATATATATATTCTATAGACCTCCATGGGAAAACACTACGGGGAACACATCCAAGTAATTTTCGAAGAATAAAATAACCAAAATAAAAATACACTGTATAAAATTCAGGTCAAAACGATAAAAACCAAATAAATAAATAAAAGTATGAGCATCTGTCTTCAAAAAGCATAATGGTTACTTGGTATCACCTGTAAATTTTAATTTTGCAAATTTCGTGCTAAAATGTTTTTACATGTATTCGATCTTGAACCTACAAAAATGTATTAATTATCTTATAAAAGCATAATATAAAGATTTTGTCTATAAACTAGTTTTTAAAATTGAATTAAAATAAAATTTCTTTTTTGAACAGTATTTGATATTTTAAGGTTACGTCCACTCAATATTCAAATTCAGTTGATCTAACTAATTTAGATCGGATAATGTAGAAATTCATTGCTGAAATCGACCCTTATAACATCATAATTTTTATATATTTGATTTTGCTTGTACATCGAGTTAGAAATAGAGTCTATTTATAGGAAAGTGAATTATATATATATATATATATATATATATATAATGTAAATTTCACTTTATCAAAACAATAATTTTCATGATTTTGTATGATGTTATATAATTGTCTTGAACTGGGATAACAAATATTTTGACCTCTATCTAACATAAAGTGGGTTCAAGTGAATAAATGAATCGAGTCTTATTATTACAATTTTAGGGGGGAAAAAGGCAACTAGCTTTTACATTCTCAATTTGAATAAATAATCCATTTGATTAATTACACTTTAAAAATGAATAATTCTAATGGCTTTACTTATTGACAACAAAATTAGTTAATATGGAATTCATAAGTTCGAACAAACCGAACTAGTTAAATAGGTGCATAAAAATTATAACGGAATGAGGATATTAAATAACCTCTAGAGATAGGCATGGAACATTTTCTATTCTATTGATTTTAATTTTATTATTCCATAAATTTTTTTTTTATTTATCTTATCTAACTTGATTGTTAAAATATTTTCAAATTTTAACAATCTTTTTTCTTTTTACAGGTATTAAATTACATATTGAAATTTCCCCAGCTTCTTAGCCCTTATTATTTTAGAGTTATATTTATATGTACATTATTCGTATCATATAATTTATCTGTGAATACATTCACAACGGCATCTAAAAAGAAAAATTCACAAAAATATTGGCAGTCTGTCCTGTCCAATGCACGTTCAGTCCAATCCACGTGAAAGACCTATTGAAGTATTTGTTAATTTGATCATTCCTTGACAATGATGACAAACATGGTTCCCCAATCATCCTTTTGCATACGTGGAAAAAAATTAAATCATTTGATTTATTATGTATATTCTTCTTTTTTTTTTTATGAAATTTATTAGTCATATTCTTAAATTAAAGTTAATATTTAATGATTACATGAGTGCAAAAAAAAATATATTTCTTTTATTCTTTTTTATCAGTCATTTTTATCATTTTTATTGGTATTAAAAAATAATAAATAGGTTTAAATTTAATATTAAATTACGTAATTAATACTAAATTATCAAATCTAATTGATTCTAACTTTATTAAAAAAGAAAAATAAATTAAAAAATCAAATTAAATTATAAGAAAATTGACAAAATTATTTGTTAAAATAATAGAAATTTTTATCATTTCAGTTACATATTCCGGTGATAGCATTGAGAAAAGATGTATAACACTTAGGCTATGTTTGGTGTGATGTAATGTAATGAATTGAATAATGTAATAGATTGAATAATGTAATTATGATTATATTACTATGTTTGGTTACGTTAGTAATGTAATATCATGTAATTGTGAATACATTTTTATGTTTGGTTAAATTATATACATTTATTGAAATGTAATTATATTTATCATTATTAAATTATTTTTTATATTATTATTTTATATATTTATATATTTATTATATTATAAAAATATAATAAATTCCAACTTACTAAAGCATAATATATACACACACACAAACACACACACACGATTACATAAAACAAACAAAAATATCACCATAGTATTAAATAAGAACATAATTTCCTACCTATTTCTTCTCCACTCATTGAAAATGTCATTTGCCAAATTATCTCTCTACTTAAAATCTTCTTCTATCTAGGCTCTCTTCCATCTCATCATCAGGCATTTTTCCTGTTGATGTGTAAAAGTCGAAAAACACCAGAGTTTCAATCAACTAAGACTGCAGCAAAACATCAAGCCTAGGCTATACACAGAGACAACAGCCAAAAAATAAAACAAAACAAAGGTACATTAAAACAATATTCATGATAAAGCCAAAATAGCCATAATAAATCATACACAAAACATCAGATCATCAAAAAGCATTCCCATAATATATGGAGGGCAAAGATGCAGTAAATCCAAATCATCAGCCTTTAAAGAGAACAGTTAGAAAAAGAGAGTAAAATGGCAAAGTTCATCCCAGATGATGGATGGCAGCTTCATCTTTTGATTTCATCCACCAGACCTTTACCAAAAGATCAGTCCCATAAGGAACATAGCTAAAAAAATAGAGAAGGGCAGTAAGAAGCAGATATTTCAATTAACCAAAGTTTAGCCAAAGATACATATCACCATTTTCATTCATCTGAAGAGGAGGCATAGATCCACCATTAGAGCTGCTAAGCACAGATCCACCATAAGAGATTTTAAAAGTTCTCATCCTGAATGCAAAATTGGCATTGCAAACTAAAGAAGCCAAGCAACAAAATCAAATTTTCTATGCACCTTTGTTTAGTAAGACAATCTGCAATAACATTGCAAACTCTAGATTTATGAGAGAAGGAAACTTTCCCAATAGATTCCAGATGCTTCTGCTTGAATAACAAAAGAATAGCCAACATTTCTAACAAAACCTCCCACCAAACTCCATTCCCATCTCTGTTTAAACCCCCCTCTTGCCCAGAAAAACAAAGCATCAAAGCAAAGCAAGAGATGAGATGAGAACAACATTCAGAAATATAATTAAACCAGAGAAGAAGAACGGAGAAACATCAAATCCTAATTCAATGCTTTCATTTAAGAATTAAAAGGTTGAATTGGAGAATCTAAAAATAAAAATAAAAAAAATCTGCAACCAAGAGATGAAGAAAAACTTGGATTCAAGTTCGGCAAACATCAACAGCGGCAATAAAAAGAAAAAACTTTTAAAAAAATTAGTAGATGAAAAATAAATAGATCGTGAAAGGAGAAGAGAAGCTGACCAAACTGAACAGAGAGAAAATATGAGCAGATGATGGCGTCGATAGGCAGAGGATGGTGTCAACAGAGATGGCAGCGGCGGCAAAGGGGGAAGACAGCGGGGAAGGCAGTGGTTTAGGTGAGTAGAGAGAAGGTGATGTAATGACAAATACAAGCCAAAATTTAGGGATTAGTGATTACATTAGTTAATGTATTCAATACTCCCTCTGTATATGTCATTACGTTACATTGTTAAGCATTTAACTAAACAAACAAAGGATTAATTACAAAGTTCATTACATTACATTACTTTACAGGCTGCCAAACATAGCCTTAGATCTGCTATAGCGAATGAACTTAATAATTAGTGGTCATGATGGCTTATTCTCCATCATTGATTCACGATGTCAGTCGATTATAAATAATTTCTAAATCATCATAATTTTCAAATAGAAATTCTTGTAGAAGTCGGTATGAAATTGGATTACCGTAATTCAAGCAAAAAATTCACAATATTAATACACATTCAATTAAAAAAAACTTTTAAATTATGATTATAACAAGGTGGTTAACCAAAAATAAAACTATTTGCTTTTTTATGAATTGTTGACGTATACATAACCTAAGCATACATATAATAGATTTAATATATGACATTCTCCTCGCTTATATTTGGTGATTATTTGATTTAGTATAGGAGTTTGTTTATTTATTTATTTATATTCAACAGGATTTTATCTAATATGGTACGTCAATTATATATCAAATATATACATGTTTTGATTGTCAATTCGATTCAATTTTATTTGATTTTATTTAATTAAGTTTATTGATTATCAATGCATTTCCTACTTATTAAGCTAGTTAAAGACTTCAAAGTAGTGTCCACATAATCTATACTTCTCATGCCTTAATTATTAATATACATATTATCTAACTAATCCAAGTACGCGTTTGAAGTTATGCGTTCAATGAGTTTTGGCCCCACACGTCCAAATTGAAAACTTTATTATATGGTTTACAGAATGTCATTTTTACGTAAGTCAATGCTTCGGTATATTTATATATTGAATTTGTTAATTTGTATGCATCGAGAAAATGGTTAATATAAAACAATATGAGTAGTTTCTTTTTGTTAATTATTAGCACTTTCTGAATACCTTTTTGTCAATTAATGTATAGCACTTTCTACTTGTCCTTGCATGAGATCGTGTTTAGTTATATAAATTATTTTTTTAAAGCAGCAATTTCATAAAAAATATTTAAAGAGGAGACCATATACAAATCAATCAAATAGAACCCTAAAGACTCGACTCAAAGGTTACGAATTTCATAAAGATAACGCAAATAAAAAAAAAAAGGAAAGAAAAGTGAGGAGAAGATATTGTGCGAGTTGCAATTTTGTTTTAACTAAAAAGAAAAAAAAAAAAAGAAAAATTTTACAATTGGCGATGGCCAAAGTTGTCGCTAAAGTTTGTATAAATTTCTGTATTAGTTTCTCATAGTTATAAAGTTAAAGATGATAATTAACTATTAATGGATTTTCAAAAGAAAATAACTATTGATACAATATTTGAAGAAAAACTCCATTAACAAAGCTTGTGAGAGAAGAAATCTTTTTATTCAATTTTTTTCAATACAAGAAAATACAGGATAACACATATATATACAAGAGCTAAGAGTAACCTCTTATGCCACATCAGCTTATATGAGAAACACGTGAATATGCCACATCAACTTACATAAGAAACACGTGAAAACTATCACACAAAAAACATCACTAAAACAGCTAGCTATTTTAGTGTATTTTACCAAGCTGGTTATGTTACACTAAAACAGCTAGTTGTTTTAGTGTATTAACTAACTAGTCATTTCTACACTAAAACAACTTGCTATTTTAGTGTTATTCTACATCCCCCCTTAAGGTGGAGTTTGATGCCAATCACACAAGCCCAACTTGGACAAGAGATGAACAAACACGGAAGTGGGCAACACCTTAGTAAAGAGATCAGCAGGTTGTTTGTAATGACTATACTAGATAATCCTAATTACTGTTACTAATTACATTCATTAATTCTATCAATGCTATGACTTATCTATTAATGATGCATATATAAACATACATACATACATTCTAGGCACATCATGTATGATCATGTACTTATACTTTCACTTGCTGTAGAGTATTCTTAACATAACTTTATAATTACATGCCTTTATACATATACAAATGCCTTAGATGTAACCAAAAGAGATACAAAAATCAATCTCAAACATTTATGCTACTTCTAATCTTGTGTTGACTTGTGAGATTGTTGGCTTTGTTCCTGAACACACGATCTACCTTGCAACCCTACACGGATAAACACCCGTGCTAAGCTATAAAACTTAGTGGGGAACAACTAATAACATGCAGATAACTACTTACAGTAGCTATTTTCAATCATTCAATAATGATAGAAATACAAAGCCTTACAAGATTAATCAAGATATAACAGTATCATATAATCAGAACAATAACATACTTTATAATGTATTTGCACAAATGGCCTGCTTACAATTCCCTGTGGGTGTGGATAACGGGTGCAATGGATACCCGAAGGTATCAAAACAGAAGGATACTCGTAGGTATCTAAACAGAAGGATACACGTAGGTATCCGAACAGAAGTCTCATATAGAGACAAACAGAAGACTCATAAGAGTCAAACAGAAGCAGCTGCGATAACCCTATAGGCATGCCTATCTATCCACTACCAAGTCTTTAAGTGCAGGCCTAATTCGATTACTTTTCATATTATGTGACATTGCATCAACAGATACCATTATAGCATTAATAAATGCAAGAAAACTTTACTATCATTTACTACTATTCTTTATTGTCAAAATAATCATTTATTTGTATTACAAGGGAATAACGCTTGCATAAACTCATTTAAGGTAATAAAACATACCTTTTGTTATTAGCGAATCTGGTAATTAAAGAGATGCCTTACTGTAACTTGTAATTCAGGATGATTTGTAAGCTTAGAAGGGTTTAGGCAATTTTAAATCCCAATTGAAGTCGAAAAAAAATACAAACATAAAGGCATATTGTCGCGCTCGCGACGAATGTCGCGGCCGCGGCGACGATCGCGCTCGCGATAGAGAACAATGGCCTGGAACCACTCTTTAATGTCGCGCTCGCGACAGAAGGCAATGGCTTAAATAAGCATTTCTTGATGTCGCGCTCACGACACAAGGCTTCCGTTTGATGTCGCGCTCGCGACATAAAACGACGGGGTAACCGCCTTATACTGATTATTGTTCAAAAATCCTGTAATTTAATGTAAAAACTCAGATTGCATCTCAATTTCGACATACCAAATGAATGTTTCAGAAAATACTATCTTCTACAAAGTTTTAGGTTTACAATTCTAATTTTCAAAACACTAAAAATCTCCTCAATAGGACCTGTAAATCTTTAGATATTTAAAAAAAACCACAGACTGTTCATAAGTATACATTCACAACCACAATCAGAATTCAATTTCGATTTTCACTATCATGCAGTGAAAATCAGATTTCGATCTCTTCTAACAAAATCAAGGTTTATAAGTCTAGTTTCCATACCAATTGGAATTTCATCATTTGAACAACTATAGCTCAAAATATGAGCAAAAACACACAGATTAGTCAAATGATCTTTAAGACAGATTTTATGCTTTTAACCACCTCATGCAAATTATCAACTCTAATCAACTTTCAAGCTTATAATCATCCACAAAACCCATGAGAGAGACACTCAAGACCTCTCTCATGACAAAATACAAATCTTTACACACATGAAAACCCTAAGTTCCCATACCTTGTTATAACTCTTCCTTTCTCTTCAACCTTGAAGAATCTCCTTCCCCTTTCTTTTACTTGTTTCTCCTTCTAAAATACATAAAACACTTCTATGAAAACCTAACAAGCTATACAAAAAATCACTTACATTAAAGGAGAAGCAAGTTACCTTAACCCCTAAAAACCAAGTAAACCTTTACTTCTTTCTCAAAAATTCCAAGAAATCTAGAGAGAGAGAGGATGAGAGAGAGTTTAGGGTTTAGGAGATAGAGAAGATGAAGATGGAGAGTGAAGACCATGAGTTGGCCGGCCCTCCTTCATCACAAATATCTACCTCACTTTAATTTCCAATTGGTCCAAATGTCAAGTTTAAGTCAAAGTTATCTCAACTTTCCTTTATTTCTAATAATGCCCCAAAACTTACTCTTTTGCTTTTCAATTAAGTCCTTCAATACATATATACACACAATTAAACATGGACACTAATAATTAATTAGTGTTAATTCTTTTAGGGTACACTGAGGGGCATTACATTGTTTTTTGGGATTAATATAATAAGGATGAACAAAACCCTGCTTATACTTGTCCCGAACCAAATGACAATCAATATCCAAGTGTTTAGTGCGTTCATGAAATACAGGATTGGTAGTAATATGGAGAGTAGCTTGGTTGTCGCAGTAAAGAGGAATAGGAAGAGGGACATGCAACTGAAGATCTGTTAACAGATAATGAATCCACTGTAACTCACAGACTGTAGAAGACAAACTTCGATACTCAGCCTCAGCTGAAGAACGTGAGACAGTGGTTTGCTTCTTAGTACGCCAAGAAATAAGAGCATCACCCAAAAAGATACAATAACCAGTAAGTGAACGACAACTAAAAGGACATGCAACCCAATCAGCATCACAAAAACCAAGAAGCAAAACATCATTTGAAGCAGGGAAAAATAATCCTTTAGAAGGAGAAGATTTTAAGTATCAAAGAACATGGACAGCTATGGACCAATGCTGCTCAGTAGGTTGATTCACAAACTGACTAAGTTGCTGGGTGGCATAAGCAATATCTTGACGAGTAAAACCTAGATATAATAACCTGCCTACCAACCTTCTGAATTTATCTGGATCAACTAGAAGGGGAGAAGTAGTATCATCCAACCGACAAGCCTTTCACAAGGGAGTATCTGTGCCTTTTGAACCCATTAATCCAGCATCAGCAAGTATATCAAGAATATACTTGCGTTGATTCACATAAATACCTGCATCAGACTTGGTTAGCTCAAGACCAAGAAAGAATTTTGCTAAACCAATATCTTTGATAGTGAATTGGCGGTGTAAAAACTCTTTCACCTCCTGAATAGCAGCTTTTGTGGGACCAGTAATAAGGACATCATCCACATAAACAACAAGAGCAACAAAACCAGCTGCCAAACGTTTAACAAACAAATAAGTATCATTAGGAGACTGAATAAAACCAACACGCTGTAAATGAGTCATAAATTCATTATTCCATTGTCTAGAAGCTTGCTTTAAACCATAAAGCGATCTCCGAAG
This sequence comes from Excoecaria agallocha, assembly GCA_037975025.1. Taxonomy (NCBI): domain Eukaryota; kingdom Viridiplantae; phylum Streptophyta; class Magnoliopsida; order Malpighiales; family Euphorbiaceae; genus Excoecaria; species Excoecaria agallocha. The sequence continues at coordinate 4,568,469 of CM075814.1, read as the reverse complement.
TCTACACACTTGATTAGAAGCAGCTATTGTATAACCATCAGGAGGCAACATGTATAACTCCTCATCTATGTAACCATGAAGGAACGCATTGTTGATATCTAACTGATGCAGTGGCCACTGTAGAGCTATAGTAACCGCAAGCAAAACTCGAACAATTACCATCTTGGCAACAGGAGAAAAACTCTTAGTGTAATCAACAGCTTCAACTTGGTTGTAGCCTTTGGCAACTAAACGTGCTTTATACCGATCCATACTACCATCCGGATTAAATTTGAGCTTAAAAACCCATTTAGAGCCAATAGTTTTTTTTTCAGGAGGTAACTCAACAAGATCCCATGTTTTATTTGCTTCCAAAGCTTGCAACTCATCTTGCATAGCCTTCACCCAATTTGGATCATTTCTAGCTTGATTAAAAGTACATGGTTCTCTAATATTTGAAACATTTGCTAAAAATGACATGTAATGAGGAGTAAGATGTGGCAAAATAATAAAAGGAAAAGTGTGTGGAGTATGAAGAGATGATTTCTTTAAAGGAATAGCATACTGAGTAGGATCAATGAACTGTACAACATTAGAAACAAAATCATTTAACCAAGATGGTTTGTTCTTCTGCCTTAAACTTTATCGAACAGGGACACTTGGAACAGAGTGCATATCTAGTGACGAAGGACATGTAGGAGAAGAAGAAGAAGAAGAAGGTGTAGAAGCAGAAAGAAGTATCGAAGAAGGAATAAGACTAGATGATGACCAAGGAGTTTGGTCAGGAGAATCAGTAACTGACACCGATAGTGGAGGAGAAGGAGAACTTATTTGTAGAAGACCTTTGAAAAGAAAACATTGCTCATAAAAATAACATCACGAGAAGTAAAAACCTTTTGAGTGTGAAGATCATACAACTTATAGGCCTTTTGACTAGACGGATAACCAAGGAAAACTGACTTTATAGCATGTGGATCTAACTTGTCTTTATAAGGTGAAGTATTTGTGGCATAACACAAACAACCAAATGTTTTCATAGACTGATAATTTGGCTTACGATGATACAAAATCTCAAAAGGAGATTTCCAATTGAGAATAGATGAAGGAAGTCTATTAATAATGTATGTAGCTGTCAAAACAGCTTCCCCCAAAAAACGTTTTAGAAAATAGGATTGAAACATGATAGCTCTAGTGATTTGTAACAAGTGTCTATGTTTTCTCTCTACAACTCCATTTTGTTGAGGAGTATAAACAAAAGTTGTCTGATGGATAATACCCAAACGGGAAAATAAATGCTGGCAATCTAAATTTATGAATTCAGTCCCATTATCAGTTCTAATGACTTTAACAAGAAGTTGAAACTGTGTTTGTATCAAGTGAATAAAATTCTGTATGACTGAAGAAGTTTGGCTTTTATGTTTCAACAAATAAGTCCACGTGCTTCTACTAAAATCATCAACTATAGTCAAGAAATAATGTGCTCCATTTAAAGAAGACTGTCTATATGGCCCCCACAAATCCATATGTAACAACTCAAAATAAACTGTGGAACTAATTGTACTAACTGGAAACGTGAGCCGTGTTTGCTTAGATTTATGACAAACATCACAAGGTTGAATAGAATAAAAAAACTCTATATTATTTGATTGAGATGCTAAATGTTTGGATACAACAGAAGAAGGATGGCCCAATCGTTGATGCCACAAGACATAAACACTATCTTGAAAACAAAAAGCTAGTTTATTACGAGATGAAGACAACTGCTGAGAAACAGAAAAAATAACATCCTGATCAAAAGAGTTGCAATCCAATATGTACAGTCCAGCTACAACCTTTCCCACTGCTAGAATTTGATCACTCTCACGGTCCTGTAAAACAGAAAAATTTTCAAGGAATATGAATTTTATTTGAGCAGTAAGGGTAAGTTTACGTTCCAACAGGAGGTTGTATTTGAAAGAAGGAATGTACAAGGAGGAAGTTAAAACTAGTCTGTCATTTAACTTCACATCTCCTATATGACTCACAAAATTAATTCGGCCATCAGGTAAGTGAACAGGTGTGCATTTTTCAATAGGCTTTGGTTGTGAAAAAAGATGCAATTGAGTGCACATGTGATTAGAAGCACCTGTGTCAATTATCCAAGAACCATGTGCAATAGAATCAAGAGAAGTGAAACCAAAATGCAACGTACTACCTGCAAAATCTTCAAAATGTGCAAAGTTAACTGCACTCCTGTCACCATTGCCTTTCTCTTTAAAAAAACTTTGTATTCCTTGTTGTATCATACTAGCCATGTCCTCTTTCCAGTTGACATTAGTATCTCCTGAACATTCAAGAGGTGACTCAGCCATATTTGCAAAGATTTTGCCGCCTTTTCCAATCTTCTTATCCCTTGCTCCTTTAAACCAATCAGGATATCCATGAATTCGAAAGCATGTATCTCTTGTATGCCTTTTCATCTTACACAAATCACAATATAAATCCTCTTTATTAACCTGTTTCTTCTTGCTTCCTTTAACCATCACATTGAATCTTTGATTCATCTGAGATCGTGCCATCATTGCATTCTCTGTACCTTCCGTAAAGCTTGCATTTACTTCCCTCTGTTTTTCAACTCTTAAAACCATTGAATAAGCTTTATTAACGTTTGGTAGCGGATCCATGACAAGTATCTTATTTCTGATTGCATCATACGCATCATCCAGACCCATAAGAAACTGCATCAATTTGTCATTGGACTCTAGATCTGCCATTTTCTTTGAAGCTCCACAGCTACACTGTGGTATAGGAGCCAAACACATTATCTCATCCCACAACTGCTTTAGTTTTGTGAAATACTTCATTACTGACATACCTCTTTGAGATATTGAACAAATTTCTCGTTTGATTTGATACAGGAGTGGACCATTACATTCACCAAACCTTTCTTCAAGCTCATTCCACAGATCTTTTACAGAATCTGTATAAAGAAATGCCTCAACAATTTCCTTTGAAATAGAGTTTAAGATCCATGATGTAACCATGCAATCAACTCTGCACCAGTGATCAAAATCTGAAGAAGTTGAGTCAGGTTTTTGACATCTTCCATCAATGAAACCTAACTTTACCTTAGCTCCTAATGCTATCTTCATTGCTCTACTCCATGACAAGTAATTACTTCCATTAAGAGGTGTAGTAACTAAGACCACCCCTGGATGATCTGAACTCTACAAGTACGTTGCATCTCCATCATTAATACTGTAATACCCTTAATGGTACCCTAAGAGGGGTATATGGTCATTTTGCATAAGACAGATATTGATTCTGTGATTAATTAAAAGAAAATTAAAATGTAGGGACTTAATTGAAAAGTTAAAGTAAAAGAAATGTGGCAAGAATAGAAATAAAGAAAGATGAGAGACAAAATTAAGAAATATAAGTTTAAAGAGGGATTAAAATGAATTTTTCCAAGATTTTTGTTAGCAGCCAATGGAGACTTGACATTAGGATTTCTAGAAAGGTTAAATGATAAGTTAAAAGAAAAAGAAGTGGGTGTGTGTGTGTGTGTGTGTTGGCCGGCCATATTTGGCCACAAAAACAAAACATAAAGTTTTGTTCATCTTCCTTGGTTTTCTTCTTCATTTCTCAAGCTTGAGTGGATCATCAAAGTAGAGAAAAGCTGTAAATGGTAGAGATGAAGAGCAAGAGTAAAGAAGAGAAGATAGGAAGGAAGAAAGAAAAAAGTTAAAGCTTAAGAGAGGTTTGGGAGTTATATTATTGTTTTATGTGTTTTTAGTTGAAATAAATTTCTCTATATGCTTTGGATGATCTATAGTTGATTTTTTTGAGTGAATATTTGAATGTATAGTGTATGAGGAAGATGATTTGTGCCTTAGAAAGTGAGTTGATGAAATATGTTTTTGGTTCACATGAACCAGTCTTAGTAAAAAGGGCATAATTCTTGTTTTAGAGGTCTGATTGATGTGATTCCAGTTGGATATGAAAGATAAGACTATATATACAAATTTTTAGAAGAAATCTTGACCTAAATCTGTCTCTAGAGTGTTTGAAAAGGAGCTTGAAGTGGACAGACCCCTGCTGTCCGTCCCAAGAGAGCAGTATGTGATTTTTAGTGAATATATTGAGATTTAGAAGTCAGATTTGAGTGATTTTTGATGTTTTAGAAACTAGAGACATATTGGAACAACTTTGTAGAAGACCACTTTCCCTGAAAATGATGTTTTATTGGTCAAAAATGGTATATAATTTGAGACAGAAAATCTGTCTTTGAGCGATTTTATGAATCACTGTTACTATGAGTTTCATAGTAACCGTGAGGCAGTCCAGAACCAAAATGCACCCTATCTCACGGTTACTAAGCATTTCATAGTAACCGTGACCCTTTTAAAAAGTGTAGAACACGGTTATTACTCATCCGGTAATGACCGTGAGGCAGTTTAGCGTAGTCCAGACCCGAAAGTGCAATTAGGTTACGGTTACCATGAATTTGGTAGTAACCGTGACCCTACCCTATTTTTCTTAAACTTGATTTTAAAGTTTCAAATTGTTATTAAAGTGTGTTTAAGCCTTCTTAAACGCTTTTAGAGTGTTTTAAGTGCAAAACAAGAGTAAGAAATGATGCGAAATGAGTGAGAAGCATAATGAATTAATGAAGCAGAGTTAAGCATACACTAAGTCTTAATGCATAAGAATTTGTACAATAAATGAATATGAATGAACATAAATATGAGTGACATGGTATAATAAAATGATTGCATAATTTACTGAATGTGTTAATGTTAATGTTAAGTGTATTTGAAGTTTAAGTGAATAAGTTATTGATTAGTGGTTTTGTTGCATGCTTTAATTGATGTGATATCAATATCTCTATGAATCTAGCTGTATCAAGTGTGATAATTTAGAGTGACTAAAGACTATTTGTAAGCCTGAATTTCACATAGTAGTGGATAGATAGGCATGCCTATAAAAGAAATAGTGATTGCAGCTGCTAGTGATGTCACCAAAGTGTGACTAGTGTAGTGTTTGATACCTTGTGGTATCTAGTGAACTGAGACTTTTATGTCTCTAGTGTTTGTATCCGTATCCACCATTTATGAGAATTCAGGCAATGAAAGTGATCGAAATATTGAATAATGATCAGTAATTAATAGTTTAAGTGTTACATGGGCTTATGCTAGTGTTAGTGCTTTATGATAATGTTAGTGTTTTTCAGTGAATATTGAAGTGTAAGTAAAAAAAAAACTGTAGTGTGATTGTTATTAAATGTATAATTGCTATTGAGAGTGGTTAATGCATGTATTGAATAAAGAGTGACATGTTATTATATTATATGTATTGCCATGTTACATTGATTGTATTTGTGACTTCGATAAGAAGTCAATTGTACTGTTTACTCCCCATTGAGCCATTGCTCAGCACGGGTGTTTTCCCGTGTAGGTACTCAAGTGTAAGAAGGTGCTTTTGCTAGAGTCAACATCTGCAGGCCACTAGAAGGGTAGTGAGTAAAGGTTACTTCAGTCAATGTATTATTGTTGTAAATGTATAATGTAAAAGATTTGAACATGTATGTAATGAACTAAATTTGTATTTGTACTTTAAATGTATTTTGTGCAAGTAAGTTAATAAAATAATAAGTATTTTAAATGGTAATAAGAGCGGGCATTACAAATACGACTTGCTTCTGCCATTGCAATGAACAAGAAGATATCATATAACACAGGAAAACGTATCCCTTAAACCTGGCTCTAATACCATGAAGAAAAACTCCATTAACAAAGCTTGTGAGAGAAGAAATCTTTTTATTCAATTTTTTTCAATACAAGAAAATACAGGGTAACACATATATATACAAGAGCTAAGAGTAACCGCTTATGCCACATCAGCTTACATGAGAAACACATGAATATGCCACATCAGCTTAAATGAGAAACACGTGAAAACTATCACACAAAAAATATCACTAAAACAGCTTGTTGTAATACACTAAAACAGCTAGTTGTTTTAGTGTATTAACTAGCTAGTCGTTTCTACACTAAAACAGCTTGTTGTTTTAGTGTTATTCTACAATATTAATTATTAATATTAAATATTAAGCAATTTCAAGTCCTTTTATATAAGGGATGGAAAATTTTGGACCGAAAAATTACTGTATGTAAATTAAATTTGCAAATATATTTAATTTATCCAAATACAATCCTGTCCTTATACTTTCAATTAGATTAATGTTAAAATCATTGCAATGTCATTTTCAAGTTGCAAAATCATATCAAAAATGCCTCTATGCAAACAATATGTTAAATTTAACTATATTTCTTCAATTGATTGTGTTACAAAAATAAATTTAGGTCTTACTCAATTCTAAAAATTAACTTGTAAGATGATAATTGCCCAATTTTTTATGAGAGGTTATATATTTGTAATTAACCCGTGTGAGATACTTAATATATCTCCTCATATTTAGGACCAAACACAAACAAAAAACCTGAAACGTGAAGTTTGTAGGATTTAATATTTACGAGGCCTAACAAATAGGACTAGTAGCACCAATACCATGTTAAGAAAATCTATTTAGATCTAATTCAATCCCAAAAGCTAGTTTTTGAGGTGAAAATTGTCCAAAATTTTATAAAAAGTGTTATATATTTGTAATTAATCGATATAGAATATTCAACACATATGACAACATTTTTACGCATGTTTTAATACAGTTGTCACAATATTAGAAGTCTGTAACTATCAAAAGTATGTGAAAAAAAAATATAAATTAGTCCGTCAACTTTGTTTGAAGAATAATTTTACCCTTTAAATTTTAAAATTGAGATAAATCAACATATATTCCATACAAACAATTAAATTTAATCATTGTTTACGAATTTTTTTCATTTTTTGAAAGTTTTTTATGGAGCTAGCTAGTTAAATTTTGAAATTAGTATCTACATCAATGATTTTTCACAAATTTTTTATACAAAAAAAATAGAAATTCGAATATGAAATCTTTTAATATATTGAAAGAATTTTACTGCTAAAATATTACTTAGGGACTTATCATTCTTTTACGGTTTGTTTGGAATATAAAAATTGAAATTATGGAATTCATTTACAAATAAATTTCTATACTTGGAATAAAATAACTAAGATATGGGATTGAAAATGAATTTGTTATTTTTATACTTGGAATAAATGAAAAAAAGAAATTCATTTCTATTTTAGTTTTTAAAATATTCTCAATACCATTTTTTATATTTTTTTCGGTAAGTAATTCCAAGAATAGGCAAACTAACTAGATAAAATTATTATTATTATTATTATTATTATTATTATTATTATTATTATTATTATTATTATTATTATTATTATTATTATTATTATTATTATTATTATCCAATAGGATTACTTTGTCTAATTTTTGCTACTTTGAATAAGAATAATAATAATAACAATAAAAATAGATGATGATGTTTTGCAACCATGTTGATAATAATTACTTAAAATAAATTAAATTAAAAAATAATTTGTTATTCTCAAAAGTAAATGGACAAAGATATATATATATATATATATATATATATATATATATATATATATATATATATATATATATATATATATATATATATATATATATATATATATATATATATATATATATATTTGAGGGGTATACGCTGATAAAATTTGTGAATGACAATTCAATAAATATACTATAATAAGAATATTATAATTTTTAAAAACCTGGTTCCTTAAAAGTAATGAATTCGTTTTTAAATTTCACCTATTTTGATAGTGGGTGAAACTATAATGAAATATAAAAAATTTAATTCATAAAATTTAATTTTTAATTTTTATTCTAAATATAAAAAAATAAAAATTACAAATAAATTTTATAAAATTTATTTGTTTTAAGCGGACTTTAAAAAGTTTTTTTTTTTCATCTAATCTAAGTACGCGTTTTATAGTTAGGTGTTCAATGAGTTTTGGTCCCCACACGTCCAAATTGAGAATATTTTCCACAAATAGAATTACATTTGATTATTATGCAAGACAAAAAACTCAGTATATGAATTTGTAAAGTTGTACGCATCAATCTCCATTAAAAAAAAAAAAACTGTTAGTATAAAATAATATGAGTAATATTTTTTTGGTATTCAATATGACTTCTTTAAATTTATAAAATTAATTGATTTAAATTTAAATTCCGATATGGATTCGTAAATGAGGAAATCTTCTAGCAGCGTAAATTCTATACACAAAGTGAAAATTAAATATGAAATATTGTTTAAAAGAATTTGAATTTCTTTCTATTCGAACCAATAAGCATTTGTTAATTGATTACGAGTCGGTTAATTGTACTTCTTGATTTTATGAATCTTGCAAGAGATTATGGTTTGTTTTCCATGAATTATTTATTTTTCTTCTTCTTGATTTCTTTATTTTTTTAACGAAAAAAGCAGCAATTTAAAAAAAAGAGTTTAAAAGATGAAACAATATAGAAATCAATCCAATAAATCACTAGAACTATGCAATGGATGGCCAATACCGTCGCTAGAGTACAAAATCTGTTGCTAAAGTTTGTACAAATTTATTAATTAGTTTGTCATGGTTAGAGTTAGGGATGATAATTAGTGATTAACGGAATATTAAGAAATTTCAAGTCATTTGGTAAGGAATAAGCAATACGTGAAAAATTTCGAAATAAAACTCTTAAATTTAAGTTAGTATATTATCCGAACATCTCTTAATTATTTTACAATTAAATCATAATAGATACAAGTCCAAAAATACTATTTCGTTTTTACTTTTACTACAACAGTTAAATTGCCAAATTTTGTGAGTCATTAACTCAATAGATAGATAGATAGCTAGAAATTGAATACTATGTATTGTATGAAAAACGTAGTCACACTTGACAACCTAAAAAAGAATTTTTTTCAAAGAGTCAAAATAATTTTTTTCTTTGAATAAAAGAGTCAAAATAAATTTGTTGACTACCATCCTAACAAATAACAATAATAAAAAATTGTTGACTAGCATCATCTGAGTTATGGATTGAGAATTTGTCTGATATCAGTCTTATGATGTTGGACTGATGACTGATTGTTTTCATACGCATCCAACAGTTATCCTATTCAACTATCAAGGAAAAACAAAAAAAAATCAATCATCAAAGATTATCTAAAAATGAAAAAAATAAATAAATCTGTTTTCAAATTACCTTTTTCTGAATATAAAAAATATATAGCTTGGAATGGATTTATTGCCTATTACAGATTTAACTTGTAAATATTATATTTCAAAGAAATTATCATATAATATACGCCACCTTTTTAATTACAAAATACGAAAATTCACAAGAATTTAATTTGACTGTCTAAATTATAAATAAGTAATTAAGTATGATTCCATTTGACTGTCCATTTATAGAAAGAAAATAAGGATGGAGCATGATAGACAAGGATCCAGTATCCATATGGGCTGGGCCATGGGTCCATGTCACAAGCAAGCCCATCTAAAGGCCATTATGGACCTACTTTTTAGGCTCTATTTTGTTTTTTCACAGCCCAAAAAACAAAGGGATCTCTTCTACAGTTCTACTGTGAATATCTTGCCTACCAAGCAACCAGTTCTTCCCTCATTTTATATATAAGAGACCCAATTACTCTTTTGGCTGCGCTTCACCCTTCACTCTCTCTTTTCCTCGTTCTTCTCTGTTTCCCTGAAATTCCGATATCCAAGAAATGGAGCTTTCACCCCCTAATTCCGGCGACCGGCGGCGGCAGCAAACTCTTCCTCCGAGAAGAGGCCAGGTAAAGAAAAGGATATGGAAGGAGTTAACGAAATCAGCCGCAGCAGCCATGGATTTTCTTGATAAGAAGCTTACTCGAAACAAAAATGGCTTTTGTACCTCAAACTCGTCGACTCCACCGGCGATCTCTAGTGGCTATATTTCAGATGTCGCTGATGAACCTTGATCTCTCTTATTCCCTTAATTAATTTGTTTTTTGGTTCTTGCTGTATAATGTGAATGGCGTTAACAATTATTGTGGATTTGAGTCTTTTGAGTCCAGATTTCTTTATCTGGATTCTTAAATATTTTTTTTTGGCTCTTTTTTTGATTAAACAGAAGGGATTTGTACAGATTTTTCGGTTGTTTAAACCCATATTTTTAATGTTTAATTATTGATTAATTACATGTAATTTAACTAATTACTTACTGTGTTCTTTCTGTGTATTATTTCTATGTATATATACAGCCTTCCCCAGTTCAGTTATCTGGTAAATTTGTTGACATTGGAAGAAAGCTCTTTGCTTAACACGATGTAGTTTAATGCAAGAAGTTTATGCCATTAATTAATGGAGTTAGTAATTAAGGGGGATAAATAATTATTTAAATGATTGCATTTAATTATAGTCCCTACTTATTAATTAATAATTAATTATTAGTGGCTTTGATTTGGTCAATTCACTCAAAGCTAGTGATCTCCTTTTCTTTGAGTATAAAGATTTGCTTGGTGAATTAACTTGTCCCAAATTTATAAAGCAAAAATCTTTATAATATGAAAAAAATATTTAAATATTCATAAATAAAGAAATCTTTATTTGAGGAATTATCCGGTGTCGAAAGAGTCAGTACTTTACATAAGATACACCCGCAGATATGTAATAATCAATGTTTGAATGATTCGTGTTCGATTCTCTCACGTGACTGAATGCAAGCTGGAATTTCAGGCAAAAATTTTATTAAAACTAGACCGGATAAAAAACCGACAATGTTGGAATTCATGGTTCGACTAGTTCAATTGAATTCAACCGATTTTTTTTTTATTTCTGAAATATTATAATTTTTTAAATAATATTGTATAAAAATTAAAAAAATATTCATCAAACATTAAATATATATCACAAATATTTTAATAATAAGTTACAAAATATAATTTTAATTTTATTATTACAAGTGATTAATTATGAATTTTTGAATATCATATATTAGAAACATAAAAATACAATCACATCATGAAAATAATTTCACGTTTAGATAGAGTAATAATGAAGTAAACATAAAAAATATTAACCTTACATATATAAGTATAATTATATTTAATTACAATAAATTCAAATAGATAATAATTATATTAAATTATTAAGTAACATTTTTAGAATTTAAAATATTAATTTTTTAAATAAATAAATAATAAAAATTTAATATATATATATATATATATATATATATATATATATATATATATGGATATTTTAAATTTTTATTATTTATTTATTTAGAAAAATTAACATTTTAAATTTTAAAGATATTACTTAATAATTTAATATACTATTATAATGATCCAAATAGATAATGAGTATATTAAATTATTAAGTGATATATTTAAAATATTATATTTTTTAAATAAATAAATAATAAAAATTATATATATATGTGTGTGTGCACGCTTGCGTGGGTGGGTGAAGATATACAAAAAAAAGATTTTTTACACTTTTTAGTAAAAAATTTGATTTTATTTTGTTCTCCGGTTCAATTCGATTTTCAATAATTGAATCAATTGACTGGCTAGCTAGTTCGTAATTAAACAGATTCAACCGAATGATCCGGTCCGATTTTAATAACTATGGGCAAAACCTTATACTTAGATAATTAATTCTTTCTTTTATACGCTTCCTTAGTTCCTTTGCCTTCCTGTCGGGATTGATCCTATGTTGCATTAAAAAATAATTCTATTTTTTATTTTTTTAATTTAAGCCCACTCTATGCAAAATTAAAAATTAAAAAAGTCGTTCTCTTTCATTCTACTTAGATGGTTGTCGTTAAATGTACCCATTATCCACCACATGATTAAAAAAATAAAAACAAATATTATTTTGTGTTGTCAATACTATTAATACTTCCTTACTATGCATCAAATCCATCACTTATTTCTTTTAAATAAAAATACTGAGTGATTTATTGATATTATTCTTGCATAAATCAGTTTCCTTTTTAGTCTTCATATTTATTGATTGATTCATTTTCTTTTTATTTACTTATTTTTATCGGGTTGATGTTATAAGACAATTTGATGAATGAAAAATATAACCTATAAAATTTTATGATTCGTTAAATATAAAATTAACTTCTATATTTTACTCTTGTTAACATAATTTCCATATATATATATATATATATATATATATAGCTAATAATTATCAATTTTAGTAGGAGATATCAGATTTATTTATTTTTTATTTGAAAAAGAAAAGATAAAAAAACAAAATGCTAATGTGAACACAAGTTATTTTTATTTGAAAAAGAGAAAAAAAAAATCAAAATGCTAATGTGAAAACAAGCTGTACACGCATAGACTTTTATGTGTACAGACCGCAGACTCAAGAGTGAAGACTAAAGAGTCAAAGGCATCATTTCTCCGTTCTATAATTTCAATTTATATAGTATTTTTAATTTTTTAGGGATAAATTGTCAATTTTATTTTTCCAGCCACAATTGATATTTTTTTCAATTTCAATATAACTTGTCAATTTTATTGATAATTGATTAGAATAAATTGACAATTGATAATTTTTTTTTCAGTGATAATTGATAAATCAACTTATATTGAAATTGATAATTTTATGACAATTTTAATTTAATGGGTACACAAATGTGGTTCATGCACATTTAAAGAATAATTATGCACTATATGTACGTATATATTGTATTTCAACGGTCGGTCAAAAGTATTTTGCGATGAATTTCTATTTTGTATTTTTGGATTAGATTTTCATACATATAGCTGTTCACCTAAATTAAGTCATCAAAAGAAATGTCAAGTTAATAAATAGAACTTAAAAATACAGCAATTATATATATATGAAACGATTCTAGAAGTTTATTTTGCTTATTAATCTAGAATGTACAACAGGAAGAAGAAAGTGCAGTAAGAGACTAATCTAATGTATAATCTTAAGGGCTAAGACATATTTATCTTTGTTTTCTTGCTGGTAATGATTTTTGGTTTTGCTATTATTATTTGGTAAATAACTTTTGACTCTATCTAAGAAGTTGGAAAATGAAAGGTCAATATCTATGATCATTCATTTTCTATATACACGTTTTTAGTTTTTAATCCTTTTTTTTTACTCGTATTCATTATCTATATCCATGCAGTTTTTACCGATTTGAACTTATATGTAAAAAATTTTAAAAGGTAAGTTGAATTTTTGTCAATTTTATTAAATAGATAATTATACATAATTTATTAATCAAGTGATATTGATCGAGACTTTTTATTTTGGCAAGTCATGATATATTTGTCAATATTTTTTTTTATTTTTAAGAAATGATGTATTTAGGAGTGTGCATCGTTCGAGTTCGGGTTCAAACCAGAACCACCCGAAGCCCCGAAATTACATCTATATTCACATCTGATCCTGTCCTACTAATAAATCGAACCTCACCCTAACAACCCGAAAATTTTCGGACCCTGACCTTAATAACTCTACCAACCCAAATTTTATCTTTCTTTAAATTCTGTGTGTCTGCTTTTTTGCTCTGTTATACTCCATTTTCACAATTCTGTTTTATGTTTTGAAATTTTTGTTTTCAAAATTCTATTAAATGAATTTTGAAACATTCATAACATATTTCACACATTTTCAGAATTTTTTTTTAGCTTTTAAACTGAAAAATAACTAGCAAAAATATGATATAATTTTTGTATTGCATTTCTATATTTACTGTCAGATTTCTGCATTTGTATACAATTTTATTCCATTGAAATAAGGCCAAAACATTTTGAGATACCTAATTCACCCCCTCTTGAATGTCTTTGGGACCTACACCTTGAGAACATGACAATTACTGCTATTCCATATGGTTGATTAAAATTTAGCTGTTTATGTGGCTTAGCACATTAAGAGAATGCATTTAAAAACATAAAACATTATAAACATATACTGAACCCTGAATTATCCTCTTTTTTTCATAAAAATGTATCAGTTATTTATACAAATCAAATCAAATTATATTCACTCAGTCATACTTTCAAATACAAAATCGGAACATTCGCAACTTTCATTTTTGAAAGTCCAATTCATTAAAATTACCAGTAAAATCATATTGGCAATTCTCCATCAATCATAAATCAGTATTTTCACTTCTTTTTTGGATCAATAAAAAAGTTTGGTTTCCTCAAGTACACACTAAGCTTAAAAGAAACAAAAGCATCAAGGCAAGCTGATGTGAGCACAACTAGAAAAACCAAATACAATGGCAATAAGAGGGATAGCTTAACCATGTCTCAAGGATCAATTACAAAAGTAAGGTAAAAAAAACTCAAATAAGCTCTACAAGCTTTTATGAAGCCATTTGTAGAGAAGTTACAAGTCGAAAAGATTAAAGTGGCTAACTTGAACTTTGAAAACCAATTTGGTGTTAATTCTTTATGTAACTTGTGTTTAATTAATGACACGTGTTTGAAGGAAGAAGAATTAATGGAGTTCGGGTGAAGCAAAGTGGAGATTTATTTAGTCCAGGAGCCATCCACCCGTAGAGTGGAATCTCACTCCGTAGAGTGGATTTCCACTCTACAGAGTTAGGCAAGCAAGGCAGCAAGCACACACACTCCATGGAGTGAAATCTCAATCCACCGAGTGACTATACGAAGAAATGTCCACTTGTTGGAGTGGATTTTCACTCTCCTGAGTGCTTAAGAGTCTTGTTACGATTATGATTGTTCTTTTATTATTTTTAGTTTTATCAATTTAGGAAGTTCTATTTCAATAAAAGTATTTTTCTTTTCTATTTAAACGATTGTAAGGTTTTGTTTAACATAATATAGAGTAATTGATTATTTTGATTAAGGAAGATTATTTCTCTTGGCTTTGCCAACTTTGTGAGAGTTAATTGTTTATTGATTCTTACTTTTACATGAAAAATTAGACTTAAGCAGGATTGTATGGTTATGTATGCTTGATTCTATTTCCTTTTGTTTTAATCAATTTATCATAAGCGTTTTCATACATATTTTATTGTTTGGGATTCTTTAGATTGAGAGTTAATTTCTTATTTATTTTCAAATATTATGGTATGTTGGCGTTCTAGTTTGAATATAGGCTGAGGTTCCGCATCAATTGATATCAGAACATATGCTAAGGGATAAATTCTTAACTATCCGTTATATCTTGTTTCTTTATTATTTTGGGTTCCGCATCACATCCGCATTTGACTTGCTTCCATTTACGCAACGTAATCTTCTTAGGCTTAGGAATTATTGTCTGCAGAAATTCACGTACTAAAGTCTTCAATCCCATCCTTCCTGTATGTATATCTCTGTCGTGATACTTCTTTGCTGCCCATTTACCTAAATATTTAGTATGCACCACATTAAGCTCATAATCATCATATAATTTACGAGCATCATTCCACACTTCTTTACCAACAAATGTGAACTTCTTATTTCTAAGAAAATCTACCAAAGCTCGTGGGATTTCATGGGCGTGATATAGTTGACATATTAAGCATCTTTTGCCTACACAAAGTTGAATAATGGCAACCTTTTAGTAGCCACCTGGCTAAGTAGGCATAAACCATTCGGTGTCGAGGCCGACGAGAAGCTTGCTCAGGTAACGTCTATAGATGCGGAGAGTGGTGGTGATCCATTGGTCCACTACAAAAGCTGAGGCTGTTACAGTAGTATGAATATGATATCCTTAGTATTGAAAATCATACAATAAACAACCACTAGAGAAATTCATTGTTACTAAAAGTGATGAAGAGAAGGATACTAAATTTATCTCTTATTTTATAAAAATTACAAATATGTTATATAATCTACTTTTATTTTTAATTATTGATTATTTCCTATATAATTAAATTGTTACTAAATATTTTATCTCCTAAATATTATTGATTATTTCCTATAAGCCTGACAAAAGGTGTCTGCTCGGTTGTACCGGCCGTTAGTACTTCGATAATTAAATTAGCAATTTGGCAAAAAAAGCTCTTAGAGAGAGAATATGGATACAATAGAGAGAGTCCGCGAGTTTGTGAAATGAACCTGCTATTTATAGAGTTGGGAAAACTTGAATAATGCTATTGAATAGTAGGCTTACTTTGAAGCAGGTATGACCTATTACATAAGTAATGGTGATTTGACAGTGGCATGTGTCAAATAGTCTCGTCGTATCAGGGAGAGATCACGTCCGATTGGATGACCTTGTTTCTCGTGTTTTAGCCAACTGAATGAACTTGTTATTTATAGGGCTGGGGAAACTTGAACGATGCTTTTGATTAGTAGACCTACTCTAAAGCAAGTATGACCTATTGCATAGATAATAGTAATTTGACGGTGACGTATATCAGACAATCTTGTCTTATCAGAGAGAGGTCATATCCGATTGGACTGTTTTGTTTCCCGTATTTTAGCCAACGGGCTAAGAGAGGCATCCGTTGGACCTTATAGTGATAAGCCTTTGGTGATGGACCTTTAGTTTTGAATTTTTAGAATATTATTAGTTCTTATATAGACAAAATGATGTTGTGTAATATTTTTATTTTGAATAACTACTTTTATTCCGAATTATTGTATTTTTTGTATAACCTAAATTGTTTTTAAATATGTTTACTTTCTATGGACAAAATCTTTCTATATGAATTAAATTTTTGTACTTATATTTATGGCCATTGTGGTTATTTATAAATAATAATAATAATAATAATACATGCTTATATGGCGAAAGGAGAGCATATTATCTTATTCAATGACTAATGATTTCAGTAAGTGAAGAGGAAACAACTTCCATAAATTGCAGTAACTGCATATTATTACTAATAATCTCCTCTGTTTCCATCAACTTCAACAATGAACCCACAGGCATTACCAGCAAACAGAACCCTACAATCTTGTTGGACTATCAATCTCTAGTGTTTGTACAGTACCAGTAGCTTCTTTTATTCTATAGATTGAATTGCTAGAGTTGGTAAAATCGCCATAGCCTCGCCATCAAGAACAAGAACCTCACCATTCTTGAAGCACTTTGTTGAGAATTTAGCACTGAAAAACAAAACCATACACTTGATTAACTAAACTATCATTTAGCTTTGCTTCAATTCTACAATATGGGTAAAGTTTGTTTCAGCTTACATATATCTATTCTTGTTTTCTCTTATGCTAATGGCTTCTACTTCACCAGTAACTTCGTCTCCGATATACACAGGACTCCTAAAATGCAAGCTTTGAGAAGCATACACTGCTCCAGGCTACAACATTTGCCATCAAGCTCATTTATTCTTTTTAGGGAAAACTCCATACATACAATATTCCATCTAATCAACAAAGTGAAGTGAGACTTACAAAATGGGATGCGATAACGCGAGGAAATAATGCAGCAACAAGCATTCCGTGAACAACCCGATCGTCTAATCCAGCATTCCGGGCAAATTCGGAATCAAAATGAAGAGGGTTCAAGTCATGACTTACCTTTGAGTATTCTGTAATATCTTCATCTGAGAATACTCTTTTTTGCCTTAGTGTGTCTCCAGTTTTAAGCACACTTTGAGCTGTCCCCGTGTAGTATCTGGCGTAAGGGACGGTCTTTGAAACCAAACTCTTGATGATCATCATAATGAGAAGAATCACTATATAAATGCAATGAGGGAAAGAAATATGTTAAACAATACAATCTGGTGAAACGGAAGGTCTTTCTGCTAGGCATTTTAACAAACATTTGAAATGCCTACCTTTAATTTCCGGATTTTGGCGGCGCATTCAGTGGCAATGGGAACCTACTCGATGAGAAAAGGGCAACAATGCCATAAGCCCATAAAGCATCTCAGATTTCGATGAAAATCATGGACCGTGGAAGTCAAAAACCAGCTCAGAGGAGAAGAAACCCTGCCGTTTGTGTGAACTTGTTTTGCTCAAAGGACTTTATGAAAAGATGAAAAAGAATGGCATTACACACTTATAAATCTTCCATTTTTTTTTTAATTTTTGCTATTAAATTTTTAACATTGATTTTACATTAATTAATTCTTAAATTTTTATTCTTTTTACACGTTAAATTTTCAATAGACAAAAATTATAAAATCAAATTATACACACTTATAAATCTTCCTTTTTTTTAATTTTTGCTATTAAATTTTTAACATTGATTTTACATTAATTAATTCTTAAATTTTTATTCTTTTTACACGTTAAATTTTCAATAGACAAAAATTATAAAATTAAATTATACGTCTCATTTGGTATTTTTTTAATACCCACATTTACATCTCAATTTATATTTCTTATCAATTTTAAATTAATTATTATTTTCTATTACTTTAACTTCTGTCACATATCAAATTGAAATGTATACATAAAAGTGTTTGAAATGGGACGTATTATTTAATTTTATTTTTTTCAAAAGATGAAAATTAATATTGCAAAATAGATGTCTAATGTGTAAAAAAGTAAAAGATTATTTTTACTTCAAAAATTCTGAGAATAAAAGATTATTTTTGCTTCCAATTGCTCTGAACGCTTCAGCCACAATAATAGAAACTGTGTTGCCCTTCAGGTTCACCTCCTTTATGATGCATTTAGTCAAGTTCAAAGCGAGAATTGGAAGCCTAGAACCAATAGAACCGAACCAAACTGAAAATAATCTAATTAGTGTGGTTCAATTCTCCTTAAAAGTTCGGTTTGATTTCTGAAAGGAGGTAAGTTCAGTTCTATCGATTCAAACTGCAGAGTTCTAATTTCAAGAACCAACCAAAGATTTGCAACCTTACAACTACATACCTCGTTCCATAACAGAAGGAAGCAAATCTTAACTCAGGCCAACAAGGTACGGAATAATGAAAATTTAAAGAATCATCTTATAAAAATCAAATGCATGTAACAATTTCTGATTTGGCTTAAACAGCTAGTAAATATTCAAAATCTGGCAATCATCTTGAACATGGTATATATCTATGTCCAAACTAGAATTATCACCAGCACAAGAAAGCATAATGTGATGAAAACCAAAAACTTAGTATCAAAAACATTCTCGAGCAACAAGCAACAACCTAAACAGCTACGTTCACATGATAAGGGATCATGGAACAACAGGATCGTGCCGGTATTCGTCGAATTATGATACAGGTTGCCAATTCCTTATCCAGTCTGTCAAGCTAGTAACATTCCTACTTATGTCTCCAATAGAATCACTCCTTAATGCCACAACAATATCTTCAGAGTAGCTTTCTTTTGCCTCCTCTAAAAGAACTTGGAAAATTTCACACTCAATATTGTTCGAAATCTTGTTCTGTGAGTAATCCCTGTAAAACATTAAAATTTTCATTTGTTTTCAGCCAACAAAGCAGATATTCAACAAATTTGATGGACTATTCATATAAACATTTATAATAAAATGAATTCCCATCGCCACAATTCCAGGCCACTGCATATGCAAGGCTTGTTTGCTTCGTAGATGAACAAAGGAAAAGAAAAGAATTCTAATTTCTTTGGCCTTTGAATGGAACTTGAAAATTGAGATTTCTCTTCTTTTTCAATGACTTAGATTCTCAATTTGGCAACCAAACAAGAGAGAAGAGAATAAATTTCCCACCAAATTCCCAGGAAATAAACAAGGAAATGAGTTACCTTTTACTCAGGCGATCATACAAAATAGAATTATCAGTTTGAAGCACAACAACACGATCAAACCATCGCTCAGGAAAGAAATCGCAGCCATGGTAATCAACAATATTTCCCCCTTCTTCCATAATATCTTCAAGCTCATCACATACCTAGCAAAGTCACAAGCTTTTAAATTTTCACTTAATTTTCACACAATCTAATATGAAAATTCAATGAAACCCTAAAAAATTTAATGCTTCAGACATTGCAGTTTATGTTATATTGAAGGAAACTTTTTGAAAATCACTAATTCTAAAATTGGAGAAGAAGCAAATGAAATGAAGAATTAGGATCATGAAAGGTACCAGGTCTTCATTGATGATGTGACATTCGAATTGCTCGTCCCAGCCGTCGTGCAAGGTCTTCTCTTTGACTAGATTTCCGACATTAATATGGCGGAGTTGGGTTGCCTCCGCCAGAGCTGACGCCGTCGTAGTTTTTCCGGTACCGGGTGTTCCCGCTACCAGTATATTTGGTTTCTTCCTCTTGTTGCTATCTTGCGCCATGGCCACCGCTACGAATGTATAGAAGCCAAAGCAGGATCTTGCGTTTAATTAATTTGCTTGCTTCGCTAGGGTTTTAGATTGGGGAAATTTTGAAGGAGTGTGTGAGAGGAATAATTACCTGCGGTAAGGTGTAACGTTCTAAACAGAAATAGCTGATTTTATTGGTAGGGTTATACAATTAGGTGTTTATAAAGGTTTAAATGGGTATGCTTTTAGAAATATTTTATACATGTAAAAATTTGAACTTAATGTTTGAAACAAAATATTTCTTGAATTGACATAATTAGCATACAAATTTTCTTTTTTACCAAATTATTTGCATACATATAAAGTTAATAAATTCTGAACTTAATTTTTTTCCATGACTTTGGTATTAATTTTTTTTCCATGACTTTGGTATTTAGTTTAACTTTTTTTTTTAAATTCATGAAACTTCGGTATTTGATTTAATCTTTTTAAATTCATGAAATTGACTAATCCACATGATCGGGTACTATCAAATCTATATGTACAAAATAAGAATTGAATATGAAATATAAATCTAGGAGAACCCGAACACTTGCTCATCAAGTTTAGATTATATATATATATATATATATATATATATATATATATATATATATATATATATATATATATATATATATATATATATATATATATATATATATATATATATATATATATAAAATCAAAATAAGATTTAATTTAAGACATAATAATTTTTCATGCATAGATTTTGAAAGGGAAATTCCAAATGCAGTCAATCATACAACTAGACGCAAAACCAAACATCAACTTTGCCAAAAAACAAAAATTCTTTTAAAATAAATTGTGGTGCCAATTAGCATCTCCATTCTACAACAGAATAATTCAATATTTTCTTACAACAATATATTCTTACATCAAGAATAGCTAACCCTCTAATGAGTTATAAATAAGTGGTACTGGTATTATCCCAGAGCTCATTGTTCAGAGTGGACACTTTGCTAAAAAATAATAATAAATAGACAAACTTGCACCTCAAGGTCTCAAGAATTAGAGAGGGGACTAGTTGGAAGAACCTGAAAGAATGGAATCAACATTTTTCTTCAAACTTGGACTGAGAAGTCAGGGTTGCTCTTTACAGCATTTTTCTTCTAACTTTGATGTATTTTAGGTTCTCTTTGCAGGGCTTCATGTACTTGAGGTGCCCTTTATAGGGCTTGATGTATTTGAGGTGCCCTTTATAGGGCTGGATGGATCCGAGACAATGGTATTAGCAGGGCAGACTGATGAAAATTGACAAACCCGGCATTTCCAATGCTCTTCCTCTGGAACAAAACTGGCTTCCCTTTCACCCAGCCAGAACTCGAGAGAGCTCTGAACTTGACTCTCGAGCCAATCAGGATCATATGCAAATTGATCTTCGCCAAGTACAGAGTTGTCTGCTTGTAACTCATATCTGCTTAAAAGTATCCACATAAGTTTCTTGCTACAAAGTATTCCTTGCACCATTTTCATTCCATGTCAAGGCAATAGAGACCTTCAGCCATCAATAAAATGCAAAGTAAAAGGAAGAACGGGAAAATGAAAGAGGCAATACAACTTTCACCTCAATAGCATCTCGCTGTCAGCTGGAATCAGCATACTACATGTATTTCTGAAGCATCTCACAATGTCATCAAGGGTCTGTGCAGAAAGGTGAAGTAGAAAATAAATACTAGAACAGAACAATGTATCGGTCAATTTTCATCTGCCTAAGCTTCCACTAAAATTATTAATCCCTCAGTGATGGTCATAAACAGCTCCCCATATGGAATGGTTAATAATGAAAACCACAGAGTCGATGATCTCCTTGAGTTTTCAATATAAAATGCCCAAGTAACAATAACTACCACGGTAACTTATTACTATATCACTCGGAAACATATAGAATTTGAGGATCATCAAACAATATAAAAACCTGAAGTTGCAGATTGACTACTTGTTGATTCAGAAGAAAAATTTTACCTGTGCCGGGATACCTGCAGCAGCAGTGCTCTCTCTCAGTTCTTTTGACAAGAAGTGATGCAGATTCAGTGAAAAGAAATCAAAGAACTCTTTGGAGGGGAATTTGTCAGCAACTAAATTATCCCACAAATGCTTATAGCACATCAATTGTAGCCTGCAAAATTGAATATGCACATCATCAAAGCCATATGGATGCTCCCTTAAATTCATATAACCACAACATATGCCTTGAATGTATGTTGAAGCTCAATGCTAAGCAAATCATTCATTAAAGAAAGATAAAAAGCCACAATAAGCATACCTTCCATTTCTTCTTTGCGGTTCAGAGGGAAGGGTGTCTCTTACACGAGTTTTTGTGTCTACCAGTACCGGGTTTCTATTTTCTCCCTCAGGTATTCTGATTTCATCAATAATTCCCACCATCCATACACCATGTGCAAAGCCAACTCTGAAATTGCAAGCAACTTTAAGTCATTAACAAATAGAAACAATAGCCAACAGCTCCAAGCACCAGCAAAAGAATGGTGAGAATCCAAGGAAGATACATATCATATCTTTTGTCAAGATAGCCATGTTTAAGCATGTTTTATCTGCTTAGTACCAATTTTACTGAAGATTACCCAATCAAAATCTGGTAATCTTATCATAACCGTAAAATCAGAAATCTAAAGAATCATAAAAGACTAACCAAAACAAAAAATCATTTCATCAGAAACTAGATCCTTTGTCGAAGTTTCTCAAAGCTAGAATATAAACTTCATTTAACCAACAATATAGTGCATATAACAAAACCGCTGGTCACTGGAAAGAAAACTTACAGAGGGAGCTCACGTGTTAATCCTTCAAACAATAACTGTTTTACGCCAGTTATGAAATTTAGAAACTTGAGAGCCCATACGTCTTCAATTGATTCAACACTAACTTTAACTCTTTTAAAAACCTGCGGCCAAACAAACCCAGGATCAGAACTATATGAAGGCCTTGCGTAGTATCTTCCCTCTATCCTCAAGCTGCCAGCTTAAATCACGACGATTTCCAATTTTCGTACCATTCTTAATTAAGAAGAAAATGTCACAAAATTTCCCACGAAAAATGCAATAAGGGAATAGAATAAAATTTTCATTTTCCACACAATGCGTCATTATGAAAATTTCATAAAAATGAAAATCTTCCGCGAATAATATATATACTTGATTTTTGTGCAAGATAAATAAGATAGTGCAATACATACTTATATATATATATATATGCAATTTGCTGAAAATCAAAAGGAAACATTGAATAAATATAAGAATGGGATGAGATATTGATCAAGAGTTTTAAATCACACCTCTTGTTCAAGCTTCGCATGGCGTTCACGGCCTGCTTTCATAGCTTTACTGACTTTTCTTTTGCTAAAGAGAAGAACAAACTCCATCTGTTTTTCACACCATTCCTGTATTTAATCAAGGAAAAAAAATCCCCAATTCAATACTCAAAAAATAAATTTGCCAAATGACCAAAAAAAAAAAAATCAAGAATCCAACAATAGCAAACCAAACCCAAAGACTCATACCGCAGAAGTGATATCAGTAACAGACAATCCAGTTCTCTTCCTAAACCTATGAAACAAAGATTCAGTCTTCTGGGTACACCTCAAATCACCCAAATCCTCAATCTCAGATTCACTGCTCCCACCTGGAAATCTCGTCTTGGAAAGACAAGTAATTGACCGGATAGACCTTCCATTGTTTTGAAACATAGAGGAACGAGAAGGAGAACAAATTGAAGGAATAGAAGAGGAAGAGAGACAAGATCGAGTTGCTGCAAAGGCTGCTTCAATAAACGCCATTTCTTCGTTACTCACGATCTCAATTGGGATATTGGTAGTTGTAGCAGTAGCAGCGACAACATGTTTGGCGCGTTGAGGGAGAGAGTGAGAAGTTGATTCAGTCATTTTTGAGATGATTTTGGCGGAGACTTGCCCGTTAAGATCGGAGGGGTTGAAGGGCAAGGCATGTTCGGGGGGGTCGTTTTTAAACCAGATTTTGAAATCAAGGATTTTATTCTCACTAGTTAAATTTTTGTGTTTACTTCAAAAGCTAATTCATATCATAGTTGAGGTGGACTCCAATATATTTTCGGTAATAAAATAAAAGAAACAAATTATGCCATCATGGTTGTTATGTTATTTACTTATTTATATACAAGATCGAGTATGAACTAATAATCTTCAAGTGCTTGATTATCACTTTAATTTTTTGTTGATATCCTCTTACTTTCACTTCAATATTCTTCTTCAAGAAGATAAATAAAGTATATTGACATAAAAGGATTTAGACATAATAAAAGTATTAAAGATTAAAAGCAAAAGAGGCACTCACTTTTAAGATATTTAATTTTGTAATCTTTTCTTATAAGCTAACACTCCATTCATTTTTATTTTATATTCAAACTATAATAATTTTTTATTAATTATAATTTTTAATTATTTACATTAATTATTTAATAATAATAATAATAAATCAAATATGTATACATGTAACTATAATATTATAAATTGTACGCTTAATGATAATTTAACATATAAAGAATAACAACTAGCAAATTTATCAGATACATATAAAATTTTCTCCATCGGCTATTAGCCATCGATATCAGACAACAACTCTAAAGTTTTATATTATTATTAAAATAAAATAAAAACTTAAATTGAAATTGGCTATTAGACATTTGACATTAATTTCACTTTTCTATCTTCTTACATTACAGGTGTATGGACAAGCGTAGCATCTGTCTACGAAAATAAACATTACAATGTCAATTCATCAATTCTAACTAAAATATTATATATTTTTTTTTCTTTTTTCTTTTTATGAAATACAAGTAAGTAGTAACAATCTTAATGAGAAATGATTTGGTATATAAAACTTACAGTACATTAATAAATATATACCGTTAGATCATTTTCTATTTTTATTTGACGGGTCAAATTTTTTATGCACGGTATGCTAGACATATCCAATCACCATCCTTTTTATATTTATTACTGATGGTTTTTATGATGTTAATTAGTTGAGCAGGCATATGTGAAGGATGGAGTGATCCACATGCAGAAACGTTGCATAAATTTGAAGCTCCTGAAAAACAAAAAACGCTTAGCTTAAGCAACCTATTCTCCCCATCTCATTTTATAAGATAATTTTTTTTATTTTTTATAAAAATTAAAAAATAATTAAAATATTTTAATTTTATAAAGAAATTTATATTTACTGATAAAATATATATTTTTATATTTTTAATAGTTTCATTTAATTTTAATTAAAAGTAAAAAAAAGATATATATATATATATATATATATATTAATTGTACTATTTTAAAATGAAATCGAGTAAGTAATAAAAATAGAAATATATATATATATAATAATTGATAACTATTAAAAAAATATCTCCAAGATTCAATTAAATCGGCCCAATAACGTTTGGCAAGGTTCAGAGCCCATCAATTAAAAGGCAGAATATGAGCTAGAAGATAAGATAAAAAGGTACAGTATTCGATCGGACTAATAGGACGTGTTGTCCTGTTTTGTAACGTCCCAAAATATATTATAAAAATTAATATAAATAGATAATAATAATAATGAGTAAATAAAATATCTTGAGTTTATAGAAGAAACAATTTAGATTACATAAAAAAAAGAAGAAGAAGAAGAATCGGGATTTAAAAAGGTGATGTGGTGTGTGTGGTTAAAATAAAAAGAAAAGAAAGAAGTTAAAAAGACAAAAAAGAAAATAAAAGGATGTGAACATGTGAGAGAGAAAACCATGAAACGGGGAAGAGAAGAGCACGCCATCTAGCCACCGTCGTTGCTCACGACACCGACGAGGCTCAGATCGTCGCGCCGCTGCCACCTCCGGTTATCCTTGTAAGCGTCGTCCTCCTTCAGTGGCGCCATTTCCTTTCGGTTCCCCACCACCACTGTGGCCCTTCTCTCTCCCTTATTTCCCAGTGATCTTGATGGCGGTTGAGAGGGCTGATGGCACCGGTGGGATCCCGAGGTAGAGACGATGCCTCCAATGTCACACCCTACTCGTAACAGTCTTTTCTGATGCGGACTAAACCGAAACCGTAAGTTTTTTTTTTCAAAAACTTTCCAATCGAATGATAGCTTTAAAAACATTTTAAGACATATATAAGATAACTTCAATCCAATAATATAAACCAATCATTCATTCGATAACAATCATGAAATACACTCAAAATACAGTTCAGTATTTTACCTTAATAGTCTAAGTATATACATGCCATAAGCTTAAACAATCTGACACTAAAATCTTCTCTTCCGATCTGGACCTTCAATGTACTGTGCTCCCGAACACATCAGAACCTGCACGCAGTAAACACTACGTGCTGAGCATTAAATATGCCCAGTGGTGACTACTAATCCAAGAATTCCCCAAGAATAAGCATAATTTCGTAATTTAAGCTTGTATTATCTTTACTTCATTAAGCATTTCATTTTATTTCAGTTATCAGTATTCATGTTTTTAATTCGTATTTTGATATCCATTGTTCTTTTGTTTCAAAACTTTTTACTGTACTTACAGTATCTTTTTAGGTAGATCAATATCAGATTTATCATTTAGCTTTACGTTAATCTTTACTATAACTTTTACTTTTTATCAATACTTCCATTTTATCCTTTAGCCGTAGCAATTAAATTATCATTTCATTTAGCGATATGTATTGGTACTCGTGTCTTTACTAGTACCAAAATAAATTATTTACATTCCTGTTTTAATGTTCAATTATTCAGTTTGAACTCTCATTGTACTTCTTGCTATTTATTCTTTTATTTTTGTTTCGACTCTTAACAAATAAATACATTACTAATTAATAGCTTTTGAGCTTTATTGCAAAGTGATATAAGTATTTCGGGACACTTTGCAGTATTTTCTTTCCTTCATTCTTATACATATTACTTTCGTTCAAATATTAATTAAGACATAAGTCTTTTACTTCTTTCTCATCGATCAATCATATGTCTTTCTATTGTTTTACTTTTTAAATAACCTTTCTTTCAGAAAGACATTTCATAAGGATTAAATTCACTTCATGTCACAATCATTACTTTTAACTTTAACTATGAAATTAATATTGTTGTTCAAATTTGTCACTTTTCACAATAGTGATTGATACGAGAAATACCAATTAATCAAATTTATCCTTTTCACGAAAAACATAATACATTTTGAATTCTTATAAAACCTTTCTTTTCTTTTTTCTTACTAATTACACTTTACATAAATCTTTACAGATTTATCTTAATTTTGCATTTTCTTTCAAACGAATCATTTTCGTTATAACTTTTCATATATTCAATTCAATTAAGCAATACTTATTTATTCATTTCAATGTGCCCCTAATGCAATATAACAGGTTTCCCACAACGGATACACGGGACTGGACCCAAAGGTCCCACGTAGCAGATAGAGAAATGATCTCGAAAGATCAAATCTCCCATAACAGATACAGATACAGATACAGATACACTTTCACAAAAGCTACGGAGATCGAAGATCCCAACCATAGCTAAGCAAGTCGCCATGACTTGCACCGCGGTACAGAGGTGTCCCTATGGCTAGCCAATTATATCTAAAACAAGAATCATACTACCTGTCTATCGCTAAGGGCAAACATAATCAGTCATTTTTGTAAACGTTTTTGAACATTTAAAACTCTTTAATTTCTTCCTTTTATTTGTTACTATACTTTATTCGAATCAAATGCACTCTTTTGTGCCTTTGACTGTTCAATAGCTTTTTATCATTTTATTCACTTTCTCTTTTCCAGTTACTTTTGTGAATTATTCTTCGATAATTCACTCAGATACTTAAACTTTTTCAGCTTTTGTACATATTATAAATTATGAATTATGGCATTATAATTCACAATTTTCTTTGTATTCTTTTTATATTATTCTTTGCGAATTATTCTCTAATAATTCAATGATTGACTTTTTAATCTTTTACTGTTCAAACTTTTTAATCATTCGGTATGCCAACGTTCATTTCGTCAGCGAATTATTTCTATAGTCATTTACTCCTTTAATACTTTTTATTGACTAATTTATTTTGATAAATTAGTCACGTCTTTATTTTCTCTACTTTTAGGCAATTAGGAACTTAATTAATATCAATTATTATCTTATGCCTCACCTAAACATAATTTGACTTTATCTATCAATTTATTCATTTCAAATACATAATTACAATTTTGCCATTATGATCATTTATTTTCATTTTTATTTTATAATTTGTTCCGTTATTCATCCTTTATCCTTTATTTTATCATATTCAAGTAAAATTACATTTAGGTCCTTAAACCACGGAAATTCCATCTTTCGAAACCGTTAGGCCTCCGAAATTACCATTTTACCCTTGTTAAGTATTTCGTACTTATTTTTACGCATTAATTTCTTACTTTGGCAAAATTACCATTTTGCTCCCAAAACTTTTATTTGCTTTCATTTAAGTCCTTTTTCTATTCAAAACTCATTTTATCTTTCTTTTATTTACGTATTAATTTATTTTCATCATTTCCGATTACTTATGAATTATTTACCAATAATTCATGATTCTTATTATTTTCCTGACCCAATAATTATTTCGAAAAATTCGTCGGTTGACTTTTTATTTCTAGTCATTGACATTAATTTATTTTTCATATTTAGTCATCACTTTAGTCATGTTTATACAATTATGCATTGCTATTTTAATTATTTCCATTATACATATACACATAAAAATTCCAATAAAATTTCAATAACTTTAATAAATTCTAATAAAATTTATTTTTGCATTATTTATTGGTCAATGTCATTTTTCATCAAAATAATCATTTAATTCACAATAAATCACAATTTTCATTTAATACATACAATATGTATAATCTTAAAAATTCCCAAATTAATTCTAAATATTCTCTAAAAATTAATAGACATCAATTATCAAGTCTATTATTATTTTAAGCTAACATACATCAATTTCATGCATTTTTCTCATCATTTTCTTCACCCTAGTAATTCGGCCATCAACCATTTTCTACCTTAAAAATTTTCTTTCTTCCATTAATGCCTTCATCTCATGTCCTCTCATGGTGAATTTCATTTATCCTAACATAATTGCATTAATTAACATTTTTTCATATTTTTACCTTAATTACATAATTAAGAAAAATTCATATTAATAGGGAAATCAAAGGATTTGGTAGTCACTTACCTTTTTCCAAGCTTAACCTTCCTTAAGCCTCACATTTCTTCACTTGGCATCAAGAAAAACTCCATCCATCCACAAATTTCTCCTTGGCCGAAATCTTTAAGCTTTCTAACCTCAATTTCTTGTCCTCAAATGAGAAATCCAAGTTCATAATTAGCTTCTACACCTTAAAACCTATGGAAAAACACTAAGGAATCAATTTATTTCTTTAAGGAAGCAACTTACCCTTTTAATACCAAAACTTGAGTCTTGAAAATCCTTTGCTTCTTTTGCTGTAATCAGATGGTGGAGGCTGCAAAACTCATCAAGAAAGGCAGAACTACTATTTAGATGCTTGATTTAGGTGAAAGAATGAAGCAAAAGATGAAGAAATTTGAGAAAAGAAGAGAATGGTGGAGTCGGCTGGATGAAGGAGCTGAAAGTGGCTGGAAGCTGCTGGAAAATCACAGATTTTCCAGCTTATATACTCCTCCAATTGGGCCTTAGGTTGGGCCAAAACTTAATGGGCCTAATATATTTATTTAAGGCCAAATAACCAATTTTCAAAGGCCCAACTAAAATTCTCCCACTTCTTCACTCCAAATCAATTAAATTTTGATTCCATAATTTTTATCACATCAAAAATAGATAGGATATAAATTTTTGGCTCAATCGGAGTCCGTTATCGGTCCGATTCAAACTTATCGGTCCGATTCGACAACTGTCGATATCGCCGAAAAATTCATTTTTTTACACCAAAATATTCTTCATAAAATTTCATTAAGAACTGCAAAATCTGGCAATTTTTAGAGTCCATTTACTATTTTTAAAGATTTATGCAAAATCAAGTCCCCTTCCCTACCGGAAAAATTGATTCGCTACCTTTTTCGTATTTTTGACTTTTGGAGATCTATTTGACCTCAAATGCACTTCAAATTTCAACCATAGACTCACCATAACTATTCCTTTCAAATAGTCAAATAAAATATTTTCGACTTCCGAGTGTTCTTTCGGGTCCGGAAAACACTATTCACTACCGGAAGGTACTATTCACGGCTGACCCGGTGTTGAGGCCATTACATCCAATGTCGGTCGCTTCTCCTTTTTTGCTGGCAGCAAGTAGATTGGAGAGAATGATTGACTGGCGGTTTTTGTTAGATCCCGGCCAACTTCGGTGGCCGTTGGGCGCGTGACCACCCACCGTGCAATTCTCGGGCCTGGATCTTCAAGTGGATAGTTTCAGTGCATTTTTCGGCGAGTCTCCAGCAAAGCTCTGACGACCCCAATGATGACAAAAAGCAGAAAAATACGGAAATCGATGCTAACGGGTATGTGGATATAAACTACTTTTAATTTAATTTAATTTTCAATTTTATGGTGAATTTTATATTAGGTAAGTATATGAATTTAAGAATTAATGAGAAATAATTTGAGATAATAATAATAGAAAATAGTGATATAGCATGAAATAGATGAGAATAAAAGAAGAAATTAAGTAATTAGTTGAAAAACTAATTGGTGCCTAATGATGCCTATGAAAATCTTAAATAGAATATGATGATTTATTAGGAATTAAGTGCAAATATAACATTCTAACTATAAATATATGTGTTATAATGGAATTGAGTTAAAGATAATATATGGGTATGAAATTATATATATATAACATAATGAAATTCACGAGAGTAAGAAAAAGATATTTAAATAAATCAAGTTTTAATTGATATATGTACGAATACACATTAGTATTAGAAACATAAATAATATAAAACAAAGTATGAAGATATTTGTAAGTGTTAAAAATTATATGTTAGTCGAATTGTATATAATGGTATATGAAGTGAATAATTGATATTAAATAGTACTTTACATATAAAATATGTTATATTAATTTAAAGAAGTATAACTAGAACAATTCGAGTTATATAAACTTATTAACATAAAGTGCACTATAGGTATATATATATATATATATATATATATATATATAGTAATGTAACATGATGTGACTATATATGTATAAGTAAACAAAAGAATGAAATAAATTGATATAAATTAATGTTGCGAATTAATGTAAGATAAATAATTCATAAATCGAGTTGAAAAGTAGTGAAGTAGAGCACTACGGTGCCTACAATAGTGAATGATGTAGTTGATGGAACAAAGAAGAGATAATAATGAAATGAAGTTATTAAAGATAAAGGAAAAGACAGGTACCATGGGTATATATATATATATATATATATATATATATATATATATATATATATATATATATATATAATGCTAATACATGTAGATGATACTATTTAATGTATTTAATGATAATATTATATTTGCCTTAGTAAAATTAGATAGAAATTGGGGTAATCGGATAAGGTTGGCATGCCAATTAGGAAATTTATAATGCAGCGCCTTGATTTGTAATGCCGGATTGGATGACTCCGAGAGCTCTTTCAGTGTATGAAATTAAATTGAGTTATGGATTGGATGGCTCCGAGAGCTGAATCCACAACTGCAGATATATATATATATATATGTGTGTGTGTGTGTGTGTGTGTGTGTGTGTATGTGTGTGTGTATGTAATCAAATTGAGTTGTGAATTGGATGGCTCCAAGAGCTGAATCCACAACTGCATATGTGTATGTATGTATATATATGTGTGTGTGTGTGTGTGTGTAGAAAGGCATATGTTTAATAGAAAATTTGCATGTATTGATTAACAAAATTATAAAATGGGAATTGGATGGTTCCAAGAACTCGATCCCCCGATTATATCATGTTTATCCAGCTCGTTGCAATTTCACTGGATTTTACTAGGGACAAAATGGTAATCTAGTATGAAACTAAGATAAAAGAATAATTATGATAATTTGGATGCTATAAATGTAAATAAATAGTAAGTAATGTGAAAAATAAGATCAATGGGATGAGTAAGAGTAAAACTATAATTACGTGATAAAATAAAGGTAAATTGGCTAGTTGGACCAAAAAGAGTAATAAGAAACTTAAATTGGCTAAATAAGACAGAAAGGGGCAAGAATGTAATTAGTAAAAAATTAAAGGACTAAATTATAAATTTACCATATTTGGAAAATTCAAAGAATCAAAATGTAACTTGTACATTGAAAATTCAATAAAAGTCAAATAAAGCCAAATGAGTTAAAATATAAGTTAATTAGAGAAAATAGTAAATTGAAATATTAATATAGCAATTAGAGAAATCAAATTGAATAGACAAGTTAAAAAGGATAAAATTGTCAATAGTAAAAATCTTAAGGATCAAAATGTAATTCGTCATCATGAGAGAAATTTTATGATAAAAATTGGTCAAGTTAAGGAAAGGTCAATTTCGAAAAAAAATTGAAAAATTAATTAGAAAGAATAAACGATAAGGAGATTTAAAGTAAATTATGAATATATTAAGAATAAATCATGGATTTATATAATAGAAGGAGATTACAAGAATTTGATTTGTGATTTCTATTTAATGAGGAAAGAAATGTAATCAAACCAGAAAAATATATAATAAAGATAAAGAAAAGTAAAGAAGGTCAAATGACTTAAAACGAAAATAAATAAAATTGAGGACCTGATTATTAAATTGTAAACTAATATTAAAAGAGAAAATTAAGCTTAGACAAGAAAAATTAAAGAGACAATTTGAATGAATTTTTATAAATAATGAATAAAATCGTAATATGGTCAAAGGAAGAACAAAAATAAATAAATAAAATAGAAATTATGGAATGAACCAAAGAATGGAATTAAGGAACAAATTAAAAGAAAATAATAGGTTCATGGCAAGAAATATTCAAAAAAAAACGAATGACAAATTAGCAGTTTTGAGAAAATAAGTAACGAAATACTGATTTAGCTAGACAAGAAAATTTAAATTATAGTCGAACAAAAAAATAAGTATCTAACCGAAAGTATAAGAGAAAATGAGAAAATATAGGAGAATGAAGTACGACAAAATACTAAATAGCAATTGAGAAAAGAAGATTAGTAACAGAATATAAATGGAACATTATAACGAATAAATTTTTAACTAGTGAAAACTTATTGTATAAATTATAATGAACCAATATAGAATTTCAAATAAAGTAAAAAAAAGGACAATTTAACGAAAGAGACAGTCAAGGACTAATAAATAATAATGAAAATTGCAGGAATAAAGAATAGACTTGCTTAATATAATAAAGATAATAAAAATTGGGAATAAAAATTTAATCGAATGAGATTTTGAGTAGTTGTATCCACCACTAAGCGATAATGTTACTTGGCGTACAGTTGTTGACTGCACGCAGGATCAGAAGATTTCGGAATGTGAAGAAGGAATTTCGAATGACATGTACATAAAGATAATAGGACCACATAAACTGAGGTAGCACAATTTTATATTTAATGCCTGGTATGTTATAATTAGAGCTATTATTGTTTTAGTACACCTCCAAAGAGCTACTATAAATAGTCTGAAACACAATAACTCCAGATATTGAATATTTAAGACCCTCTCTCTCTAAGCATTTTTTCTCTAAAAGCTACTAACTTAAACTTCGGAGTGCTAATATCCGGATCCGACTGGACACCCCTTCTTGTAAGTTTTTTTATCCGATCGGATCCTCAACTGCTTACTCTTTTTTTTATCGATAAAGCCAAAATCTGCTTTATCAGTAATTGAAATTTGAAAAGATTATATGGTTTGACCATGAAAATATAGAATGATGAAGTCTAAATGTAGAAAGCTTGAGAAGCAAGTTTGTTGAAGCGTGCATCGGACAAAAGTGAAGGGGTAGTAGAGGAAAAGAATGGTTTAACTTTAAATTTACAGAACTTTTATCTAATCACGGCTTTACAATGCAAAATCCAAAATCTTATAAATGAAATATAGAAAACGGCAATACAGTGTGCCGTTTTTTAGCATGAATTGATACATATGACGGTAGAATGCATACTATATAAAACGGTAAAAAATTATCGTTTTTTAACACACTAAAATTTTAAATAATTTCACAAACAACAAAATTATATATATTTACTAAAATTCACCAAAACTAAAAAAAATCCCTACATGTTATAGGTAAAAATAATAATTGATGGTGAAACATATTATCCATGAAGCCAATAAATAATTGCACTGTGGATATATGAAAGCAACCATATTATATTATAGTATATCAAAACTTCCTTTGAACAATAAATTTATATTACTAAATATACTTAGCACTTAAATTGAACACGAATGACGAAGAAGCAAATTTTTCAAAGCATTAAAGCTATGTATGCTTTCTTATAATTATAATAATAACTATTATTAATTAATTAATTGACATTTTATATATCTTTTTCCATACAAAAAAATATAATATCAATACCAAACAAATTTGATAATGTCTATTTAGAAACAAACTGCCAAAAACTCTAAAAAATAATAATAATAAATAAAAGCAGAAGAGAATGAGGATATAGTTATGGACTTTGTCATCTGATCTTTCCATTTTCTAGCAACAGTGTCTAACTCAAAATATGCCACCAAACCCAAATCTTCTGCATGATGGACACGTATATCTCCACCTCTCTCCATAAATCCCACCTCCACCCTCTCTTCTTCTCCCAATCAATAATCTTCTACAATGGGATGTTAGCTAATGGTGTCTAATCCATTAGCTACTAATGGTGATCCCACTTTCACCACTTAATGGATAATGGTGATTCCATTTTCACCACTTAATGGATAATGGTGATTCCACTTTCACCACTTAATGGATAATGGTGATTCCACTTTCACCACTTAATGGCAACTTTCTACCATTATAAATAGATTTGACACCCTTGATGGAAGGTTGTGACTTAAGGCTTATAATGGAGAGGTCTAAACCAAACATTCACTAGTAGTAAAAAAATACACCATCAAAATTGTGAGTGAATTGGTTAGTATTTTGTTGCTTTGAGTTCTAAGAGGTTGAAGAAAATTCTAGTTTCAACAAACTCAACAATGGCTGGAGGTTAGTTTGATTTATTTCCGCATTCGATTCTATTTTATGCTATTTTGTTTAAAAGCATGTTAGGAATCGTGTTTAAGTGTTTTCATATTTAAATAACCCAACATTTGGTATCAGAGCCTCAACATGCCTCTGCCTTATTGATTTTACGATTTGGTTTTCATGAAATATGAAAACTTTTATAGTTTTTATGTGTGTGTTTGCTATGAATATGGTGTTATTAATGAGATATTTGATCTTATAACATGAAATAATCATGAAAAATTAGACTGGATGTGGTGGGAAAACTGAGTTATGCATGAATTTTTGAGAACTTGAAATTCTGTTTAAGACCCATATGAACAGTCTGTACTATTTTAAGGATATCTTGAGTTATAGTGATTGGAATTGAGAAATTCCAGTTGGAGATGAAACTAGACTCGTAGATATTTATTTCATATGAAGAACACAAAATCTCAATCAATTAGTATGATAGGTAAAAATAAGCTTGAATCCGGGTCATGACTGCTGCCACTATCATTGGGAGCAGTTTTCGGTTTTTTAATGAATAACTTGAGATTTAGAGCTCTGATTGGGTTGTTTTTTGATGTTTTGGAAACTAGACATATAGATCTAAAACTTTGTAGAAGACAACTTTGTCAGAAAAAGTCATTTGGTATGCCTAAATTGAGGTACAAGTTGATGTTCTTAACCAGTCTACAGGATTTTGTAAGTTTACGCATAAAAATAATAATGTTTGTGCATTATTAATAAAATTGTATGTATATTATATTTTATGCATGCAACTTTTGGTAGCTATTATGCATAAATAAATAAATAAATAAAAGTCTAGTGATCCATATATATTTTAATTGATTAGAGATTAGCCACAGCATTGATAATTGATTAAAATATATATTAAGAATTTTAGGATCACATAAAGGAAAGGACTTTAAATGTGAAACAGATTGTGATTCACAAGTGTTGGATACTTAAATATTCTATCGGAAAATTTGTGTCTAAGAATTTACCAACATTGTAATTAATCACATTAACATAATAAAATTTATCCCACAGGAATTTTTATTATATTAACATGATTAATTAGGATGAAATAACAAATTTTTTTTTTAATCTACCCACAGGAATTAAAAAAAAAGGAATACAATTTGATAGTCTCATCATAAAGTGATTATGAATCTATTTAAATTAGAAACTTTGCCCACAGGCAGTTTTTACATGTTATTTGATTCATATTTTATGATATGATTTACATTGGTAAAGCATGATATATAATTAATTTGCCTCAAATTTATGACATAAACATGTATTTGTCATTATGCAGTTACATTGGTAAAGCATGATATATAATTAATTTGCCTCAAATTTGTGACATAAACATGTATTTGTCATTATACAGTTTCTCAACCTATAAAATTTTCTGATTATAAAATTGATGTTCCCGAGCTAAATGGTGAGAACTATAAAGTCTGGAAGGAATCAATCCTTCTTCAGTTAGGGTGCATGGACATTGACTATGCTATAAGGAAAAACGAACCATCGGCTCCTACGGACACTAGCACTGCAGCTGAGATTGCTCTTTATGAACAATGGGAGCGGTCCAACCGTCTTAGTGTGATGTTCATAAGGAGTAAAATTTCTGCTAGTATTCGTAATTCAGTTAGTCAGCATAGCAATGTTAAGGTATTGTTCAATGCCATTGATGCGCAGTTTGAGACTTCTGAAAAGGCGCATGCCATGACCTTGATTATGAAGTTATCATCTCTAAAGCTCACCGGTGTCCGAGGTGTGCGTGAACACATCATGAGGATGAGGGATATAGTGGCTCAGCTTAAGAACCTTGAGGTTGACA
Organism: Excoecaria agallocha; assembly: GCA_037975025.1. Classification (NCBI taxonomy): domain Eukaryota; kingdom Viridiplantae; phylum Streptophyta; class Magnoliopsida; order Malpighiales; family Euphorbiaceae; genus Excoecaria; species Excoecaria agallocha. The sequence continues at coordinate 4,531,243 of CM075814.1, read as the reverse complement.
TATCTGAGTCTTTCCTTGTGTACTACATTCTGAACACTCTCCCACAGCAGTACGCCCCTTTCAAAATCTCCTATAACACACATAACCATAAGTGGTCAATTAATGAATTGATGACCATGTGTGCTCAAGAGGAGGAAAGACTGCTTATGGAAACAGGAGAGAGCGCTCATCTGGCAACACGATGGAAGAATAAAGGTCAAGAGCAAGGCAATCAGAAGGGTAAGGGTAAGATACCCCCCAAAACTGATATAAAGAAAGAATTTAAGTGCTTCTTCTGTAAAAAGAAGGGACATGTAAAGAAGGATTGCCAAAAAAATTTAAGGCCTGGCTCGAGAAGAAAGGTATTTCAATCTCTTATGTCTGTTATGAATCTAATATGGTAGATGTGAGTCATAACACTTGGTGGATTGATTCTGGATCTACAATCCATATTTCAAATTCCTTACAGGGTTTTCAAAACCACAGGAAGCCAGTACGAAGTGAGCAATGCATCTATTCGGGAAATAAGATGCGTTCGCATGTGGAAGCTATTGGGACATGCAGATTAGTTCTTAATAGTGGCTTTGTTTTAAATTTGGAGAAGACCTTTTATGTTCCTAGTTTCTCTAGAAATTTGATTTCAATTTCAAGACTATTGCCGTTGGGTTATTCCTGTAATTTTTCAGATTTAAACTTCAGTTTATTTTATAAATCTGATCTTGTTGGAAATGGCATTTTGTCTGATGGTCTTTTTCGAATTAATTTACAAGACAATTTCTTTCATAATGCAATGAATGTTCAAGATAATGCTGGTAAAAACGGTGTGTTATGAATGAGGATTCCTCTATGTTATGGCATCGGAGATTGGGACATATCTCCATACAGAGAATTAAGCGATTAGTAAATGATGGAGTACTTAGTGCTTTGGATTTTACTGATTATGATACTTGTTTGAACTGCATAAAGGGAAAGCAGACAAACAAGACAAAGAAAGGTGCCACAAGGAGTTCAGAAATATTGGAAATCATACATACAGATATTTGTAGTCCGGATATGGACTCATATGGTCAGAAATACTTCATCTCTTTCATAGATGATTACTCACGTTTCATGTATCTCTACTTACTTCAGAATAAATACGAAGCATTAGATGCGTTTAAGGTGTTTAAAATCGAAGTAGAGAAACAATGCTGTAAGCAAATTAAGATTGTGAGATCAGATAGAGGTGGGGAATTCTATGGTAGATACACTGAAGATGGACAAGCACCTGGTCCATTTGCAAGGTTTCTTCAAGAGCATGGGATAGTGGCCCAATACACCATGCCTGGTTCTCCAGACCAAAATGGTGTAGCAGAAAGAAGAAACCAAACTTTGATGGACATGGTTAGGAGCATGCGTAGTAAAACCAAACTTCCTGAATTCTTGTGGACTGAAGCTCTAAAGACGGCAGTGTATATATTAAATAGAGTTCCAACCAAGGCTGTCCCAAAGACGCCTTTTGAGTTATTCAAAGGTTGGAAACCGAGTTTGCGACATATGCGCGTTTGGGGATGCCCGTCTGAAGTAAGAGTGTATAATCCACAGGAAAAGAAGTTGGACCCAAGGACTATTAGTGGGTATTTCGTTGGATATGCCGAAAGGTCTAAAGGGTACAAGTTTTATTGTCCATCTCATACGACTAAGATTGTGGAATCAAGAAACGCTAAGTTTCTTGAGAATGACTTGATCAGTGGGAGCGATCAATCTCGAAGCTTTGTTTCTGAGAAAGATCATTCAGATACTCAACCTTCCACCTCAAGTGTTAGATTGGTTGTTATTCACAACGCCCCTTCAATTCAACCGACTATTGAACAATCAATCACTGAAGCTCCACAACCTGCTGACATTGATCTAGTAGATCCAAATGTTCAACTATTACCAGAAACTGTTGAGCAACCAGTTGAACAACATGTTTCTCAAGAAAATGTTGACACAACATTAAGGAGATCTACCAGAATGAAGAGATCAGCAATTCCTAGTGATTACATTGTGTATCTGCAAGAAGCTGACTATAATGTTGGAGCTGAGAATGATCCTGAAACATTTTCACAAGCCATGAGTTGTAATGAATCTAAATTGTGGTACAATGCTATGAAGGAGGAGATGAATTCTATGGCATCTAACAAAGTCTGGGATTTGGTTGAGTTGCCCAATGTTGCAAAGGCCATTGGTTGTAAATGGGTCTTTAAAATAAAGAAGGACTCATTGGGCAACATTGAGAGATATAAAGCTAGACTCGTTGCCAAAGGATTCACTCAAAATGAGGGAATTGATTACACGGAGACCTTTTCTCCTGTATCTAAGAAAGATTCTCTCCGCATAATTTTGGCATTGGTTGCCCATTTTGACATGGAATTGCATCAAATGGATGTGAAAACAGCATTCCTCAATGGGGATCTAGAGGAGGAGGTTTATATGAAACAGCCAGAAGGATTCTCCTCTAGTAATGGTGAGCATTTGGTATGCAAGCTTAAGAAATCTATATATGGATTGAAACAAGCATCTAGACAATGGTATTTAAAATTCCATGATGTCATCTCTTCATTTGGTTTTGAAGAGAACGTCATGGATCAATGTATATACCATAAGGTTAGTGGGAGCAAAATTTGTTTTCTTGTCCTATATGTGGATGATATTTTACTTGCAACCAACGATAAGGGGTTGCTACATGAGGTGAAACAATTTCTCTCTAAGAGTTTTGACATGAAAGATATGGGTGAGGCATCTTATGTCATTGGCATCAAGATCCATAGAGATAGATCTCGAGGCATTTTAGGACTATCTCAAGAAACCTATATCAATAAAGTCTTAGAAAGATTTAGGATGAAAGATTGTTCACCAAGTGTGGCACCTATTGTAAAGAATGACAGGTTCAATTTGAACCAGTGCCCAAAGAACGATCTAGAAAGGGAACAAATGAAAAACATTCCATATGCTTCTGCTGTCGGAAGCTTGATGTATGTTCAGGTTTGCACTAGACCTGACATTGCCTTTGCTGTGGGAATGTTGGGTAGATATCAGAGTAATCCAGGAATAGACCACTGGAGAGCTACAAAGAAGGTGATGAGGTACCTTCAAGGTACAAAAAGCTACATGCTTATGTATAGACGGACTGACAATTTGGAGGTAGTTGGTTATTCGGATTCGGATTTCGCTGGCTGTGTTGATTCTCGAAAATCAACATCTGGTTATGTTTTCATGTTCGCTAGCGGAGCCGTGTCTTGGAGGAGTGCAAAGCAGACTTTGACTGCTACTTCCACTATGGAAGCTGAGTTCGTTTCTTGTTTTGAGGCTACATCGCATGGTGTATGGTTGAAGAGTTTCATATCTGGGCTTAGAGTTGTGGATTCAATTTCTAGACCTTTGAGGATGTTTTGTGATAATTCAGCTGCAGTTTTTATGGCTAAAAACAATAAGAGTGGTAGTCGAAGTAAACATATCGACATTAAGTATTTAGCCATAAGAGAACGTGTTAAGGAGAACAAAGTGGTCATAGAACACATTAGCACTGAATTGATGATCGCTGATCCTTTAACTAAAGGCATGCCACCGATGAATTATAAGGATCATGTAGCTAGGATGGGACTTGGTCCTATCATGTGATTTTCCGTTATATGAACGATTTTGTTTTATGAAACTTTTATTCATTTGGAATATTATTCTCAAATTTGGTGTACACATTTATTGATTTTGAGAGTAATATTTATTTTGGACCTAGAATAAACATAAGGTTTATTCATTAAATTATGTTGCCACATATAGGCTGACATTAAAGGGATAAACTGTATTGTAATACATGGAAGATACTACTCGTTCATAGAGGACATATCGCCATGATTCATGCATTTTGTTTCTTTACTGTAAGCATAAAGTTTTCATGAATTTGGGTGGATAATACTTGTTGGGATCAAGTGGGAGAATGTTAGCTAATGGTGTCTAATCCATTAGCTACTAATGGTGATCCCACTTTCACCACTTAATGGATAATGGTGATTCCATTTTCACCACTTAATGGATAATGGTGATTCCACTTTCACCACTTAATGGATAATGGTGATTCCACTTTCACCACTTAATGGATAATGGTGATTCCACTTTCACCACTTAATGGCAACTTTCTACCATTATAAATAGATTTGACACCCTTGATGGAAGGTTGTGACTTAAGGCTTATAATGGAGAGGTCTAAACCAAACATTCACTAGTAGTAAAAAAATACACCATCAAAATTGTGAGTGAATTGGTTAGTATTTTGTTGCTTTGAGTTCTAAGAGGTTGAAGAAAATTCTAGTTTCAACAAACTCAACAATGGCTGGAGGTTAGTTTGATTTATTTCCGCATTCGATTCTATTTTATGCTATTTTGTTTAAAAGCATGTTAGGAATTGTGTTTAAGTGTTTTCATGTTTAAATAACCCAACATGGGAAACACAGCTGCTCTTCTGCTATCACTGCTTGTTCTTAGCCATGGAGTTAGCATTGGATACGGGTTTTATAAAGAAGAAAGAGAATGGGAAGAAGAGAGATCATCCCCATCAGAGGAGGGGTTCTTGTTGCAAGATTCAAAGCATGTGATTAGAACTGATGCTGGAGATGTGAGAGTGGTGAGGAGTTATGGTGGAAGAATCATAGACAGGCCTTTGCATATTGGGTTCATTACAATGGAACCCAAGACTATTTTTATTCCTCAGTATATGGATTCCAGTTTGATCATCTTCATCCGTAGAGGTAATTAAATTAAATTCTGAACATTTATTGTTTGCATATTTAAGTATATATACAAATTAAATGTGAATTGATTGGTTATTGCAGGGGAAGCAAGAATTGGATTAATACACAAAAATGAGTTAGCAGAAAGGACGATGAAAATAGGGGATGTATATAGAATCCCAGCTGGTTCAGCTTTCTATTTAGTTAACGAAGGCGAGGGGCAAAGACTTCATGCCATTTGCTGCATTGATCCTTCTGAAGGCTTGGCCTTGGGTGCTTTTCAGGTTCTTTTTATTTTTTTAATTTTTTTAGACCTATTTTATTCATTTATTTTATCTATACTAATTCAATGACATTCTATTATTTAAATTTTCTTCATAAATTTCCTTAATTTTACTGGCCACCGATATATCTTAGGTTCTAATGGAATTGTGTCCAAAATTATGTGGTTTGTGACAATTCTTACTTAGACTTAATCTCCAAATTATGTAATTGGCTGGATGAAGTCAAATTAGTACTGCATAGTTGAGAATTTGAATCAAAAAAAGATTCAAGAATGTAGAAAGGTAGAAGTGTTCTCTTATATGATCATGAATGTTTTGCACTTGCAGTCTTTCTTCATTGGAGGAGGAACTAATCCAACATCCATTCTTGCTGGTTTTGAGCCAGAAACACTTTCCACTGCTTTCAATGTAAGCCAAAAAAAAGGGATCTTCTTAAGACTTTCTTGGCATAGTAACTTGGCCGCTGGTTTCAACTGAAGCGTTTGAATGTGTCCATTTTCAGGTCACAGTGCAGGAAGTGGAGGAGATCATGAGCAGGCAAAGTGATGGTCCTATAGTATACCTAGGCGATTCGCAAGCACCGAGCCTGTGGAATAAGTTCATTAAAATGAATGAGGAAGATAAACTATATCACCTGAAGAAAATGATGGTCTTCCAAGATGATGAAGAAAAGGAAGAAAATACGTCATCATTGTGGTCATGGAGGAAATTATTGAACTCTGTCCTAGGGCAAGAAAATAAGAAAATACGAGACAAAAAGGGTGAATCCCCTGATTCATTCAACATCTATAAGAAAACCCCAGACTTCAGAAACAACTATGGCTCTAGCTTTGCCCTTGATGAGTCTGCCTACCCCCCTCTTAAACATTCCGGCATTGGTGTATATCTCGTCAATCTCACTGCGGTATGCCTCTTCATTCTTCACATTTTTTCATTGCGATAAATGATCATATTTATATACATGCATGTCCAAACACCTAAAACACATAAACTTGGGCATGAAAAATTGTGTGTTTAAATCATATAAATATGGTGATTTGAGCAGGGATCAATGATGGCACCGCATGTGAATCCAAGAGCAACAGAGTATGGAGTAGTATTGCGAGGAACAGGGGTAATACAGATCGTATATCCGAACGGAACGCAAGCGATGAATGCAAGAGTAGCAGAAGGAGATGTTTTCATGGTGCCAAAGTTCTTCCCTTTCTGTCAAATAGCATCAAGAACAGGTCCTTTTGAGTTCTTCGGATTCACTACCACAGCTAGAAAGAACAGACCTCAGTTCTTGGCTGGTGCAAATTCAATCCTCACCAGACTCAGAGGCCCTGAGCTTGCAGCTGCTTTTGGGTCCACAGAGAAAAGGGTTAGGCGGTTCGTTGGTGCCCAGCGTGAAGCTGTTATATTGCCTTCTGCATCTGCAGCTCCACCGGACAAGATGGTGAAGAACATGCCTGAGATGATTACCAGCTTTTGGGATGAAAAATAATTTGTACTGTTATTTGTAGGTTTTTTTTGGGCCTTTTTATTTTCTCCGTTTGGCTGTAATGAGTTTCTGTTGTTTGTGAATAAAATTCACTTCTTCCTCTATTTTCACCATTTCTTTTAGAAATTCTCATAAGTTGCATGCATTTATATAATATAGACTAATTAACTAATTACATGAGTAGGTGTTAATTATTTTATGATATTAACTTTTATTTTAAAAATTAATTTTTATAAAAAATAAAAATTTATGTATGCATAATCTATAAAAATTAATTTATTTATATTCATATTATATAAAAAAATGGATTGGATTGATTATTTTGTATATCAAAGGAATCAGATTCCTTATAAATGAGTTGAATTAATTATATGAACATGGTTATATTGTTATCATTATTGTCGGGATTGATCAAAATTTATATCAAAAAATTTGATCTAAATTCAATTCAATTCAAATGAATATCTAATTGATCAATTCAAAACTGACCTATTTTATTTTTTAATTCAATCCAATTTAATATTTATTGGATTAATCTAAAATTAATCTATTATATTTTCAATCAATTGGGTATTAACATAATCGGTATTTTCTGAAAAGAATTCAGAATTGCTGCATTGCTTGACTCGCGCTTGCTCTTTCAGTCAATGAAACAACATTTTCTGCTTTTCAAAATGGGCATAGTTGTCTTGTTCATTTTATGAGGCAACACTGTTGAAATTAATTTCTTTTTTGTTTGAGCAAATCAAAATTAATTTCTTTTTTTAATTGCTCCAATTTTTGAATATTTACTTTAATATAAATTCAATCAGAATATTGGTGAGATAATCGGTTTTTAATGCCCGTAATATATGCCAAAGATGGAAACCGGTTCTCTCAAAAAACAATACTATATATATATATATATATATATATATATATATATATATATATATATATATATATATATATATATATATATATATATATATATATATATATAAAAGTTTGCACGAAGCTAAAAATCGGCCAAAACAAATCACGATATTTAAAAAATTAATCAAAATATTAATAAAAACAAAAATAATTACTCTAGTGAAAAACAAAAATAATTACTGTGGTACTAATATAATTATTGAAATAATTATCTTGAATTTAAATAGTTGCAAGTTTGAGTACTATGTATAAAAAGTATAATACAATTAAAAGATGCATCATACAGTTTTTTAATTAAAAAATACATCATAAAAATTATTTTATTTGGACACATTCAAAATTGAAATATTTTAAAATTTTTCAAAAGTTACCAATATAACACATTAAATTTATGAATCAATCTAAATTTATTCAATATATTTAAATATTGATCTATTTATTGTCGGTTAAGGTTGATAATTTTGAGTAAATTCCATGTCAGATTTGCAAGATAAATGTGCTCAATTATAATAATTTCTCAGCAATAATGCTTATAGTTTTATATGGTATAGACACCAACTAATTAACATATGTAATTCTACACAAGACATGCCACGACTTGTTTAGTTTTTATTAACATCAAATCAAGAATTTGTTTGTATATGCATCGATATATTTGACATTTGTTTTGTTTAGACAAAATACAATATCCTTATTTTTTTTGGTCGTACTAAATTCCCTAATCAAGAAATATTTTACGTACCGAGTTTATCCGTATTAATTTTGTAGAAATAAAAAAACTTTTCCAAATCATAATTAACGAAAAGAAGTGATAACTACTGAAAAAACGTTTTCAAAGTTTAGTCAAGTTGGTCCAATAATGCTCAACAAGATTCAAAATTCATCAACAAAAAAGAAAAAGTATGAACTGGAAGACACGACATAAAGGTGCGATATCCGATCGGACTGATGGGACACCCTGTCCTATCTAGTCTATTGACACAAGCAAGCTCCATACCTTCCACCTGCTTCCTGTCATATCGTCGCATACCTACTCCAATGCCAGTTATCACACCTCAAGGTACTCAAGTACCCCTCCCAAAAAACTCCTATAAATAGCCTAAAATGCAAACGCTTCGGGTATTGACTATCTGAGACTCTCTCTCTCTCTCTAAGCACTCTTTCTCTAAAAGATACTAACTTAAGCTTCAGAGTGCTAATACCCGGGTCCAACTGGGTACTCCTTCTTGCAGGCTCTGTCATCCGATCGGATCATTAGCTGTCAACTCTTTTTCTTACAAATAAAGATGAATATTGCTTTATCATTTGGTGTTTTCGTTGAGAATCATGGAAGATTTAAGATCCAACGAGCACAAAACTCTTAGAGAATATCATCACAATAACCAGGACAGATCTAAACCCTCAGGGATAAGAGAGAGATCTTTCAAATCACCTGTCGGGGGTAACCCCCTCCTAAATCTCGAAGACGTGGTCGCACGACAGGCGGAGGACGCCCCTGTTACTATCAGAGATATGCGTATCATTCTTAGTGACCTCGCTAAAAGTGTAGTCCAAACTCTAGAAAGGGACAATATGCCCAGAACTTCTGAAAAAGGTCACAAAATGATTTTCATGGCTAAAGATTTTAGAAGAAGAAGAAACAGGGAAACCTCCATGAAGGAGCCGTAAGCCCATAATGTCGCAAGGCTGGGGGTCTGAGTCTTAGAGAGGGAAGATAAGGGAAAACGGACAATGTCCTCAAGCAGAGATGCCCCTTACATCCCTAATGGACCATCCAGCCTACCCTCCGGCGATGATCCATCCTTTATGCACACACATGATCACAGCTGCTCCTGCAGACCTGAAAAGGAGTTTGCTTCCACAACAGGCGGACGAAGAGAATGTAAATGGTTCAAACGAAAACTCCAACAATTCGGTTTGATAAAGCTCAGGAAAGGTGTATTTAAGGGGAACACCAGCAACAATATCGCCTCCCTTTTCTGCAAGAAAATTACAGAATCTGAGCTACCTCCCAGGTAAAGGGATGTAGTGATGGACAAATATATAGGTAAAACTGATCCCGCCACTCACCTTGCGAAATATTTGGCTAAAGTGCAGGTTTACACCTACGATAAAAGGATTGCCTGCAGAGTTTTTTCAACCACCTTAGGAGAAGATACTTTGAAATGGTTCCTCAAACTCCCTCCAGAATCAATTGCCTCCTTCAGACAACTCAAAGATTTGTTCACCATGTGATTCACTGTGTAAACACGTGCACCAAGGTCAGTCAGTGACTTGTGCAACCTCTATCAAAGAACAGATGAAAGTCTCAGAGATTACATCTGTCGCTTCTAGGCCACAATGTTGGAAGTAAGGGATTTAAGCATGGAATTGGCATCAAATGCTTTAGAGGAGGCATCACGGATCATCCACTTTCTGAATCTTTGATGATAAGGTCACCGATTAACTTCTCCGACCTGATAGATAAGGTCAGACAACACATCTAGCTGGACGATGCTCTTAGATCCAGTAGAATAGGGAAGACCAATGTCATGGATAGATTGCAATATCCAAGTGATCGACCCTTCAACAGAACCTCCCCATCCGATCGGTTAAAAAGAAATTTTAACCAGTCAATCTTTTTGAGAATTACGAAAAGGAGAGAAGAGACCGAGAGGAGTAAATTCGATCACGATAATAATCGATTGGCTGGGACTTTCACTCCACTCAATGCCGGTCCTACCCAAACATTGATGGGCATCAAGAAAAAGCACAGGAAAGCTAACCAGCCCAAAATATCTAAACAAAATGAGAAACAATGGAGGCCACGACAAAGTTCGTGAGTTACACAAAGCTGTTGGGCATTCAAACTAACGAGCAAAAAAGCTCCTGTAAGCGATCCGACGATGGGAAAAAGGAGTTCATGTCAGGAAATGAAGATAAGTACAAATGCAGGGTCAACACAGGTCGTTTTGTAAGGACCATCGAATAACGACAAAATCAGGTGCAATTGTTATAATTTGAGTCCCCTTTGAATTTATTGTACTAAATTTCATGGTATCTGAGTCTCCTGTAATAATCACAGAATTAAGATTTATCTGATTATTGTTTAAAGATTTATCTTTAAGTTTTTAAGAGTACAACAATAAAGAAAGTTTAGCCCAAGTAGCATGCGAAAACAAATAGCACCTTGATACGGACAAAATGAGTGCCTCCACGAAATAAAAAATGGCCTAAAAATAGGTAAGTACCCAAAATTACTACTCGTAATTAATCAAATATGTTAACTCCTTCTCCAGCAAATGCCTTCGGATCGGATAATCCTATCATCGGGAGTTTGAGATGAGGTTCCTAATGCCTGTAGACCTCTCCCTGATCGGTCAGAATGAATTTCACCACCCTGGCATGGATCAGCTTTTTGGAATTCCAAACTGATAAAAATTTCGATCAAAGCAATCAATATTGACCGACGAACACTCTGATCGATGATGCTTACTAAAATCTCCGAGTGGATATAATCTCCATAAAGCTTGATTTCGATTGACACTCCATCCCAACCGATGCAACAAACTTAGTAAAATTTATTCACCAGGCTCGATGTTCATCCTGAGCCCAAGATGTGAAAAGCTTTCTCCGTTGTAAGTTCATCTGCTAGGTTTGGTATTATTTATGAACAGAAAATGCAAGATGCCTCCATTTAATCTTCACCGACTCATTCGCTAGGTTCAATGTCTATCCCGAACCCAAAATGTGAAACTCTACAATTAAATACAAAATTGCCAAATCCCCTAGGCATTTAGCCAATTGATCGGGTATTACACCATCTGCCAAAGCGCGGACCGAATTAACGAATCTATTACGACACTCTAAGAATGAGAGCTTAATTTTGATCAATGTTACATCTTGATTGACGAAGAAATATGGTACAACTTATCTGCTAGGCTTGATAAAGCCGAAAATGTGAAAGTTAAAATCTATTCATTTGCAAGATAAGTTTCCCTGCTAGGCTCGACGTTCATCCCGAGCCCGTAAGGCAAGGAACATTAATCTAATCTTCATCAACTTATTCGCTAAAGTTCGATGATTATTCCAAATCAAAGATTTGAAGATCAGCAAGACCAAAAGGTCACTCTCTGTGCATGACTCTACTACAAATAATTGATCGAATTAATTGATTGGCAATCTTAAGAGCCAAGGATTACAATGCCTGAAAAGCATCTCCAAATTCAGGAAGTACTCTCCTTAGTTGATTTTACATTTTCTCCTCAGTTGATTATTGGACAAATCTAACTCGAAATTAATTTTAGGAATACAAAGACACAATTGAAAAACACGCCAAATTGTATTCATATGCGAAGCTTGTATAAAAATGCAAATTCTAGAAGAAAGAAAATATTACAAAGAAAAACTATGCTTCTATATCTACTATTTCTGCAGTAAAAGAAGGCCCTATAATCACCTCATTGGGAGGACGGGAAGACTCCGCTAGTTCTCCAGAAGCATTCTCTGTCGACAAGAAAGTCGTAGCTTTCGATCTGATCTCTGCACCAGCATTCGGTTGAGATGATGCAGGATCCTGAGAAGCCTCATGATCATCGTCACTAGATGGAGGATTGGGCAAAGCACCCGAGTCATCCATCCAACTGAGATCAGTCTCAGAAAAATGCTTGTCGACCTCATAAATTAGCCGAGTCAGCAACTTTTCTTGAGCCTCTCCTAATTGATCCAGGATATATTCTTTCTGAGTAGAGAGTTCTTCCTTAAGCTTTTTTTTCTCCATGCCATCTCTTTTTCTGTTAGGACGACTTGCAGTGAACTCCGCTCACCTCTCACAAGGTCGAGCTCGGTGTTGGCCTTTGAGCACTCGGCAGTCAGACGTGTGTACTCATCCCTCAATTTGGCTGCCACTTCTTTGAATTTCTGCCCTAAGGCATTTTCGGCAATAAGATGGGCTACATCCCCTTTAAGATGGTCAACCTCTCTCTGCTGAGCTTTCAGGTCTTAAGAAAGACGAACGACCTCCTTCTTCAGCTGTCAACTTCTGATTGAGCAGGCAGAGACTCCTTCCTAGCCGCGTTATATTTAGCTTCTACCTCTCTCCTGACCTGGTCGGTATCCTCTCATTTTCCTCGGCAGAAAGTAGCCATGCCATGCAAATGCAAATCCCTCTTTATTAACTAAAAGACAAAAGGAAAAACATAAAGGTTAATTAACCAAGAAGGCAACTGATAGAAGAGAGAGCGAGGCAGGATCATTCAGAACGAAAATTTTGAAAAAAATACCTCTAGACTTTGTTGCTGGAAAAAGCTGCACTCTCGAGCAAGTGTGCTAGGATATCCCATTATCTTGAAGTTACCCTCTTGAAGCATACCTCGGCATAAAAAGTTCGATACCGCCTTATTGTTAATAGACCAGCCATCACCAAATTGACTTTTTAAAACTTCTCCCAACGATGTGGTATGCCTTTCAGAAATTCTTGCAATAGTGCTCCGAGCGGACTCGTTTTGGATTGGTTCTTTACCTCTTGCGGTAACCCTAGTATCCGCAGCGGCCATCAGCTTGGCAGCTCTTCTCCTGGCTGCCTCCTCGGTCCTTCTTTGTGCAACCTCATCTATGGTAGATGTATTGGTCTTAGCAGATCCCCTCTGAGGTGGAGTTGTTTGCTCTCCCTCCGAATCAGTTTCATCCCTCAAAAGGAAACGCCGAAGGGGGCGCTGACCCTCTGACAAAGGCTGAGTAGCAGCAGATACTGGAAGGGTCTAAAGGGGACTGGAAATAGGAGCGCTCATGGAGGGAGTGGAAGCTTGAACTTCTGAAGGAGACACAAGCTTTCTTTTCTTCGACTTTCTCTTCTCTTTGGCAGCACATTTTGCCTCAATCTTCGCCTTAGCACGGTCAGCCAATTGCTTAGCAACATCGTCTCCCTTAGCCATCACGTCTATGGCTACGTCACAAAAATAAAAGATAAGTGTTCTCTCCAGCTGATGTGTATTTCATAAACATGCAATGTATAATGGTCAATATGCACTTAATTATGATGCTTGTGTTTTACGTCAATGCCAACATCGGAGTTTGAAGACCCAATCAGATTGCCAAGGAGATAATTGAAATTATATGGGTTCCCGCATCTTCGATATCACGCTCATACAAAGATCGACCGGATGTTTGGTCTTTCAGGGCAGTAGCTACATTCGATCGAATTGAAGACGTTGCAAATCCTCCGGCCATCCCCCCTAAAAAGAATTTTTCTCTGAAACCTTGTATGGAGGACTGTACAACGAACAACTTCCCCTATGGTCAGCTTGTACGCCACTCTCTCCATCTCACAGATGATCTTAAAGCAGGACATTGTTTGCCATCCATTCGGATGAAGTTAATTAGGGGGAAATTCTATAACTTTTGAGAATTGCAATTTCAAAGGCACCAAAGGGAAGCCTCAACCCAGCGTCCAAGCTCCACAAATGGCAAATAAAGCACTCATTGTTCTCACGACCAAAAGGTCCCTTGGTCATCGCCATGAAATTTGGGCAGGCCAACACAGAGACCTCTGCTGAGAGATTATATCGTGAAGGGATCTTAGCCATTTCCTCTTACGTGAGTTTTAAAGGATGAGCCGCAATCTCATGATCTTTATAAGCTTCAAGAAAGCTCCTATTTAATAGGTTGGTTGTTGCTCGAAGCCATCTTTCATGGAGGGGAAAAAGTAATGATGGTACTATGAAAAGCAAAGAAAATCAAAGGCAGAAATTGTTCACTTACTTAGGTAATGTAGTCTCCATGAGAGAAATGCTGAAATCTTCGGAGTTTGAAGCCCAAAAAAATTTTTTGCACAAGAAAGCTAAAAACAAACTTCACAAAGAGAATTTGGCAGAGTTTTGTTAAGAATCGCTAAAAAATGATGAAGAAATCGCCCCAAAGCCACCTATTTATAGGCTCAAAACTTCTAAGACTCTCCAACCACCTCTCCGCTAGATAATTGCCATGTGTCTCCAAATCTTTATGGAAATTACGAAAAACAAGACGTCGCCCTTGGCATGTACACCGACAATAAATGCATAACAGCTGTCCGAAATGAACGGGTGCGACTTATCAGGTTCAACCCAATTCAAAAGATCCCATAAAAAAATCAAAAAATCACCCGATCAGATCCTTTGGAGGGGGGACAAGTGATAACTACGGAAAAAACGTCTCCAAGGCTCAGTCAAGTTGCCCCAACAATGCTCAATAGGGTCCAAAACCCATCAACGAAAATGATAAAGCATGAGCTGGAAGATAAGATATAAAGGCGCAGTGTCCGATCGAATTGATGAGACACCATGTCCTGTCTAGTCCACTGACACAAGCAAGCGTCCATACCTTTCACCTGCTCTCTGTCACATCACCGCACACCTACTCCAACGCCAGTTATCACGCCCCAAGATACTCAAGTACTCCTTTCAAAGAATTCCTATAAATAGCCTAAAATGCAAAAGTTTCAGGTATTAACTATCTAAGACTCTCTTTCTCTCTAAGTACTCTTTTTTTAAAAGCTACTAACTTAAATTTCGGAATGCTAACGTTCGGATCCGATCGAACATTTCTTCTTGTAAGTTTTGTCATCCGACTGAATCATCAACTATCAATTCTCATTCTTACAAATAAAGACAAATCTTGCTTTATCAAAAAGAGAATTCTTTTCTTCTTATTTGTATACTCTTTTACCTTTATGAAATCTTTTACTGTACAGGAGTGGCATTTAACCATATGTTGTAAAAAATTTAGACTTTACACATATTACAAGAAGGGCAAAGAATATACAAGACATTTAACTAGAGAAGCTATTTAGCAATTTTTTGTTAATTAGTCAAAGATAATTTAAACATAAGAAAGTCTTTCAGCCAATTCACTTATTTGACAAAAAAAGTAATTAACTTCATAATATTTATTTTTATGTAATATTTAATTTAAAATTTACAAATTAAAGCAATATAACCAAAGTATTAAATATCAGCCGTGGTTAAATTATCACAATTTATAAATTTTATAGAGTTAAAATGTTTTTTTTTAATGTTTTAGGTATTATTTTTGCAATTTCAGTATTGTGTGTGATATTTGTTTTGGCATAATTTTAATATTACATCTCAATTGATGAAAATAATTTAAATGATAAATTCGTTAATTTTAAAGTGATATTGTTCTAATTTATAAATTTTAGAGAAATATTATATCAAAATAAATGTATAGAGTTTTTTATTTGTCAAATTTTAAGAATGAATGGCCAAATTTCACGTGCATAGCACGTGTTGAACCATCAGGTTTAGGCGTATATAAACTCTGCACCAGCGCTACACATCTGAAGAAAATTAAGAAAAGAAAAAATTTTGCATTGTAGTCCAATTTTAACTGTAAAGAAAAGAAAAGAATCAGAGCTACTTGTACAATTCGTCATCAAAACAAATGAAGAAACTCAATTTCTCATTTGCTTTCCTTTCGTTTCTCCTTCTTTTATTATGCTCAATTATAGCATTTACAGAGGCCGAAGTCATAACCCTAACCCCTGACACTTTCTCTGACAAGGTAAGCATAATTTTTTAGATTTTGTTTGGGATTTTATGGTGTGTATTTTCTTTTTTCTTTGATTGTTCATTCGCTAACTTAAATGAATTTTTTCTTAGGTTTTTAGATTGATTTCAAATTATTGTGCTTGGATGATTGGATGCCCGAGTCAATTTGAACATTGTTGCTTGCTCGAGTCAATTTGAACATTGTTGCTTGCTCCTCTTTATCTCCTTATTGCCCCATTTCATAGTTGGAGTCTCTGGTTCAATCTCAATAGAATTAGGTTGTTGTGCTTTGTAGATAGAAGGGACTTATCCTATCATGTAACCTAAATTCATAAAAGTGTCTTGATTTATCAAGGTCTGTTCTTGAAGAAGTATATATGTTGCTGATTTTTTTTTGGCTTTTTTATGCATTTTATGTTTTAGGTCAAGGAAAAGGACACTGCTTGGTTTGTGAAATTTTGTGTTCCTTGGTGTAAGCACTGGTAAGTGATCTCGGCTTGATGTGTGGAGAGTCTGCTTAGAGCTTCTTTTTTTCTGGTCAAAATAATCTTCTTAGACTAAGTTAAGGAAAAAAGTGAAATTTTGATCTTGTATTTTACTCTTTAATGTTTGATGGGTTCCAGTAAGAATTTGGGCACTCTTTGGGAAGACCTAGGAAAGGCAATGGAAGGGGAGGATGAAATCGAGGTTGGAGAAGTTGATTGTGGTACAAGCAAACCTGTATGTTCCAAAGTTGACATTCACTCGTATCCTACATTTAAGTTCTTCTATGATGGGGAAGAAGTTGCTAAATACCAAGGTAAAGTCTAAATTTCGTTTTGTTCACTATGTAGTTGTTCTGTATTGTACTTTTCTATTTGACTCTGGTGGTGAATGGAGCTCTTATATTTAAAAGAATGGGATACGTTTGGTGATATTTCTGGTTCTCATCAGCATCTATTGTACTGCCTATTTTTGCATCAACAAATCTCATTTAAATGTGGAATTTGAAGCCTTAATCTGTTGTACTTCCAAAATTGCCTGATAAAATTATAGGCATCAATACTGACTTGCAGCAATTTAATAGAATAAACACCATAACCTGCCCTCATATAAAACTGTTACATCACGGCTTCTAAGTTAACTGTTGTTATTGTACATCATGGCATGTTCTGAGACATGTAGCAAGGACAGGGGATATTATTTTGGGGGCCTGGTAAGGAAAGGCATGTACATGCCCAGGAGAAATGATGCAAGTTTGATGGGCAGACTTTGTGAAATTCCCCTGATAGAACCTTTATATTATCAAGAGCTTGTACTTTCACAATGACATGGTAAATTATGGGGCATTGGAGTTGACTTGCAGCAATTTAATAGAATAAAAAACATAGCCTTCCCTGGTGGAATAACTTGATTCCATGGCTTGGGAGACTAACAGCTAGCATTTACTTGTGCTCTTGTACATTGCTTGTTTTAAGACATGGAAACAGGCAGATGATTTTGTTCCAGGACTTGGGAATCATTAGTTATGTGGTGAATCAGCGATCATAGTTGTGGTCAATTTGCTGACTTTAGCATGTGGTGGAGTTTTGCTATTATCATGGCTATGGAATGGATAGAGGTGTTATTGAGGCGTGTGATGGAACTTACATTGTCCTTGCAACAATGAAACATAACTTTTGATGCAATTCTTATCAAGGACACTAGCTTCAATTATGCATGTCATAATCACTTGGTCTTTAGATATAAGATGCTGTGTATTTGTTTGTTGCTGGCATAAGCATAGCCACCTTGTACATATGAAGAGTGGCTTTTCTTAATGTCTAACATGAGAGGAATGTTTTGGACTAACTTCAGGTACTAATGCTATTTATAATTCTAAATCGATTTTTACCATCCAATTAGGGTAAATTTCCACTTTCCCTTCTGTATTATTTATCTTGCCCTTCAATTTATGATCTAATGAATAAATCCGTAGCCAATGAAGTAAATTAGTTTCAAATTTTTACTTTTGTTTTCTGAGGATCAGATTTTATGAACTACTTCTGTTTGCATGTGCATTACTTTTGCAGTGATAAATGATGTTTATTTTTCATCAACACTTGATAGATAGCAAGCTTACAACTAAAAATTTTTTTCCTTTTTTCTATTGCTATCTAAATGAGCAGGACCAAGAGATGTTGAATCTCTTAAATCATTCGTTTTGGAGGAAGCGGAAAAGGCAGCAGCAAAAGCACATCTTGACGGTGATCAAGAGTTGTGATTGTAAGGTAGTCTGAGAGACACTGCAAGCAAGGGACTTCCGGATGGAAGCAGAGGAGCTGCTGAAAGACTCGCATGGAAATCAACATGGTTCCACAAACAAAGCCTGCTTAGATGATTTTGTGGGTGACAGCAGATTTTGTTTTTCTTCTACATCCTCTGATTAGAGTTTCTTTAATACCTGCTTGGAAAGCGCACTAATTTTGGATGCAAGAACAATTGATTTATTACAAACTTGCATGGTACTACAGAAGAAATTTGACTTGAAAGTCTGGTGGTCCATAGATAATTCATTCCGTTGTTTTGAGATTAGAATCAAAATTATTTGAGTTATGATACGTAAATCACGAAATGTGCTTCCTCAAAACTGTTTCCATTAACTGCCTTCTGAGATTGGCAATGGCACGAAGAGCATGTCTCAGAGGATCACATAGAATTAATTGGGGGTAAAAACGCCAGTAATAATTTTACAATACGAATATATCAACTGCAATTTGATCCAGAATTCCTGGTTTAAAAGGATCATTTCGCTCAAGGGGACCCAACACTGACATGCAAAAATAATACAAGATTCAAACCAACAATCTGGTAGCCTGTTCAACAGCCACAACAATCTGACCATTCTACCACTGAAACCTGGAGTATTATATTGGCAGACGCTAGGCAAAGTTGCCCCATGATTCTGAGGTTAGCCCACGTAATCGCTAATTATTAGCACCATCAGGTGCACCATAGTTAAAAGCAATCTACTTTCCACCTCTGTTGTAGAACGGGGACTTTGGCACCTGCCTCAGACAATTAACTGCCTGCCTAATGCTAGTCTCTCACAAGCATCGTGAAAACAGTCTCCAAACACATGGACCCGGTGGCAATTATCTTCAGTATTCCAGGGGTCATTTCTCAAGAAGTGAAAGCTCGTCCACATTATAGGCACCTATCTTAGAAGATTTTGGTGAACTTTAGTTACTTTACAGCAGCGTCTGGAGAATGGGCATCAAGCACTAGAGGATACTCTTCCCCAGTTATTAATACGGAGCAGATTGGTTAAGGTAGCATCTATTAAGCAACCTACATCAAGAATATATATGTAGGTAACCAGAATCTGCAAAAAAAATTCAACAGAAGAAAGATAGCATATGAATCCAGTGCTCATTTGAGCTAGATAAACAACATTGAATAAGCTCGAATGCTCAAGTGCAGTAGAAGAAACAATATCTAGATCAATCAAATACTGAAAAAGGGAAAGACCCCCCAGCAAAGTGAACACTGGAGAAGAAACAGTGCAGACAATGAGATCTGAAATGTGGCTTTTCTATTATTGATGTAACACTCTCTCCAAAGAGCTTGTGTTAAACAATTCAATTTGCTACAACACTTAAATAATAGATTTCTGTACACATGATAATAAATTTTATAGGATTTTCATATGGAGAAAGTAACATGCTAACTAAATTTAAGGCCTCTTACAGAAATTTAATTAGACAAGTAGACATTATAAATCAGCAGTAACATGGCTATGGTTTTGACATTAATAACCAAGTGAACACACATTAGTGCCACAAAACCTGAGGACCACAGGATCACACTAAATATAAAAATACCATGTCCTTTTCAATTACCAACTTCCTAGATCTCATCAACTATGTATGAGACGCAGCAATATCGATTACAATATTTTCTACACCAATTGTTCTTTTCAAAATCTAGCCTTTCGCATCCTTAGATTAAAAAAATGAAAAGAAGAATCATAAGAATATAGGACAAATAATAAGCTTCATCAGAAGTCAATATCAATTCTTTAGAATTTCTAAACTTGCAGCTTCAGTTCAGGATTTTTTTCAAGTTTTCAAGAGGACAGCTATCAACCACAACAAGAAAATTTAGATGCTGAATGAATATAACGACAAAACAAATATATTGAATGAGTAGCGCATTCTGCAGATGGCAAGCTACTCTACTCATTTTCCCTGAGTTCTTCTAGGTAGATTGTCATTCATTTGGTCAACTTACCTGCAACCATTAGAGAACACGAAACATAAAAATTCTTTTCTTTCACAGCAATAGTGCACTACTGCATTACAGCACATGCACATTCAGTAAGCAATCAGATAGCTCAGAAGGCAATTACATAGAATGTTTTAGGGGATAACTTTGAAGCTCAGTCGTGTTGACAGAAAATCATAAAACACTTGCCTTCAGTTGAATGTTAAAATGGTATTGAGGTGTGAGTTTCAACTAATTTGGTTAACAAAATCATTTAATTGACAATTGTCTTCTTCTACATATATGAATTTAGGTCTCATTTACTTTGAAGGGGTG
This sequence comes from Excoecaria agallocha, assembly GCA_037975025.1. NCBI lineage: Eukaryota > Viridiplantae > Streptophyta > Magnoliopsida > Malpighiales > Euphorbiaceae > Excoecaria > Excoecaria agallocha. The sequence goes on along the minus strand of CM075814.1, from coordinate 4,510,752 downwards.
AGATTAAGATAAAATAAAAAATAAAAAATAAAAGAAAACTTGCAAAATGCGGATACAATTAAATGCTTTGAAGTTTTAACTTCAGAAAAGCATCAATATCAAATGGTGATTAAAATACCTGAATACTAGAATGAGAACCTCCTAGCCAAATGAGATAGAAATCAAAATTTTATCAATTTCCTAAATAAGATGAAAGACAAAGATTTTATTTTATTGGACATCCCACAATCCTCTATGTACTTTTTTTATTTGTAAAAGAAAATAAAGCAGCTCAGCTTGAGTGATATTCAATAGTCCTTTATGGAAAATTATATCCACATATCATATATTGTATATTAGTCACTTTGGAAAACAAAAACATGAACTTACAGGAAACAAATAAGTCCTTTGCTACCAAAATAAATATATAAATAAATGCATAAGCAAAATCCCATGGGTCATTAAATATGAAAAATGTCTTTCATTTAAGCTTAATAGTACATTAAGAATCACACTTCATGGGTTCAAACGTCATAATACATTGGTTACGAAACTTCAATCCGTAATAGGATTGCCTGGACATAAGCTTCAATGACAATTGAAACATATAAACTTAATCAAGAAAAAACATTATATAGTTGAAATGGTCTGAATATAGTCAAATTACTCAGTACTGTGCATCAAATCAAATATGATATTAAAAGGCATATAAATAACTTCGCTTGAAATGTAACATAACTACATCATGTATGGCATATAAAAGAAGGTCAATGCTCAATACCTAAACAGGTTTTTGTCACCTGAATCTCCAAAGTCATCTTCAAGCACATTAAGAAGCTTCTTGTAAGTATGACAATCCAAAAGGTCTTTCTCTTGCCACTCCTTCAACAATCTCATTGCCTCTCTAAGCCTTCCTTGCCTGCACATCTCATCGAGGACTGTCCTGTATGTGATGAACTCAGGCGATTTACGTTTCCTAATCATTTGCCAGAAATAATCTAAAGCTTGCTCAACTTCTCCACTAAGAGCCAAAGCATTCACAAGTGAATTGTAGGACTTGCTACTTGGAAGAAAGCCTTTCTTCTCCATCTCCTCACACAACTCCCTAGCATTATTTGTTCGACCTTGAGCACATAACCCATGGATCAGATAATCGTAAGAGAACGAGTTAGGCATGCAATTGTAGACTGCACCCATTTGATGGAATATTCTCAGAGCATCATTGACGTGAAGTGAAAGAACATACCCTTTTATCATAGAATTCAATGAGAAAATATCAGGCTCAATTCCATCATTCACCATCTGCTTAAACAAACATCTAATTGTGTCCATATACATAAAATTTATATAAGAATTCCTTCCCCTACTCAACATTGCAGTGAAAAGAATATTATAGGTTCGAATTGATGGTCTGCAATCCAAGTTTCGACCATTTTTCATATGCTTAAATATATTTACTGCTCTAGTCAACTTCCTAGCTTCAGTGAAGAAATAGATAATCGTATTGTACAAAGCCTCATTACCAATATGTGGAAGTGCAAGCACCTGATTAACAACATCATCCATTTCTTTGTACATTTTCGCTACACCAAGCTTCTTTATAGTAATATGATATGTAGATACATCATGCCTAAATCTATGCTGTTGGGATGCCCAATTAAATATCTCAAGAGAAACAAGAGGGTCTTCTTCTAGTGTTAAAACATTGCACAGTTGTTCATTACTGAATCTTGGTGGGAGTTGGGATACTGCTGCTTGAAACTTAGCTTCATCAAGAACGGGATTCCTGCTAGACTTTAATCTTTTACTTTGTCTCCTTCTAAATGACCTTGATGGCGCTTTAGTTGAGTGATAAGAACATAAAAAATTGCCAGAACAACCAAGAACTTTTGCATTTGAATGAAACATAAAACCTGAGTGTATTTGAGCATGAAGTAAAACATTATATGAGTTGATACTGGGATTCAAAAGACAATACATTACAGAGTGATGGTTCAGTAAGGTCAACAAAGGAAATACAAAATCAGTTAAGCTTGTAGAGTGATAAGGAAAATATGGGTAATTGACAAATAGTTTGGCCAATTTTCCATGTAGAGAAATCATTTGAAATAAACAAAAAACAGATTGTGATTTTCTATCAGATTTGAAAAAGCTTTGAATATGTGGAAAAGGGAATGTCTTGAACAGCTGACTTGAAACTGCCTGTATTTCCTTTAAGTTCCTAATAAAAAGTCTTATTTAATGTTACCCTGCATCTTCTGCCACACAAAAAAATAAAAAAATAAAAACATGTTTGATCAATACCAATATTCATAATAATTATAAAATTTACAAGAACTTCAATAACAATACTAATCTTTTAGTATCTTGAGGCAAATTTTAGTGACAGTCTCAGAACTAGTCACTTATGCTCTTCATTATTCTGAAAATTAATTTCAGCTCTTAAACATCATAGCATGAGTTTAAATTATTTAATATTATTAAAGCTATGTATGTCAGTACCACAGTGAAGGAGGTCAAATAACCCCTAAAACACCCGAAGAGAGAACCAGCTGAAGTAAGCTACTGGATATATGTTAATTAGCAAGCAGCGCAATCATTGTGAATGAACAATTAATCTTCTCGTTAAAAGAGCTTCAAATTGATTTGAAAACAAAAGATTATAAAGCAGCTGTCATTTGCAATCAACTAATCATAAAAATTACAAATCATCACATGGAATCGGCATAAAACCTTAATTAATGATAATCAATCTTAATGGATGGACTTCAAAGAGAGAGCCTAATCTTCACTTCTGCCTGATGATTTGTGGCTCTTTTTTGTTCACAGCATTGGGTATTGAGAGAATGATAGAGAAAACAAAATAGATAAAGAAGTATAATTTCATTATGCAGCAAGAAAACAGAACTAATTTTCATTAAGAAATAGGAACTTCTTTTCCTCATATTTCTGCATAAACTCTCCAACATGAAGACTCACATGTCCTATCTAAATCTCAAATCATCTGTTACAAGATGGCTACTCATATACAAGTAATACAGGTCCTGGATGTCTTGGACTTTCACCTAAAACACAAACTAGTGGAAGCACTCCAGTCTCAGCCAACCCTCGAATTGAATGCACACAAGAATTCGAAGAAACAAAGCATAAATTAATTACTTATGGAACAGGTAACTTAAGTCCAAATCTAAAGAGAAAAAAAAAAATACCTCAAGTGGTTGACACCCGGTTCAGAATAATGAGGGCTTTTCTGCCGTCTTATTCGCCGCCGGTGGAGATCGGATTCGTGGAGGTGGACGAGGGAGAAGAACGTACCATGTAAAATGGTTAATGGTATTTTGTTTTTAGCTTCCGCTTGGGTTTCAAAAATGAAAAGAGGGGATTTTTTTTTTTTAATTAACGTGCTTGTAAAATTTAATTTGAAAAATAGGATATTTTTTATATGAAAAATTTATTTTGGTAATATGGCACTGCATAGTTGATTGGTGGAAATCACTATCAAATCAGGTGAAGTCAGGAACCAGAAAATAAGAAATTTTGGAATCAATTTAAATTATTTTATATTATCTTTATTTTTTATTTAAAAAAAATAATTATAAATTTTAATTTACACTTATTTAATCTATTTTTTAATGAAAATAATTCTTGATTTTTATTCATTATTCTGACTTGCTAGTATGAAATCAAATTTATTTCATATAGAAGATAGTCATCGTCTGTCTTTTGGAGGCAGTTTCAGCAAAAGCATCAACACTCTCATCCATAGTCATACTACCAACCCTAGGATCCATTCTATAAACAACAACAAAGAAACCAAAATAAAACCAAGCATAAGCATTATTTTTCAACTGTGTTCGTTAAAATTTTAAGGAACATAAAATAAAAATAAACGGTAAAACTTTAGTGGAAGCAGGCATGTCAATGCTACATCAATCTTGAAACTGTAAAGTCTACAAAATCTCTTAACTTTCTATATAACTAACAACAGTGCCTTTCCTTTTTTAGCTATTTCTCTTACTTATTTTCCAGCTTATATAGGATCTATAACACATCTATAGCTCTACTCATTCCTTCCAATAAGTTTCTTTATGAAATTATAAGTAAGGCACCTAACCGAAACCATGTAAAAGAGCAAGTAGCATAACCATATCCGTCAAAAAAAAAAGAAACGAGCAGATAAAATATATGAAGAACCATAAGTATATAGATGAAAAAGCTAATAGGGCATACAAGTATCATGAAGGAAAAACTAGACAAGTAAATCAAAAAAACTATCATAAGATCAGACTATTTTAAAACTATAAAAATTACTTAGCAGCCTAGCTTTTAAGTATTTAATAATCATTACTTTAGCCAACCCAATAACAACAAAATGCCATGCGAATTTAGTAGTTTTAAGGTAAACACATAAATGAGGCGTTATAAATCAATTGAGGCCATTAAAACATAATTTGAAAGAAACAAACACACAGACAGCTAGATATGTTATGATATTTTACATATTAAACCTTTAATTTTTTTTCTTTCTAAACTTAGCTTGAGAATAAAAATAAAAACTAAAAAAGTAATAATAAAAATAAAATTCCCACTTGAGCATATTTGTGCTTGATGATAATAGCAGCAACAAAAGAAAAATTCATCTGTAATTGAAAATGAATGCCATAATTATTAAACATAAACTCGGGAAAACTATTAAGACAGTGTATTTCCTAATTCATCGGATGAGAAAAAGGAATACCTCAATGAGACAAAAAATTTCCCAGCCAAAGTTGTCAAACCCTTAAAGAGTCTAGCAGATGGTGCCTTCTACAAACAATTACAGAAACCTTCAATTAAATTTCTTTTCCCTTCATATGGGTCATATAAATATGGACAAACCCAAGAAGTACCATTTGCACATGCAGGATGCCACCAATGGGATTGTATAAACATAGAATGTCAGACGGAACCTCACTTTATAATTTAGAGTAACAAACAGTTTATCCAAAATCCTAACATTTAAGTACCGAAATTATGATAATTTTCTATTATTTAGACAAGCAAAACTAAAATGATTAACTAAATTATATAATTAAATCACACAAACAATTAAAAAATTGAATAAAATAATAGATGAGAAGCTAGGGTATCTTTAAATTCACTTGAATCTATCATTTTGCTTATATCTATTAGCAATCAAATTTATTTACTTAAGCAAGGAAAGAATAATAAGTCATTTAAAATGCTCTCCCAAGCAATGTCAAACTTATTCCTCAATTTCCATTAACCTTTTATAACAAATATTAATGAATAAAAATAGAACTATGATTATTCTCAAGAATTCCCGCAAGTCAAGTTATATTATTTCCATTCAAACTACGTTCTTGTGTTGTTCACAATTTAATTCAATCTCAAGACTTTTTTTTTGGTACTAATCTTAAGAAAATAAAATAGTCAATCAATGGTCAATTAATTGAAAGCATCAAGCATGATCATAAACAAAGAAAACTAATCAGATAAACCAAAAAAAAAAAAAGAATTCAATCTACATTAAAGATAACCCTAAAAGATATTTAGCTCATGCTAATCACCTTCAAGAATCCAAAATAACAATTCAAATTCAATAACATTGTTAAAGCAAACTTAAAATTGAGTAGAGTTGAAAATCTTGGTGCTTGAGATTTCAATTCTATAAAAATCTTCAGATCCCAAATGTTGCATTTCTTCAATTCTTCGTCTTGCTTCCGTCCCCCAAATTTGAGATGGAAAGGCCTTTTTATATGGAATAAGCATCATAATTGGAATAGGAGAGCTCTAAGGCTTATTTTGGAAGAAATAAAATAGAGTTGAAGTAGAAAAATAGACTAAAGATTGCATTCCCATTTTTAGCCTCGTCACCACACCCTCAAGTGGTGATTTCTGCCCAATGTCACCACCTAAGGTGGTGCAATCTCCTACTTGTCTAAATATCACAGTCTTGGATGGTGAAACCCTCTAATTGTCAACTTTCATCATTTTTCACTTTTAAAACTTTCAATGCAAATTTTATGCCTTCAAATAGCCTTCTAATCCATTAATCATTGAAGATTAATAAGATTAAACCTAAAACCACCAAAATTAAGCTAACTTAACAATCAAAAGATAAAAAATTAAGAGTGTAACTAAAAGATAATGAAAATTAATTACTAAACTGCTATTTTAACCTAAAATTCACTTAAAAATAATTCATAAAAATCTACTAAAAAAATATCCGCAAACTTGAACTTTGCTCGTCCTCGAGTAAAGAAGAATAATCTACACAAATGAACAATTCAAACTCAAAATTTCAGATGATAGCAATCAATTTTAACCAATATAAGTAGAAGCATAATTTACCAATTATCACAAGTATATTTTTCGCTTCCTCTTAACACCCAAATCCAACTAATTACAACTTCCTATAAACCATGACTTTAAAAGCTAAATTGACTTATCATAAATAGCTAGCATGCATTTCACAATAAATTATCATCAATCAACACCAAACGTAACAATCTTAACCATGTTCTCAAGAATGAGATCTAGAGAATTTAGCATCATGACCACATAGTTAAGTTTCAATAAGTATTAAGTCAATACATAGGAAAACATGCACTCAACCTACCAAGATAAAAATAAAATCACAAATTTATGCAAATAAACTAAGAGAACACAAGAGCCAGAACAGTTAATTTTTATTTAATGTTCTTGATTCACTTTTTCAATTGAGGTACTTTTAGTGGCTTTCCACGATACAATCCAAGGAATCTTAAAAATTGCACAAAAGTTAAGAAAATTATCCGGAGCATCTGGTTGACAATGGGTTTTGAATTTATTAAATGCTTATTTAACTAGGAAAGGAACTACTTCTAATATTAAGCCAAAATAGCTAAACCATCTAATGAACCAATTGGGAATGATACCGCCAAATTTGTGTGAAAAATAAAAGAACCAAGATTATTGAAATTTTTTTAAATAGAATGCCTTGAACCATGCTTCTTGATAGTCGTAATAGCTATATACCATTCTAGCTTGATATCATGATAAGATCTTTAAAAGATAGGGCATGTGTCCCCATTCTGATTATGTAATAACATTTATAATTTTTACCTTACTATAAGTAATTCTATATCTCTCTCTTAGATCATAATTATATTATATTTCTATTGATCTAGTATCAACTAAAATCCTTTCATAATACTCCTTTGATTTACTCTGATGTTCTTCATAAAAAATGCCAACTATTAGGGAAAATATAATCAATTAACCTGTAAAAATTTTGATTTTCGGATAGGTTGATTTCTTCTGGTTCTAATACTTTGGTGAATAACCTTTCCTGATTTAGAAAATAAGGAGAATAATTTCTATTTAAGGATGGAGAAAGAGAATTTATAATAGGAGAAGAGGGAGAAGCTAGAGCAAAGGAATATGGTCTAGGTGGAGCTGAAGGTGAAAAGGATTGAGGTCATAAAACTGGCAAAAAAGTTGGAGGAGTTGAATAGAGTGATTTAGGAATAGGTGTAATAGTTCTAATGGGGAGAGGAGTAACTGGGATATTCTATTGATAATTTCCTAATGATAATGTATTTCTTAATGATAATGTAACTTTTGTCAAAACTTTTTTTATTTGAACTCATTTTTCCTGTAAGAATTTACGAAAAAAATTAGGTAAACTATTATATTTTCCATTGATAAATTCTACGTCGAAATCAAAATTGCTTAATCAAGCCTGCCATTTTGCACATATTTGTTTAGAAATTAAATTTTTAACGTTTTTTTTCTAAGGCATACTTTGCTGATAAATAATCAATTCTTAATAAAAACTTTTTCATATATAAATCATCTTCAAATTTTTTAATACATAAAACAATACTCAATGTTTCTTTTTTAATAGTAGAATAATTTTTTGAGTTTGATTCCAACTCCCTGAATAAAATCTTACCAATTCTTTTTTATTATGTTATTTTCTTTTTTATTTTAAAATTTCACCATATCTTATATCACTGGCATCTGTTTCAATTATTAAAAAAGCTTCTGTATGAGAAATATTCAAACATGGAAGACTCTTAATTTTTTCTTTAATTTCTCATGCTATATTAGTATGATTTTCTATCCAAGGTTCAAGTTTCTTTTTTAACCTATTATATAATGGTTTGCACAATTTTCCTATATCTTTGAAAAAATTACGTACATAATTTAAATATCCTAAAAATTTTTGCCTCTTTTTTTTTATCTTTTATATCATCTAGAAATCGATTAGTAAATTCTAAACTTCGATTTATTGGTTTTATAGTTCCTGATCTATATCATGTCCTAAAAATATAACTTTTGTTTGGAAAAATTTCATTTTTGGCCCATAAACAACTAATCCATTTTGATGAATTAAATTAAAAGATCTTTTTAAATGTTTTATATGCTGACTTTTTGAATTTGAAAAAATAAGTACATCATTAATATATATTGTTGAAAATGCATGTATTAATCTTAATATATCATTCATAATATTTCGAAAGAGCATTTTTTAATCCTAAAGGCATAATATACCATTCACAGTGTCCAAAAGGAACATTAAATGTTGTTTTATATCTATCTTATTCGTCAACTTGGATTTTTCAAAAACCTAATTTCATATCAAATTTTGAAAAAAATAATTGCATTGTACAACTTTTTTAATAAATCTCTTTTATAAGGTATGAGATATCTTATCCATTGTAAAACTTCATTTAATTATTTATTATTTATTACTAATCTAGGTGTTCCTCTATCTATTTTAGTTGCATTCATAACATAAAAGGCTGAATAAGATCACAGAGATTTAGAATTTCTTATTAGTCCTTTATCTTTTAAATCTTATATTTTTTCTGCAAATTTTTTTCAAATCTACTGACATTTTAATAGCTTGAGATTTTGTTGGAATTTTTCTTTCATTAAAGTCTTTTATATAAGATAATTTTGCTATATGCTATTTTCTATTCCAAAAAGCATTGGAAACTGGAGCATAATTTTTTTTAAAAAAATAATTTTCAAATTCTTTTATTTTATGATTTATTTGCGGACTATCTAATTATTCTTTTATTCTTTTTCCTTTTATTTCTTGAATTAAAAATTTAATGTGCTTTTGTTTATTTTTTTATTAAATTAATTTCTTGAATATTTTTTCTTGCTTGACTAATTTTTATAGGTATTATAGAAAATTTAAATTCAAAATGAATTTCTTTATCTAATATTTTTATTTTAATTCCATTATCACATACTTGAAAAGGATATACCATAGTACATAATCAAAGGTGTTCCTAATATAGAAGAAGAAGAAGAAGAAGAAGAAGAAGAAGAAGAAGAAGAAGAAGAAGAAGAAGAAGAAGAAAAAGAAGAAGAAGAAGAAAGTAGAAAGTAAGAGAGGAAAATTGGCTAAATAAGGTATGGAAACTTCTCATATGATGAATGTGTATTTTGGTGTATTTGATATGTGGAATGATATATTAGATGTTAGAATGAGTTATTACCATAGAAATTAAGCTTAAGAATATTTGAGAATTGAAATAGACAAGTTGTCTTTGAAGTTACAAAAATTTACCTTAAGGTTCAATTAACCAATCTGGACTATTTTGATTATAACTTGAGCTATAAAAATCTAAATTAATAAATTCTAGTTGGAATAGAAACTAGACTCATAAATCTTAATTTCATATGAAGAATTCAAAAATTGAATCCTCTTGAATGATGGTAAAAATTGAGCTTGAATTATGACCGTGTCTGTTGCCCTATCATTGGAAGTAATTTGTGTTGTTTGTTGAATATCTAAATATTTATAGGTATGATTGGAGTTATTTTTAATATTTTGGAAACTATAAATATAGAGAAACAACTTTGTAGAAGATCACTTTATCTAAAAATGATGTTTGCTTCGTCTAAAATGATACACAAATTAAACTTGACAACTTATATTCAGAATTTACTGGGATAAAATGGATCTCAAGATCAATAATTTTTTGGTAATGACCGTGAGATAGTCCAGAATTAGTACAAAACTGAGATAACACCTATGTCACGGTCATCACCTATCAAGTGATGATCTTGACCCTCCCTTTTTTCTTTCTAACCTTAATTTTTTGGTCCCAAAAGATTACCAAAGCTTGTCCTAACCTCCCTAAACATTCCTAAAGCATTCTAAACATAGAAACAATGGTAACTTGTGACACTAAATATGTGAGAATCATATTTACATATAAGAATAAAGTTAAAACATATGGTATATATATACTTAGCATGCTGATTGATTGGGACTTATAGTAACATGTTCAAACTCAAGATGCAAAGGAGATCCAAATAGTCATATAGATTTTTAAAGATATTATAGTTAGGAAATGTGAACTTACATGGATGTTTAAATTATGATAATGCATTACAGTTTAAAGTTATGATATTAGGATTATAAAGGATACTAGTATATGTATGCAAGCACACTAGACAACTAGGTTATGCATATTACAAATAAGTACATATTCATCTAAATATGCAAAGATATATACAAACATGCAAAGAAGTTAGTTATGTTTTTATTAGATTTTTATATTAACCCTATGAATATATGTTAATTTACTAGAACACAATAGTTGAATAATGACATATAAGCTTGAACATGTATTGATATGTAGATGTTCTAATGAGATGATATATTGATGTGCTTAGAATTACACAACTAGAACTAATGCATGAAAATAAGATGTACTAGATTATAAGAGTACATAGATATGAATGAATATGCATATGATTCTTCATTCCTAAATATGTTCATGCAAGTGAGTTACAGATAAATAAGACATGAAAAGGAAAGAGTAAAGAGATTAAAGTAAAGAATTACAGTTGCCTGCATCTATGTCTAAGTTGTGGATAGATAGGCATGCCTATAAGGGTATATTGTAGCTGCTATATGTTTGATCCCGTTTGGATTTATAGTATAGTTCGATCCCGTTTGGGTCCATTTGACCGATCTATAGTACAGATTTGGCCCCGTTTAGATCTATACTTTGATACATTCAGGTATTTTTTCGTATCTTCGAGCACTATAGTATCGCTCATATCCACATCCTCAGAAAAGGTGCAAGCTTAATACAAGATATAAGTAAAATGATATGAATAACAACATGACAGAGATGATATGATATTTCATATCTTGACTTAGATATTACTTTCTATGAATTTATGCATAGTAAAGGGAAAACACGAAAATAGTTAAAGTTATACTTTAACATGAAGTATAGAGTATTATGGCATCACGAGCATGTGATTGTTATGGAAATTACATAATGTATTATGCACTTAAGACCATAGGTTATACTTGAATGCACGTAATTATTTGATGGGCTATCAATAATCACATTTTTAAATGCCCACTTTATTTATAGTTATGTGTTGCACAGTTTATAATAGTAAATTATTTTGAAAATCATGACCAATTTAGAAATAATACTACTAATTATATGTAAGATCATTTAATATAGGAATCTATAACTCTGTGTGCCACTTAGATGTGATATAAGGATTGACTGCAATGTATGACTATTAAGTGTTAATAAACTAAAAACTCACATGTAAAATGAAGAAAGAACATAGTGATAGTAACAAGTCCGAGTCCAATAATACAATGCATGAAATATACAGGACTATAATATATATAAATATGATTTAGGACTTGTGAGTTTAATTAGGCGTGCATCTAGACCCATTTGATTAACCTAATCACATATAGACTATTACCTACAATTAGCTAGGAATTAACGTGTTACACCCTTCACGGAACAGTCCTTTCCGATGCGAAACTTAGCCGAAAATGGTAAATTTTTTTCCATCACCGATTAGTTTCGATATACTTTAAATACCTTTACATCAAATTCCTAATCAATCGATAATCTTATAAACAATTAAAACATACATTAAATAAATTCATGCCAAAAACTTACACCAAACACTCACCCATCACTAATCATAACAACAATCAGAATACGGTTAAATCTTTTACCTTAATTGTCTAAGTACATACATGCCAAAATATAACTTGATAGCATTAATTCTTCTTTTCCAATCTGACTCCACTGTATACTATGCTTTCGCAATACTTCGTAACCTGCACGCAGTAAACACTACGTGCTGAGCACTAGATATGCTCAGTGGTGACTACTAATCTAAGAATTTTTCAAAATAAAGTATAATTACACAGATTATGCAACTCTTATACTTAATTCATTAAACATTTTCTTTTACTTCAATCAACATTAATTTCATTATTAAATCATATTTTGATAATTATTGTTCTTTGATTTTCAATCTTTTAAAGTTACTTTACACTGCCTTTTTAGGTGAATCGACTTCAAATTTCCTTTTTACTTTTACGCTTATTCTTTACTATAGCTTTTACTTTTACTTAACTTTCATTTTATCTTTTTAATCACAGCGATATAATTATCATTTTATTTAGTAGTGTATATTGGTACTCATGTCTTTAATGGTACCAAATTCATAGATTATTTTATTTCTCGATTTATTGTTTAGTTATCCAATATGTGTTATAATTACACTTCTTGCTATTTATTCTTTTATTTTTACTTTAACTTTTAACTAATAAACACATTACTATTTAAAGGCTTTTAAGTTTTATTGCAAAGTGATACAACTATTTTGGGGCACTTTGCATTCAAATCTCTATTTCCTTCTTTATACATTTACCCCTGTTCAAATACTTGTTTATGATTTATATCTTTTACTTTTTCTCAATTGAACAATTATATGCCTTTTTTATCATTTTAATTTTCATTTGACTTTTCTTTCAGAAATACATTACTTAAGCATAAGATTTCACTTAATGTCATTGTCATCACTTTTTAACTTTATATAGAAAATTAATATTATTTTTCAAACTTGTTACTTTTCAAAGTAACAATTAGTACATGAATTACCAACTAATTTAATTTATCTTTTTTATTTAAAAAATACATTTTAAATCCTTTTTCTTTATAAAAGCTTAACTTAGTCTTCATTTATTATTTTATTCTTATAAATTTTTTTTTCTTCTTATTAATCACACTTTTGGGAAACTTTATAATTTTATCCCAACTTTTTATTTCCTTCCAAACAAATCATTTTTCATTTATAACTTTTTATATTCAATTCATTTAAACAATACTGATTTATTCATTACAATACACGCCTAGTGCAATATAACAGAATTCTCAAAAATAATACTCGGGATTGGATCCAAAGGTTCCACTGGGAGAGAAGTGATTCCCAATGGACCATTTCTCAAAAAAACATTTCACTTTCATTTTTACTAAAAACACTGAAGCTATGGAGATCAAAGATCCTATCCATAACAAAGCAAGTCGTCATGACTTGTATCGCGGTATATGGTGTCCATATAACTAGCCAATTATATCTTAAATAAGAATATCATCACTTGCTTATCGCTAAGAGCAAAACAATTAATTATATTTAAAATAATTTTTAAACATTTAAAAATCTTTTTTTTCTTTATTTTATTTCTTGATACAATACATTTTTGTCAATCGCACTTTTTTTTTTGCTTTTGACTATTTGGTAGCTTTTTTCTTTCTTTCACTTTATCTTTTCAAATCACTTTTGTGAATTATTCTTCAATAATTCACTCAGACACTTGAGATTTTTCAGTCTTTTATACAATTTATGAATTATAGCATTATAATTCAAAATTTTCTTTTATTCTTTTTGTATAATTATTTGTGAATTATTTTCTAATAATTCAATAATTGACTTTTTACGATTTTTTCCTTTTCTTTTTCTGTCCAAAACTGTAATTATTCAATACGCCAACCTTTATTCGATGGGTGAATTATTTTATAATAATTCGCTCTTTTAATACTTTTTATTGACTAATTTATTTTGATAAATTAGTCAAACACTTATTTTATAACTTTTGGAACGATTAGGAATTATATTGATATAATTTATTGCTTGATTTTTCGGAAACGCATAAATTCACTTTGTCATTTCTTTTTATATTGAAATAATTTACTTTACGTTCGTTTATCATCACGTACTTATTTATTGAATTATTTTTTAATAATTTAATATTTTAGTTAAACATAATCAATAATTTATTTCAAAAATATTCTAGTAAAACATATAAATTTCACAAAAATTCGCGTACACATTATTTTATAATTTTTATCATTTTTACACATTTTATGAATTATTTATCAATAATTCATTATTTTGTTACTTTCATAGCTTACTAATTATTCTGAAAAATTTTTTAGTTGACTTTTTATTTTTTTCGTTAACCGTGAATTAATTTCATATTAATTTACTTTCTTTTACGTTTTTATGCAATCATTCACTTCCACTTTAATACTTTCTTTTATACATAATCACATTTATTTACCAATAAAATTCTAATGATTTTCATAAATTCCAATAAAATTTATTTATGCATTATTTATTATTTACTATCATTTTTCACTAAAATAATCAATTATTTCACATTATTTCACAACTTTCACTATATACATAATTGTTACATAATCTTTAAAATTTCAAGATAATTCTCAAATATTCAATAAAAATTCATAAACACCATTTATCATTTCTATGATTAGTTTAGGCTAAAATACATAGATTTCATGCAAATTTTCATCAATTTTCTTTAATGAATATTTCGGCCACCATCCAAAAACCTTCCAAAAATTTTTCTTTCTTTCATTTTCTATCCTTTAAGGCTCAATTTCATTTACCCTAAACAATTTTCATCAATTAACAACTTTAAAATTTTTTTAACCTAGTTACATCAAAGGAATTAATTCACAATAAAAGAAAAATCAAAGGAAAGTCACTTACATTTTTTCCTTATTTAAGGGTGTCAAACATTTCTTTTCCTTTGCTTTTCCACTTGCAATCTTGCCTTTCTCTTCCTTATCACTCATGGCCGGCCAAACAAGCTCTCCTAACCTCAATTTTTTGTCCTCATATGCAAAATTTAAGATCATAATTAGCTTCTATAACTCAAAAACTATGAGAAAACACTAAATAACCAATTAAAATCAATTAATTTTTTAAGTTCCATCTTACCTCTTTTTCTTTTTTCATTTGATTTCTTGCCTTCCTTTACTCAAATCACTTGATTGAGGCCACTAGAATGACCTAAAGAGATGGAATTACCATTCTCATGTTGGGATTACATGAAGATTTTAAGTGAGGGATTGAAGAAATGGGAGAGAGCAAGTGAAGATGACGGTTCAGCCACCATAGAGAAGGGAAGAGAGAGCTGAAAAAATCTGAAGAAATCTCAGATTTTTCAGCCTCTTATACTCTCCTTGATGGGCCCAAAAGTGGGCTTAATTAATGGGCTTAACCCAATTTAGGTCATTTAAGGCCCAATCCAAATTCTCTCTCTTCATCACTTCAAATCACTTCAAAAGTGATTTCATCATTTTTATCATATTAAAAATAGCTAGCACGCAAATTTTTGGCTCAATCGGAGTCCGTTATCGATCCGATTCAAACTTATTGGTCCGATTCGACAACTGTAGATGTCATTGAAAAATTCAATTCTTATCACCAAAATATTATACATAAAAATTCATGTAGGCATGCAAAATTTGATAATTTTCGGAGTTCATTTACTATTTTTAATTATTTATACAAAATCAAGTCTCATTTCTTACTAGGAAAATTGACTCGCAATATTTTTTGTATTTTTGACATTTGGAGGCTCATATGATCTCAATTTCGCTTCAAATTTCAACCCCGGGCTCACCATGATCATTACTTTACAATGGTCCAATAAAATATTTTTAACTTTCGGGTGTCCTTTCGGATCGGAAAAATACTATTCACTATCGGAAAGTACTGTTCACGGTTAACCCGGTGTTGAGACCATTACATAGCGTGCATGTATGTATATACATAAAAGCCACGAGAATTACTAAGACTGACTAAGGATGATAAATATAAAACAAGCGAGACAAATGGATGTGTAAATATACGAACACATACTTAAAAGTTATATAAATGCTTTAAAAACAATAAGAAAGGGAAAAGTAAATGGATTGGTAATAGGTGATAAAGCTATAATATAAGTATTTAGTGTGATAATACTAGATAACATGGTGAACCAACACAATTATTTAACTTAGATGAATTTTGCATATACAAACACTGCCTTAACAAGTGGATTAACTTAATATGTATGCAACCAACCAATGATCTAAGGCTCTTGAGATGAGGTAATGACCAAACATGATAAAAAGCGAATGCATAACATTCTGTAATGTTATGAACATATTATCTACGATGGATATTTTCTTATGTCTAATTGCATGCACATAGGTGTGTATGTTATCGACGACTTCTCTGAGAGGTCTTCATAGTTTATGTTCTCCACTAAGTTGTATAGCTTAGCACGAATATGTTAATCCGTGTAGGTACATAAAGCTTGGTTTCTTCCAGGGACAAGATCTACAGCAACAAAACCAACACCGGGGATAAGAAGAAACAAAGTAGAGAAATGATATTTTGCTTTTGTCATTATAAGTATCATAATGTACTAAATAAAGTGTATTGTAAAAATAGAAGGGTGTTAATGTAATTTGACTAAATGTTTCCTTTTGTATGAACTATTGAAATGTGTTGATGTATATACAAAAATATTGTAAGCTAAAATAACAATTGAGCATACGGCTTATTGTATATTTGATTATATGCAAATAGTGTGTATGATGACCAGTAATAGGAGGATTTAGGATAGTCATGACATAATTTGTGCAAATCACGCGACCATCCAGCTAAAAAGACCACTAACTTGGCTTTCAAGGGCTGACCAATACTAAACCTTTAGGGTTGACTATCATTTCATTGCTCCATATACATTCTTGATTGCTTCTTTTTTTAAATTATTCTTAATCAAATAATTTTAGTCTGGATATCTTTATATAATATGTTTGCTGAAAGACTCATATTATCTAATTCCACCAAAACTTTTATTTATTATATATTTCAAATAATGCTATTATGGCTTCACTTAAAGTAAATTCCAAAGAAACTTGGGTTCAAAACTTAGCCAAATTAAACTCATATTACTCCCACTAAGCTCTGATATCAAAAAATTAGAACCGGATATTATAGTAATTTCTACTTAATTTTTTTAATTTTAACATGTTGGAATATATTTTTTATCATTACTATATATATATATATAGAAAGTATATTGAGACCAACTTTTATGGATGTGCCTTTTGGACTAGCAGGCAGTTAATATTTTACGATTTTCCTTTATTATTATTATTTTTTTTAAGATTTTCTCCATCTATAGATGACGCCAATCAAGCTAATTGAACGGCTCAGACTTAAAGAGCATATCAAACGAGATGTATGGCTGCGCATGAAATTACCTATGCGTTGAATGAACACTCTTTTGTTTAGGGCTGTTACTTTATTCTGATTTTTTTTTTTTTTATTACAATTTCAACCACACAGTCAAAATATAAATTTTACATAAAAAAGTGAAAGAATAGAGTTGTTGTGTTAAAGTAAAATTAAAAAAAAAATTTGATAAAACTAAAAATTATGCTTTAATTTGACAAAATTATATTATTTTTACCAAGAATTAATTTTCAGAATACAGTATATATTATTTACTTGATTCATAAATTAATACAATAATCTAAATTAAAAAAAAAAAAGTTAAAAACGTTGAAAACGTTGGATCCTTTGAACTCCTTTTCATAGTAGATGACAATAACTCAACAAAATTACAGATAAGAAGAAATTGCAGAGAGAGCCTCTCTCCTACTTTTGCCCTACAATCACATCATCACCCCTCAATCTCATCTTTCTTCCTCCTGCTTTAAATGCTCATAAATCAGACCCCCAACTCCCCCATCTTTCATCTTTCATCTTTCAAACCTCAATTATTACTATTTACTACAAATATATGTATATATCTCTCTTCTACCATTTCTTTTAATTCCTGTCCTTTCTTTTTCTTTTTCTCTATCTCTCTCTCTCTCTCAAAAAAAAAAAATGCAGTCTATGATTAATCTCCATGGCTCCTATGGCCTACCTCTTTCTGTTTCTGGTTTCACCCATCATTTTTCTCTCTCTAGAGAGTACTTCCTTTCTCTCTTTATCTTTGTTTCTTTGCTTCTTTCTTTGTCTCTTTATCGAATTCTTGTTTTTTCTGGACGTGTAGGATTGTGGATCATGATCGCAGAAGAGAAGCTATGAGGAAGCAAAGATCACGAGGTGGAGATCGACAAATGGTTTTGCGAACACTCATCGCTGGAGTTCAACAAGGTCAGATCATTGATGAAGATCTAGTTCATGTTTTGCAGGATCTGCAGTCTCGTGCAGCCAAAGCTGCTTGATAATAATTAATTAGAATTTAGCTTAGTAGTAAATCAAATTTATTAGTTAGTAACTGTATGATTTTAGAGTTATTTTTGTAGGATTTAGGTTATGCTTGATTTGGCTATTTTAAAATTCTGCACTGTATTGGTCTGATTCCAGCATGTATCCTTAGCTTGGTTTTGTTAATTTTGTGCAGCATATTATTATTAATTTATTATTGTTATTATTATCTAGTTATTTTACTATTTAAATTGAACTTGGTTTAATTATTATTTTTGCTTTGCTTTTGGATAATCCAATGCTTAGCCTTCAGCCTGCTATATTAATATAGCATATTGAATTATAAGAGTTAGATGCAACGTTTATCGTTGTTCACTATCACCAGAATTTTTGCCATTGTTTGGTTATTTCGATTTATTATGTCTATTAATTTCAGTATGTTTAGTTGGGTTCGACTTTTTAATTTTTTATATTAGAAAATCAAATAGATCGGATTGATCAAATTTTTTAGGTATAATTTTATATAATTTACATATATAATGTAATTAATTAATTAATCATTTTAGTATATATAAATTATATATAATTGCCTAGCTATAATTATATATGTAATGCATAACTTTTTTTTATTATAATTATGTTGTATTTGAATTATAATTTGTTTATGCATAACATTTAAAAGTTGCGTTAGAATTTTAAATTTATTTTATAATGAATTTTCGACAAGATCAATTCAAATATTAATATTCTACTTTCGGTTTCAAAAAAAAGGGTTGATATTTTACTCTCTTTTTTTTAGAATATATCATATTCTCCTAGTCCCACGCTAATAGTCGTTTAAAAAAAATTATTTTACTTCAAATAACATTATTAATGTATTTCAATTTTACCATGTTATTGGTATTAATACTACATTATATGTCTTCATTAAATTTTCTCTTACTTTTCTCCATTAAATGTTTGAGAGAATATTATAACTTTTTAAAATACTATTTGATAAATTGAGAAAACCAATAATTTCTTTAATATGCAAAATGTATATTAATTATTAAATAACATAATAAAATTCGAAAACTCAAAGTTGAAAAAGTGGACGTTGAAGTTCAATTCAATTCGGCTTTATTTTATATTTTGATTGGTTCAATTTTAAATTAATTACAGGCAATCAATTTTTTAACCAAATGCTCAGCCCTATTAGATACCATAACTTATCCATTCTTTAACCTGATTCTGTGCTCAGGCAATACTTATATCCGGTATCCAATGTAAATTGCTAAAATCAGGTAGATTAAATTAATATAATGAAATAATGCCATTGATATTAAATTTTTGTATTAAAATAAAAAAACTACTATTACTGTATTTTCAATTAATGTCAAAAAGAAATGATAATAAATATAAAAGTATAATTAATTTTTATATGATGCAATTTAAAATAATTTTTATTTTATTTTATTTTAAATTTGTTGTAACTCTTTAAATATATTTTTTCATGGATTTTTTTTTTTTACAGAGGAACAATAGTAAATCTGAAATTTGGCATTGAACCTCCTTTAAGAAACAACCATAGGAAGAACATCATTTTTCTTTGATTTCAGGCTAAGTAGCTCAGATCCGGCATCAACTTTTAACGAAAGCACCAAATGATAAAATATAAAATTTTACCGTAGAAGGAGAGATCGCCAGTCATGGTGAGGGAGGCTTTAATGACCTGTAAAAAAGAGAACTAGCCCATTTTTGTCAGGCTTTTGTGCTCCGATGCCTAAGTTAGTTATCGAAGTGTGGAGAGAAAGTTTAATGGAGAGAGAGTATGAAGAGTTAGAGAGAGAGAGCCCCCTATTATTTGTGTACCTTGTTATATTTGTACCTTCGAGTGTTGGCTTTTTTGGACTTCTGATCTTAGGCCTTTTCGTGGGTCTTTAATAAGCCGACCTTATAGTTAATTTTATTTTGGATATTATCACTAGTCCCCCTTCACGAATTCGATATTTGAGATCGAAGGCTCGAGAGTATCGAAAAAGTTATCGAGCTAGATACATCGATCAAGATGTGACGTCGATCGGAATTAAATAAAGTTATCCATCTTTGAATGACCGAGATAGATGTATCGATCGAGATATGACATCGATCGAAAATTTTACAATTTTATCCTGTAAATAATTTTATAAACATTTACTAACCCAATTTACGATTGCTTATGTTGTCTAAGAGTTTTTCAAAGTCGTCGTTGGCAATGGATGAGAATTTCTCAAGGCATTTTCACACATTTTTCGATCCGATTCGCTCTTGGCGGTGGTGATCATAATATCCGATCCGCTCTTGGCGGTGGATATAATAACATCCAATCCGCTCTTGACGGTGGAGGATCTTCCAATCCGATTCGCTCTTGGTGGCGGCGATCATACCATCCGATTCACTCTTGGCGATAGATGGTCTTTCGATCTGATCCGCCCTTGGCGATGGCAATCATATCATCCGATCCGCTCTTGGCAATGGATGATCTTTCGATCCGATTCGCTATTGGCGGTGGCGATAATAGCATCCGATCCGCTCTTGGCGATGGATGGTCTTCCGATCCGCTCTTAGCGATGGATGGTCTTTCGATCTGATCCGCTCTTGATGGTGGAGATCATACCATCCGATCCGCTCTTAGCGATGGATGGTCTTCCGATCCGATTCGCTCTTGGTGGTGGCGATAATAGCATTTGATCCGCTATTGACGATGGATGGTCTTTCAATTCGATCCACTCTTGGCGATGGAGATCATACCATCCGATCCGCTCTTGGCAATGGATGGTCTTCCGATCAAATCCGTTCTTGGCGGTGGCGTTAATAACATTCGATTCGCTCTTGGCAATGGATGGTCTTTCGATCCGATCCCTTCTTGGCGATGGTGATAATAACATCCAATCCGCTCTTGGCAATGATGATCTTCCGATCCGCTTTTGATGGTGGCGATCATTTCCTAAACCCTAAACATTTACTAACCCGATTTACTGTTGCTTATGTTGTCTAAGAGTTTTTCAAAGTCGTCGTTGGCAATGGATGAGAATTTCTCAAGGCATTTTCACACATTTTTTGATCCGATCCGCTCTTGGCGGTGGTGATCATAATATCCGATCCGCTCTTGGCGGTGGCGATAATAACATCCAATCCGCTCTTGATGGTGGAGGATCTTCCAATCTGATCCGCTCTTGGTGGCGGCGATCATACCATCCAATTCGCTCTTGGCGATGGATGGTTTTTCGATCTGATCCGCCCTTGGCGATGGCGATCATACCATCCGATCCGCTCTTGGCGATGGATGATCTTTCGATCCGATTCGCTATTGGCGGTGGCGATAATAGCATCCGATCCGCTCTTGGCGATGGATGGTCTTCTGATCCGATCCACTCTTAGCGATGGATGGTCTTCCGATCTGATCCGCTCTTGGCGGTGGAGATCATACCATCCGATCCGCTCTTAGCGATGGATGGTCTTTCGATCCGATCCGCTCTTGGCGGTGGCGATAATAGCATTTGATCCTCTATTGACAATGGATGGTCTTCCGATTCGATCCACTCTTGGCGATGGAGGTCATACCATCCGATCCGCTCTTGGCAATGGATGGTCTTCCGATCCAATCCGTTCTTGGCGGTGGCGCTAATAACATTCGATTCACTCTTGACGATGGATGGTCTTTCGATCCGATCCCTTCTTGGCGATGGTGATAATAACATCCAATCCGCTCTTGGCGATGGATGATCTTCCGATCCGCTCTTAATGGTGGCAATCATACAATCCAATCCGCTCTTGGCGATAAATGGTCTTTCGATCCGATCCACTTTTGGCGGTGGCGTTCATACCATTCGATCCGCTCTTGGCGGTGGCAATCATACAATCCGATCCGCTCTTGGCGATAGATGGTCTTTCGATCCGATCCACTCTTGGCGGTGGTGCTCATACCATCCGATCCGCTCTTGGCGATGGATGGTCTTTCAATCCGATTCGCTCTTAGTGGTGGCACTCATACCATTCGATCCGCTCTTCGTTGTAGACGATCTTCCAATCCAATCCGCTATTGACGATGAAGGATCTTCTGATCTAATCCACTCTTAGCGATGGCGATCATACCATCCGATCTGCTCTTAGCGATGAATGGTCTTCCGATCCGATCCTCTCTTGGTGATGGCGATCATACCATCCGATCTGCTCTTGACAATGGATGGTCTTTCGATCCGATCCACTATTAGCGGTGGCGCTCATACCATCCGATTCGCTCTTGGCGATGGATGGTCTTTCGATCCTCTCTTGGCGGTGGCACTCATACCATTCGATCTGTTCTTGGCAATGGATGGTCTTTAGATCCTCTCTTGGCGGTGGCGCTTATACCATCCGATCCGCTCTTGGCGATGGATGGTCTTTCGATCCGATCAGCTCTTAGCGGTGGCGATAATAACATCCGATCGAAATAAAAAATCATCGAAATCAATTAAAATAAATAATCATCGGTCGGAATTTACATCCACCGAAATAAATAATTATCGATCAGGATTTACATTGATCATAATAAATAATCATTGGATCATATTTACATCAATCGGAATAAATAATCATCGGTTGGGATTTACATCGACTGGAATAAATAATCATTGGATTGGATTTTTCATCAATCGAAATAAATATCATCGATCGGGATTTATATCGACCGAAATAAATAATCATCGACCGAGATTTAACACATTGTAGAAATAATATATTATGAAAAAGAAGTTTTCAACAATTTCACATTGAAATATTAAGAAACTAAAAGTAAATACTGGAGCACATGTACTAATAAATTAGTCAAAAAGCATAAAAAAAGGAGTTGAAACTAACATTTATTTTGGAGTTGTTTAAACTTGATTTTGAATTCCAGATCCTTTGACCATGAGAACAAGAAATTTCCTTGCTCATTTATTGGTACTCCTTTTCTTTTTAAATGAGTTGACAGGGCAACCTCTCATTTGCAGGGTTGGTAGCACGTGGTAGCACCTTGGTTTTTCCTCCCTATTATGAGAAAGATAGATCTGTGATTTATTGCAGGTGGAGAGTAAGGTCGCTTGCCTTTCTTGGGAATAGGCTTTGTAGGCCTCGTCGTCCATCGATCTCGATCATCTTAGATCTTTGCTCTCATTTTTCCCTCAATCTCATTTTTTTTAAGAATCAAACCCAAGATTTTTCAGATCCAGTCCTTCCACGCAAAATATAGCTAAAAACTTTTAGATCTAAGCTTTTCCTTTAAAATCAAGCTCAAGATTTTTAGATCTAGGCTTTCTCTATGAAATAAAGCTCAAGATCTTTTAGATCTAGGCTTTCTTTGTGAAATAAAGCTCAAATTTCTTCATGGATTTTTCTTTTACATAGGGACAATAGTAGATCTGAAGTTTGACGTTGAAGCTCCTTTAAGAAGCAGCCATGGGATAGACATCATTCTTCTTTGATTTCAGGCTGAGTAGCTCAGATTCGGCGTCAACTCTCAACGAAAGTACCAAATGATAAAACACAAAATTTTACCGTAGAAGGAGAGATCGCCGGCCATAGTGAGGTAGGCTTTAATGAGTTGCAAAAAAGAGAACTAGCCCGATCTTACCGGGTTTTTGTGCTCCAATGCCTAAGTTAGCTATCGAAGTGTGGAGAAAAAGCTTAATGGAGAGAGAGCCTCCCTATTATCTGTGTACCTTATTATATTTGTACCTTTCTGTGTTGGCTTTTTTAGGCTTCTGATCTCAAGTCTCTTCGTGGATCTTTAATGGGCCAGCCTTATAGGTAATTTTATTTTAGGTATTATCAATTATTATTTAGTATTTTCTTACATTGTGAATAAAAAATTATAATTTAATGATTTATTCAATACACAACTACTAGTATTTGGAGTGTGCAAAATGGAATCAAAATCAAAAAAAGCAAATTGATCTATAAGTAATTTAGTTATTTTGATTTAGTTGTTTCGGCTGATTCGATTATTTTTCATAAAAGTTTAGTTTATTAAATGAGTTTGATATTTTATGTTGAAATTTTGATAAATCAAATTGAATAAAATTTATATACTTAATTATAATTATAACGATTATAAATTTGTATGCAAATAATAAATTAATTTTCAATTATGGTTATTATATATTTTAATTCATTATAATTCTTTTGATATTTAAAGCTAACTTGTTAATATATATTATTTAAAGTATATCTAATGTAATGGCCTGAATATCGGGTTAGTTGTGAATAGTATTTTTCGATGGTGAATAGTATTTTTGGGCTGAAAAGTACATCCAGAGGTAAAAATTATTTTATTTGACTATTGAAAAATATTGATCATGGATAGTTGGGGGTTAAAATTTAAAGTGAATTTGAGGTCAAATAGGCCTCCAAAAATAAAAAATACAAAAAATAAAACGGTTCGATTTTAGGTTAAATAGTTGCCTAAGATTTGATCGAGCAATTAAAAATAGCAAATGAAGTCTAAAAATTGTACATGCCTAAAATAATGTGTCGATTATTTTGATTGCAAAAATAAATTTTTTTGGTAATATCGGTATTGGTTGAATCAGATCGATCTAACTGAACCAGATCAGTAACTGACTCCAATTAGGCTGAAATTTTGTTTACAGTCTATTTTTAACTTGATAAGAATGATAAAATTGAAATTGGAGTGATTGAATTTGGTGAGAGAGAGAATTACAGGAGAACAACTTTATGGGTTTTATTTCAAATTTTCGAGCTTTAATTGGTGGGCTTGGATTGGACCAAAGCCCAACCCATTTAGCCAACTTAAATATCAGATGGAGAGAGATATTTTGGTCAGCTTTCATCATCTCCATCAGCCCCTTCTTCCTTCTACCATAGCTGAAAGTTTGTCTCTCTCTCTCTCTCAAAATTTCTCCAAATCTCTCTCCTTTTCCTCCTAAATTTAAGAATATTAATTGTAAATCTACCCTCTAGATAATTAATTAAGTCTCTATCCTTTGATTAGAGAAAGTCAGTCAAGAGAAATCAAGTAAAAAAGTGTTAAGTATCAAATTGAGGTATATGTAATTCAAGAATTTAAATTTGTTTAAGGGTGCCTATTAGTGTTTTTAGGTACCTAGATTTTATTTATGGTATTAATTTGAGCATTTGAGATCAAGAAATTAGGATTTTGATGGGTATCAAATTCAGCCATGGTAGGTACACAAGGAGAAAGCCATTCTTTCAAAGGCAAAAGGAAAGAAAAGGAAGTTAGGCAAGCATAAGATAAGGAAAAAAGGTTAGTGGCTTCTAAATCTATCTATTTCTTATGATTTAGCATGATTTTCCTTTATATAATTTGGGAAAAATTATGAAAATTGCATGAATAATTGAAATTAACCTTAGATTAATGGTTAGAGACCTTAGAAATAGCTATTTGAATGCTTAAATTGGTTTAAATTAATATTTAAGGTCAAGTTCCTTTTATGGCTGAAATTTGAACTAAAGAGAAACAAGATATATTTTGTGTATTTTTTTATGAATTAAGCCATAAAATGAATTTAAAAGTGAAATATTGTATCCATGAATTTTTGTAGAATTTATGAAATTTATTTGATTATTTTAGAGAAAATATTTGAATATGTACAAAGTGAATTTGTTGAATTATTGTGAAATAATTAATGAAATAAGTAAAAAATGGTGAATTATTGTGAAATAATTCATAAACCGTGTAAAAATATTAAAAATTCTGAATGATTGTATTACTGGACTGAAAAAGTATGAAAAACTATTAAAAATCTGAAAAGTGATTTGAAATGTAAGTGAATACTGCCCTTAGTAATAGTCAGGCGGTCAAAATCTAGCTCATGATATGATTGACTAGCCATAGGGATACCTATACCGCGGTGCAAGTCATGACGACTTGCTTTGCTATGGTAGGATCACTGATCTTTCATAGTATATGCTCTGTTATGTTATCTGCTCTGTGGAGCATTGATCTTTCGGGATTATTTCTCAATCTGTGCTGTGATCTTATGGAATTCACTTCCCGTATATCCAGTCGGATAATTTTTGTCGGGA
The DNA here is from genome assembly GCA_037975025.1 of Excoecaria agallocha. Taxonomy (NCBI): domain Eukaryota; kingdom Viridiplantae; phylum Streptophyta; class Magnoliopsida; order Malpighiales; family Euphorbiaceae; genus Excoecaria; species Excoecaria agallocha. The sequence continues at coordinate 4,484,355 of CM075814.1, read as the reverse complement.
TTGTACTAGGAGCATTAATGTGAAAATAAGTAAAAAAAGTGTAAAAGATAAGTAAAAATGAAGTTTACAATGAAAAAAGACCTAATTGAAAAGAAATAAAAAATTTAGGGGTAAAATGGTAATTTTTCTAAATATTAGGTTTAATAAGTAAAAGTGATAAAAAAATGAATAATAAGGGTAAAATAGTAATTTAGTGAACAGAAAGTCTAAAAAGTAAACTTATATAAAGTTAAAGGACTATAATGTAATTTTGCAAGAAAAAATTAAACAAAGGTTAATTGGTAATTTGTATACCAATTAATATATTATAAATGAAAAATAAGGAAAATAATGTCAATTTGATAATTAACATGTAAAAAAGGTAATTTTGAAATAAAATGAAAAATTTTGGACTAAATTGAAAAATTATTCAAAGTTTTAGTATTGCATTGAAATGACTGTTAAAAATAGGGATAATATTAGAAAAATTGACGATTTATGCATAATTAATGAAATTGTGCATATTGAAAAATATTTTGGTTTTTAGTTACTACTGGACATATTTAATGCTCATTACGTAGGATTTATTACGTTCAGGTACTGATGAGAAATTGGAGGAATAGTACACATTTGGAGTAATTTTTGTAGGAAAAGAGCTAGATAGGAATTATCCTTTTTGTATTGGCATGTATATGTATATAATTGTACATATTGAAGTAAGGAATTGGTTTGTATCATACAATATTTGTATATAAGTATATGTGTGATGATAGGTAGTGGATTGACCGAGTATGTTTGAAATGAGATCGAAAATGTATGGTTGATAAGAATTTATTGCCTATAAACCGTTGTGTCCTTGAGGAGCTGTGGTATTATTTTCTTTTTAGGGGGTTAGACAAATTTATAGCTGTTATATTGTCAAATTTTCGTAAAATAAATAGTAAAAATTGGATAGCTATAGATCAACGATAAGTTGGATTGTAACAAATAATTTGGATAAGAATTGGCAATTATGAATTAATTTGTTTTAAGAAAAAAATTTCCAACCTAATAGCTAAAATCTGTATAACAGTTTAGTAAGGGTGTTACATCTAATGTTCGAATTTGCTATAAATTGGCTATTTTTGAATTATAATCAAGTTTCAGTAGTTAATAATATTTAATTTATTATTTGATAATGATTTTTTTTTCCATATTATTGTTTTGTATGGTTAAAATTATGAGTTTTATTTTGATTTCGTTATTAAAGAATAACATTATAATATAACCTATAAAAATGATATAATTATCCTATAAAAATATTATTAGGGGTGGGCAAAAACAACAGAAAATATGATTAATCACAAAATCGATCCGATATCAAATCGATTTTTACAATTACCGATTCGATGGACTCGGTTATAGTTTTTAATTCTTATATTTTCAATTTTTTGTTACAATTTAAGTTTTTAACCGCAAAATCGATCCAAAATCAAATCGATTTTTACAGTTAATCAATTCGATAGATTCAGTTACAGTTTTTAATTTTTATATTTTCGATTTTTTGTTATGCTTTAAGCTTTTAAGTATAGATTAATTGTTAGTTAACGGTTAATCGGTTCATATAATTCCTCAAATATGTAGAACTTTTAGTAAAAGTGTTACATCTAATGTTCGAATTTGCTACAAATTGGCTATTTTTGAATTATAATCAAGCTTCAGTAGTTAATAATATTTAATTTATTATTTTATAATGATTTTTTTTTTGCATATTAATGTTTTATATGGTTAAAATTATGAGTTTTATTTTGATTTCATTATTAAAGAAGAACATTATAATATAACTTATAAAAAAGATATAATTATCCTATAAACATATTATTAGGGGTGGACAAAAACAACCGAAAAAATGATTAACCGTAAAATCAATCCGGAATCAAATCGATTTTTATAATTAACTGATTCGATGGATTCGATTACAGTTTTTAATTTTTATATTTTTAGTTTTTTGTTACGATTTAAGTTTTTAACCGCAAAATCGATCCGAAATCAAATCATTTTTTTATGGTTAACCAATCTGATAAACTTGATTACAGTTTTTAATTTTTATATTTTTTATTTTTTGTTATGCTTTAAGCTTTTAAGTACAGATTAACCGTTAGTAAACGATTAATCAGTTCATATATATTCTGTATCTTAAATTTTTTTCTATTTATCTCTAAAATTTACATAAAATGATACTTTAAACATATTTACATTATATTTTTATATCTTAATTTTTTTATATATTGCTCTAAAATTTATATAATTATTTAAATTAAATTTATATTATATCATTTTGTTTAAATAAATTGGAATATTTATATGTAGTATCCGATTAACTTTTATATATGTTATTTTTTTTATCATATATTGGTGTTTATATTTTACTAAAAGCATTTAATTATATTTTTTATATTTTAAAGTTTATGTTATAATATTTAATATTATTTAAAATTTTATTTGACTTAAAATTAAATATATTAATTTTTAATAAATATTAAATCTATTTTATAATATTACTATTAATTTATAAAATATGAATTTTGGCTAGTAAATTATGTTTGTTTTGTGATTTTTATTTTGAATTACTTACACATTTAAAATTGAATTAAATTTTATTTTTTTGGGTAATTTTATGTTATAAATTTTAATTGTTAACCAAATCAAAAAATCGAAACTGATTGATTGATTAATTTTTTTATTTTACGTACTGATTAACCAATCCATATTCACTCGTACATATTATAATTATTTTTATATCTACAACTATAATGAAAAATTATAAAATCATAAATAATAAATATGTATAATAAACGAATCGGCCTGTACATGTCATTTAATGTGACGTAATATAATAAATTGAATTTAAACCATATGCTTATGAACGGATTTGCCAAGGTTTTATCCCGATTAACATGATAACTTACGATTAGTTGATGCCTCTTCACCAATTTGTTTTTGTTTATGTGACTAATTTTCTCCAAAAATTATTATTATTATTATTATTATTATTATTATTATTATTATTGATAACTATGGCAAATACATTCTTAAAGGCCTAATCAATGTGGTCCAACAACGTTTGACAGGGCCCAAATCCAATAGCAAAAGGGCAAAGCATGATCTGGAAGATAGTTCAGGGAACCGTGATGTCCGATCGGACTAATGGGACAACATGTTCTATCGGCTCACTGACACAAGCCAACGCCCATACTTTCCACCTACTTTCTGTCACGTCGCCGCTCACCTTCTCTGACTGCCGGTTATCACTCCCCAAGGTACTCAAGTACCCCTCCAAAGAGCTCTTATAAATAGCCTAAAACACAATGGCTCCAGGTATTGAACATCTGAGACTCTCTCTATCTAAGTATTCCCTTTCGAAAGCTATTAACTTAAGTTTCGGAGTGCTAACGTTCGGGTCTGACCGGACACTCCCTTTACAGGTCTAGCCATTCGACCAGCCCGTCAACTGCCAACTCTCCCTTTTATAGATAAATCATTTTGTGTTTTATCATTTGGTGCTTTCGTTGAGAGGCATGGCAGATTCAAGCTCTTACGAAAGTGTAGCTCATGGAGAGTGTAATCGTAACAACCAGGATAGATTCGAACCCTCAAGGCTAAGAGAGAGATCTCTCAGATCACCGGTCGAAAATGACCTCCTAAATCTCGATAATGTGGTTGCACGGCAGCAGAAGAATGCCTCTATTACTGTAGGAGACACACGTGCTATACTTGGTCACCTCACTGAGAGCGTGGTCCAAGCCTTGGAAATGAGAAGAATGCCCAAAACTTTCGAAAGCGGTCAGAAAACGATTTTAATGGCCGAAGACTTTGGAAGAAGGAGGAATAGGGGGATTGCCTTTAGAGAGCAAAGCGCTCATGATGGAAGGAGTGCAGGCGCTAGAATCATGAACAGATATGATAAGGGGAAGGAAACAATGTTCTTGAGCAGAGATACCCCTTATATCCCTAATAGATCATGCACCTCGTCCTTTGGTGAGCAAGGAGGGCATACGCCCAGTCATAATTACTTCCAAAGGACAAAAGAAGAGTTCATTCCTTCGACAATTAGTAGGGAGGATGAATGGTTTAAACGAAAATTGGAAAATTTTGGATTGGCAGAGCCAGTGAAAGGGATGTCTGAGGGAAATACTTGCAATAGCACCTCCCCTTTCTGCAGAAAAATCACGAAATTTGAGCCGCCTTCCCGATCGAGAGATGTGATAATAGACAAATATATAGGTAAAACTGATCCTGCCATTCACTTTGCGGAGTTTTTGACTAAAGTGCAGGTCTATACCTTCGATGAAATGATTACCTATAGAGTTTTCCTAACTACCTTAGGAGGAGACGCCTTGAAATGGTTCCTCGGACTCCCTCATGCATCAATCACCTCCTTCAGGCAACTCAAAGAATTGTTCGTGACACGATTCCATGTACAAACATACGCATCAAAGTCGGTCAGTGGCCTGTGTAACCTTTACCAAAGAACCAACGAAAGTCTCAGAGATTACATCATTCGCTTCCAATCCGCAATGTCGAAAATAGGGGACCTAAGCATGGAACTGACATTAAATGCCCTGGCAAAAGGCATCACGAATTGTCCATTCGTCGAATCACTGACAACTAGGCCACAAGGTAGTTTTCCCTACCTAATGGATAGAGTCAGGCGGTGTGTCCAGTTAGATGATGCTCTCAGATCCAATGGGATCGGGAAAACTAATGTAATGGACAGACTTCGATATCTAGATGGTCGGCCATTCAATAGAACCCCCACATCCGATCGAGCAGAAGGGAAGCTTAAGCGATCAGTCTTCTCGAAGATCACGGAGAGAGAAAATAAGAACGAATGGAGTAAACCTAATTGCTGTAATGATTGGTTGGCTGGGACCTCCACTTCCCTCAGTGTCGGTTCCTCCTAAATGCCAATGGGCACCAAGAGAAAATATGAGAAAACTAACCGACCCAAAATGGTCAAATAGGAGGAGAAATAGTGAAGGCCGCGATAAAAGTCGTGAGTTATGTCATGAAGCTAGATGCTCGAGCTATTGAACAAGAAAGCTCTTGTAAGTTGTCCAACGATGGAAAGGAGGTGACTGGTTCAAATAGCGACGAAATTAGGTGCAATTGTTACAATTTAAGTTCTTAAAAGGACATCTGTACTTAATTTAAATGTTATCTTATTCCCCTGTAATAAGCACTGGAATATCAGTTTGTCTTAATATTATTTGTTTTGCTATTTAAAGTTCTATTTTCGAGAGATAGCATTAAAAAAGGGCTGCAACATGCGAAAAGATGTTGAAAATTCCAACACCTTGACGCGTACCATAAGTGTCTCCACGAGGTAAAAATAACTAAAAAAACACTATCAAGAGGTACGTGTCCAAAACTCATGAATTTAAATACTTGTCATTTGAGCAAACTTACTAACTCTCCAACAAATTGGTTTTTGGATCGGGTCATTTTGCCATCGGGAGCTCGAGATGAAGGCCTCATAGACCCACATACCTCACCCCGATCGGTTGGTGAACAAGTAATCACTCTTGGTCGAGGACGATACTTATCAGAAATCATTCTGAAAGTTTAAAATTTCATATAAATGCTTGAATGGCACAACTCCATCACTAGGCTCGACGTGCATCACGAGCGTAAAATATGAAAACTCCCCTTTATCGTAAGTCTGTCAGCTAGGTTCGATATCTTTTATGAACCAAGAGTGCAAGACACCTCCATTTGATCTCCATTGACTTGTTCACCAAGTTCAGCGTCTATCCTGAACTTAAAATGCGAAATCTACAATTATGATCGGCATCGCCATCTTATTTTCGGCCAGACAAAGATTATCCCGATTCAAATAGGTAACTCCCTGCATGTGGACTACTCCTTCGACCTTTTAGGGTCAAAACTTCCTGTTGCCACAACTTATATGTTAGGCCTAATGCTTATCTCGAGCTCGGGATGCAAAGTGCGCCCGCACCTGTTTAATTTTTATCGATCAATTCGCTGGACCCAATGTCTATCCTGAGTCCAAGATGCAAAAAGTTGACAGCTGAGTTAACTAACTCCCTCGAACAAATATCTGATCAGAACAATGCTAAAGATTGAAATGTCATCCGCTGCACCTGATGTAATAAATATGAGTCACAATGCTTGAAAAGCATATTGAAGTTCAGGGAGTATTTTTCCTTAGTCGATTTCATACATTCTCCATGGATGTAATTGACCGGAAGATCCAATATTATATATGAATAATTCTTACAAAGCAGGGGCAAAATCATTACAGCAAAAGCTACACTCCTATGTTTGCTATCTCCACATTAGAAAAGGCCCCACAATAGCTTTAATAGGAGACTCGGGAGATTTCGCTGTTTCTCCGGGATCATTCTTTGTTAGCAAGAAAGTTGCAACCTCAACACTGATCTCTGCACCGGTGTTTGGTCAATGATGCAGGATCTTGAGGTCCTCCATGATCGTCATTGCTATAAGGAGGATCAAGTAAAATACCCAAGTCATTCATCCGACTGAGATCGGTCTCGGAAAAATGCCTATCGGCCTCATAATTTAGCCCCTCTTAGCCATCATGTCTGCAGCTGCATCGCGAAAATAAAAGGTCAGTGGCAGCATTGGGGTTCAGGTCCCTGACTGGATTTCCCAAAAGACTGACCAACTATTCGATTTTTCAAACCTTTCAGAGATAATGGTTGAAAAAAAAGAGACGGCTTATCGGATTGAAGTCAATTTGGAAGCTCCCGCTAAAAAAAATGTACGTTTTCATTTATTTATTTTTAGATTTTGTTTTTTGTATGCCATTTGCAGGTAGTTTGTCTTACTCCAATCAACAAACGTTGGCCGATCGGTCCCTGTTCTAGGCCTGACATAGCCAAAAACGCGAAATGCTTTACTTCAATTCGAATTCCTTTATTTGGTTCGATATTGCTCCAAACCAAAAATGCAAGACGTTTTTCATTGGATCTCCACCAATATTTTTGCTAGGTTCGATGTCTATCTCGAACCAAAAATGCAAAACTATATAAGTAAATGCAAAAAAGCGACTGATTGGCCAAAATATCCTTTAATGGATAATCTCCATAATGCCACTGATTGGCCAAAATATCCTTTAGTGGATAATCTTCATAAAGCCACTGATTGGTCAAAATATCTCCTAGTGGATAATCTCCACAAAGTGATATATTTTCGCAATGTTCGAACGGATCCTTCACCATTGAGTATGAGAGACAAGGGCCCCATCGCCTAAATACTTCCAACTCGATCGATGAGTGAGAGATCCGTCATAAAAATAAAGACTTAATTTCGATCAATGAATCAATATGGTGCAACTTATCTGTTAGGCTTAACGAGGCCACAAATGGTAAAGTTGAAGTCCATTCATTCAAGTCGCCCCGATAGGCTTGATGTTCATGCCGAGCCCAAGCCAATGAGAGACAGAAAAATTCATTTGTCATGCATGATTCTCTGACTAATATCCGACCGGATAAAACTTCAATTAAGTTAAAGACTGAAAAGTTGCCTATTGTGCTTAAGGCGATAAATTTGAATTCGGTCGGACTAATCGAACATCAATCCCAAAATGGTTGTGCGTTGCAATGTTTGAAAATCACTTTAAAATTCAGGAAGTATTCTCCTTAGTTAAATTTCGCACATTCTCCATGATTGATTGCATGCATTCTTCACGGTTGATAGTGTTTGTTTTCCTTAACTATTATCATGACAAAATTTTGTCCAAAATAAGCATCACAGTTCGAAGGCACAATTGAAAGACAAATCGACTTTTACATATATAGAGAGTTTTTACAAATTAACAAAGCGAAGGATAAAGTCATTACAAAAGATAAACTATTACAAAAACACCTATGATTTCATGACCGTAATAGCTCCTGCCTCTATATCGATCGGCACCTTCTCGACAGAAAGCAGCTACGCCATAAAGGCACAGACTCAACCTGGATCATCATAAGGTAAGAGAGCTATCACAATGGTTAATGTTTATTTGGGACAGCACTCCAGGAACAAAACAAACAATATTTACAAAATCATGACAGGATTCCTCACCATCAGGCACGCAAAATGATGGCACCGACACCCAACGACCTCCTACCCAATCAATCAGAGGTGAAAGTCTGATGACAATATGAATCTTGGGAAAATACTGAGCAAAATCGGACGTGTCGACAGCCTTGATGATGATGGTTTTCCTTACATTGATTCCAATTTGCAGAGCGATGATATAGCAATTCGAAAATGCACAGAATTTGGCCAAGGTCATAGTATAAAATTGAGGCACGCTGAAAGAGGCATGGTCCAGAAAGTTGTTGCGACTTCCAATAGCAAGGGAAAAGCTTATGTTAAATTGTCTCTGCAACTGCATTTGCAAATGGCAAATGAGCGGCTTACTATTCTCACATTCAAGCATCCCCTCATTCGTTACCATGAAATTTAGGCGAACCACGGCAGACGCCTTTGTGGAAAGATCGTATTGTAAAGGGATCTTCATCATTTTCTCCTCCGTGGATTTCGAATAACGACCCACGGCCTTATGGTCTCTATAAACTTCAAGAAAAACTCCAATCTATAGATTGGATATCGCTTCAAGCCATCTCTAATAAAGGGAAAATCAAGAAAATGATGACGATATTATGAGTAAGGAATTACTTGGTTAATATCGCAGAAACTCCGAAATGGCAAAGTTTGCAAAAAAAGGAATGATAAGAGTTTTGCTAAGGATCACTGAAAAATGAGAAACAAATCGCCCCAAAGTCATCTATTTATAGGCTCAAAGCTTCTAGAATTTTCCAATCGCCCCTCTGCCGGATCATCGCCGTGTGTCGCCAATCAATTAAATGCATAGCGGAGAACGAAGCGCCACCCTTGACGCATGTGTCCTCGACGCATGTGTAGGTGCTAAATGCATGACGAAAAGAGTGAGGCGTCGTCTTCGGCGCGTGTGTAGGCATTAAATGTATAACGGTTGTCTAAAACTGATGAACGTATCTCATCAAGCGGATACTTCCCAAAAATTTAAAAATTTCACAAAAATGATAAAATAATACATCGCCCGATCGGGAGGGATAAGTGATAAATATGGCAAATATATTCCTAAAGTCCCAATCAAGGTGGCCCAACAACGTTCGGCAGGGCCCAAGCCCAATAGCAAAATGGTAAAGCGTGATCTGAAAGACAGTTCAGGGAACCGTGATGTCCGATCGGACTGATGAGACAACATGTTATGTCAGCCCACTGACACAAGCCAACGCTCATACTTTCCACCTACTTCCTGTTACGTCATCGCTCACCTACTCTGACTGCCGGTTATCACTCCTTAAGGTACTCAAGTACCCCTCCAAAGAGCTCCTATAAATAGCCTAAAATACAATGGCTCTAGGTATTGAACATCTGAGACTCTCTCTAAGTATTCCCTCTCGAAAGCTACTAACTTAAGCTTCGAAGTGCTAATGCCCGGATCCGATCGGGCACTCCTTTTGCAGGTCCAACCATCCGATGGACCCTTCAATTGCCAGCTCTCTCCTTTACAGATAAATCATTTTGTGTTTTATCAATTATTATTATTATTATTATTATTATTATTATTATTATTATTATTATGTTAAACTAAGATTATTATTAACTAAGGTTTTCTATTTGAGTCCCATGAACTTTTTTTTTCCCATTCCTTTTGTACCATTTTGTTGGCTGTGGGGACTTAATGGCAATTTGATGATTACGAAGAATTAATGGCATTTAACTAGGATTTGCAAATCATTTTAATTGTTGGTGTATACGATTTTATTTTATTGTCTTTATGCAATTTTGTGATTATGTTAGCAAATTTTAATTGTTTAGATGAGATATCATAGAAAACTACAGAAGTTGTGTGGAATATTTTTCTCCACTAATTCGAGTTGAAGAGTCAGATTTCTTTTTTTATTAATATTATTGTTTGGATTTGAGGCTTTATAATATTTACTTCTTTAGAGTCGAGTTAGATTACATATATTTTTTCGATTTCACCTTCGCCTGCAGGATGCACATTCTATTCAATTTAGCATATTTTCGATACGTACACATGCATACATAACACACTGTTAGATCGGTATAAAATAATTTTTATTTTTATTTATTATTTAATCAAATAAAATATATATACATACACTGTGATACAGGTACATCTCAAATTCAAATGAATTTTAAATTAAAAAAAATTTAAAGGCCAAAATAAAATCCGAACAAATTTGGAGGGTAAAAATAGTTTTTTCCTCTAAATATTTAACCCCTTTGCTAGATGCATGCCTCAAAAATTTAGAAAAAAAATGTAATCCTTCAATAAAAAATTGTCCAAATTGTATCAATTTATTATCGTAATTAAAGCCATTAGAGTTTGTTCGTTACATACAAAATATAGATCAACCATCACACTAGCCTCCTGTTCTTGCTCCTGTGGATGAAAGGAATATTTTGAAAATCGAACGGGTCATGCTCAGCCGCAAACAGACGACAAAAACGATGGATAATTAAATAAGAATGAAAAAACCAATGTGATTAAAATTTTTTCGGATCGATTAACTTAAAAATTGCAGCTGATTCGATTTGATTTATATACAAAATCAGATGATAAAAAATCGAAATGAATCATAAAAATTGACAAACTTTTAAATAGGATAGAATCCAATTCTTGTCTCTGAACACCAAAATGAAAAAAGTTTAAAAGTATAATTTATAATCTAAAATTTGATAAAAAGAATAAATAAATCCTTAATATTTATTTCGATAAAATATTTTACTTAAAATTTATAAATTGCAGTAATATCATTCAAAATTTATCCAAGTAGTACTCTATTTTTACATTTTTTATACAGCAAATTTTATAAAATTATATTAAATAATATTTATTTAAAAAAAATTCGGTTGAATTACTAATTTTCAGTCTTTTTTATTTCTTATCCAATCCAATTTTAATATCGAAAAAACTGAGAAGTGACGAATCGGTTTGAAACCCAATTTGAAGCTAAAAAGTAAAACGGTGTTTTTTTTTTTTTAATTGTGAAAAAACCCTAAGTTAAAACCAAAGGAGCGCCTTCTCTTTCTGCTAGGACTGTACAGCTTTTTAGATAAACCGACCAACAGTCAAACGATCAAACCATAAAAATATGATTTGGGTGGGTTTTCGGTCGGGTTGGTATATATTATCAACTTTAACGCGAGAAAGAGTCGGGTTAGTTACTAAACCGACCGTTTCTCAAACGAAGCCGCAATATCCATGGATGCCTAAAACCCTAATTGACATAATTTCATTCAAACAAGGAAGCCATTGACCGAAGAGGAAGCTGAAGAGGTAGCAGAGGAGGTTTGGCACGAGATTCTTCCACGAATCTCCCGAGGAGACACCGATACACTGGAGAATCGGGAAGGCCGCGAGAGGAGATTGGTGCAGAAAGCAGGGGAAGACGAGTACCTTTCTATTGAGGTTAGTTTTCTGCCATTGTTTCATATTGCCATTTATTGAGGTTAGTTTGTCTCTTCTATTTAGGGATTTTGAATAATATAGTTTGTTCGACGATCATTGAAATTCCTTGTGCTAACAAATGGATAAATCTCATAATGAACAGTACAACTTACACCAACTATACCTCGTTTCCCATCACAGCAGCTTGGAAAATTAATTATTTATTTATTAAAAATAAAAATTTATATATACATAAGATTATGAGAGCATACATAAGATTATATTGTCTTCGAGTCCTAGCTTAAGTGACAATTAGTTGGCTGTATGCATCTATGTTTATTTTTCTCTGTAGATTAGCCTACTGTATAAAACGCAGACAATAAGTGGACTAAACTTGGGGAACCAAACTACCTTGTAGATATCATATTTCATAAAGGACTGTTGTATGCTCTGTTGCCTGATGGCCAGCTTTTGATTATCGACATTGCTGCTACTTCACCAGCAAGAAACAGAAATCGCACTTCTATGTTCAGAGCTAAAAGGCAGTAGGATCTTCTTAGTAGAGTCTTTGCTATTCAGTCATTTTGCTGAAAGCACATATGTGATATAACAACTCAATTTCAATTTTTTTTATTTAATCATATTTATAATTTCTGGGCCTGTGGGATTTGATTAAATGAAGCTTAATTTCTGTTTTCTTTTTGTTTAATACAGATTGATCGATCATTGAAAGCAGATCTATCAGATCGTCGGCAAGGCCAGGGATTCATCCACTGCTTCGGATTCAACGTTAGTCGTTCCTTCTTCTCTTTATTTTTTTATTTCAAATACTCAGTAATTGCACCTGTATTTGTATATGCATTTAACAAGTTTTTAATTAAATTTTTATTATGTGATTTAACTCATCAAATCAAACTAATTAAGTTTACTTCTACTTGAAAACCATTTTCATTTTTTTCCTAATATAATTGAAAATTTATTCTCATTACATATACTATCCTATCCTAGCCTACAGTTATTATTATGGTTTCTGGTGGCAAACATTAAGCCTACAATTTATATTAGTACTATAGCACGTACTGAGCAGGACCAATTCTACTTCTAGCTCGCCTAGTTAGAATTTTACCAAAAGCCAGTTTTTAAATTTTCTATTCCATTGAATTTTATTTGGTGGATTTATAATATTTGATTTGGTTAAGTGTGATGCTATTTTGTTCCTGCTTGTCAATGTATATTTGGCATATGCCAGAGTTATTGAAATAATGACAGGATGTTTGATTTCTTTGTTCATCCTCGTTTGTTAAGTCAAATTGATGGATGTTGAAATGGCAATTTATTTTTGTGCGAGAAGTTATTTCAAGTATCAGTATTTCTTTCTCTATTATACCTTGTTTCAAATTTTTAAAGTACGATACATTACAATTATTCCCTCTGCTGAAAGCAACAATCATCTCTCATGGTTTTTCTGGCATCCTTCTTTGAGCTGAGGGAAAAGAACAGAAATGGTGATAGAACATAGCTCCAGGTAGTGTTAGGTCTTTGTGGATTCCATTACCGATGAAGCAACAAACTGCTCTTTATAATGAGATCATTTGGTAGCAGTATGCAGTGACACCATTTGATATCTCATTTCTGAAAAAATTTAAAGCATCAAGCTGTATAGTTTTTCTTTCTAGTTGTTCTATATTCATGAGATTATAAGTTATATAATACATTTCTACTTGCAATTCTTAAAGTCTTTTTTGTTTGCTGGGGTTCGTTATAATAACTTGCTCCTTGAAGAGCATGGGGCTGATTGTGTATGGGAATTGAATATTAATATTAGGTGAAAGTTAGTTAAGAAACTACAGTTGATGTAAGAAATTCAGCTAAAAAAAGATAATTTGCAGTTTTTTTAAAATAAAATGTTATCTATAATTTAATATAATTATTGTCTTATTTATTAAAATTTAATTTAAAGAGTTAGAGCTTTTTTTTTTTTTTTGAAAAGAGATGAATACAGTATTTAAGATGCTTCAAACTGGTTTCAAACTGTTCCAAACCGTTGTAAGTTACAATGGTTTGGATTGGTTTTCAACAACCAAACCATCCATTTTATATATGTTGGGTTGAGTTGGGTTTATTTCATTTTTGACCCAATGCAGTCCATGAACGGCCCTACTTTCTGCTTCAAAATCAAACTGACTGCCAGTTCCATTTCCCTCACCTAAACCACCATCTCCTTCTTCCTTGGCCGGCCACCATTCACAACCTCCGTCGCCGACCAGCTGTCCTTTTTTCCAGTATGTATATTTCTCTTTTCTTTTCTTTTTTGTTTTCTCTTTCTTCTAATTTTGTCAATCTCTTGATTTTCATTTGTTCTTGGAACAAATTGCTTTAGTGGAAGCTGCTTGTCTAGTTTCTTTCTTCTATTTTCATCAATCTCTTGATAAATGGGTATGGAAGCTGCTGAATGCAAATTGATGAATCTGTTGTAATTTGAGGTTTAATTGATAATGGTGATAATGGTCTAAGCTAGCTGAAAAGAATTAACCGAGAAAATGTTATCTAATTTAATATAGTAGTACGCAAACAATTATTTAGTTTTAGTGATAAGGGTGATAAAGGTTGAATTTTTTTTTTCTAGATTCTGCATACCGTTTGAGACCACTATTGGTATTGACCAAGTAGGGAAACTGAGTCATAGTGTTTGATTCTGGAAATTGCCATTATGCATATATTTGACCAAATGTTAATACCCTATTCTTTAGTTTTGGTTATTGAGTTTAGTTGCTGGTAAAACAAAGGAAATTGCTGGTCTGGTCATAGCAAAATTTTCCCTTTTTAATTGATTGGATGACCATATACTGGCTTTTTCATTGGTTTGCTCGAGTATCTTTGATTTTTTCGAGAATATGCAAGTCAGGATGTGTCTGATTTGTTCTCCAAGTAACATTTAAAATCATGAGACAAAATAGAATATAATATCTAGTACACTTCAACATATATCAGCCTTTTCTTTTCTTAATTTCACAGGTGTACTTATTAGGGGCATATAGGATTTTAGCAACATGGTTCAACTGAAAAAGTCTTAATATGTAATTAGAAGCCTAGAGACATATAATTACTATTGCATTACGTTAAGAGCATCAATTAGTTTAAATTGTCGTATTGTTTTCGAATGATGGCTGTTTGTACATTGCAAATTTTGATTTGATCCACCATTGGCAACATCAGTTATGCACACAAGTTTCATTCAAACCTAAAACTAAGCATTTTCCTTTCTTCAAATTCCAATAAATAACTTTGAAGCATTTTGGTGGTACATTAACCTTAAATGAAAGAGACAGTTAAGTTTGAATTTCTTCTAATTTCATTAATCTTTAAGAGATTAACATTAGCAAATATTTTAAAAATAATTATTAAAAAAAAATTGTTGAACCAGTCCAACCACGACCCCAGTTGGCATGCTGGTTCGATGTCTGGTCCAGTTTTAAAAATATTGGATAAAAGTAGGGATCTGTCAAAACGAACCAGAACCAAAAACCAAACCGAATGGATTTTGGTATGTTTGGTTCAACTTTTGTTCCGTTCAGTTCTGGACCGAAATAGAAATATGTATAAAGTGGTTCGATTTGGTTTGTAGAATCTGAAAACTGAATGAACCAAACCGACCGAATTAATTAAAATGCACCGTTTAATCTGTGTTTAGAGAAAGAGTAAAGAATATTGTTGAACTTCCTGCAACTAATGAGTGCAGAGTAAAGCATGAGCTTCTACGGAAAGTTTGTATAAAATGGCATTATAAGTATTCTGTTCTTGTTTTCGATATTAAGATGACATTATTTCATTGTTGTTTGGTTGTCTAGTGAATCATGGATTCTTGAAGGGAAACAAGCCAGATTTCCTCACAGTTGTTCCATTGAGAAAATCTTACTGGTCAGAGGCTATAAAAGGTACTTTCGATTGTTGCCTCTTGTGATCTGTGTTGTAGGGTAGAGTTTAACTTGTAATATAACCTTCATTGTCATACCGTGCTGAATACATGTGGTCGGCTTCTGCAAATGAGAAACCTGGGAGACACAGGCTTTTCATAGTTTTGTTAATTGTCACTGCCTTCGGATGTCAGCAGGCTGATGCCCCTGGAATTGCTAGTGCTATATTTCTGCAACATAAGATGTTGTTTGCAGCATTCTTTCCTAGGCCTGTGTCCGTTTCATTATCTTTTGTTACTTGCAATTGTCAGTAAATTTATTATTTCTTCATATATACCTGTTTTGTCAAATCTATGTAATAAACAGTAAGATTCGATGCTGTCCTCAGCACCAACAAAAATATTTAATCAAAAACATTAACTTGATAGTTCTTTAGCTGATAGAGAAAAAAGGGTGAATTATGAAATGTAGTCCTACAAAAATTGCAAATGGCGTCACCATAATATCTTCTCAAATTAATTTGAATTCTTCAATTTTGTTCAATCTATATTTAAAAACTTATCTACACTGAACATTTTGAATTTCATTTGTAGTATTTATCTTGAATTGATTAATTTGTTGTCACTCCCTCTATCCCATTTTAAGTGTTCTCTTTTACTACTTTACTTAGCCCCCACTTTAAGTGTCCTTTTAGAAATTTGAGAAAAAAATTTACATATTTACCTCTATTTATTATGTACCACTACATTTAATAGAATGATAAATTTAGCTTTGACCATGTAAAAATTAAATGGTGGACTTAGAATTAAAAAAAGGGCAAATTAATTGATTGCTAATATTTTTTTTATAAAATCAAGGTTTTCCAATCCTTTCTGTAATTTCTGTGTTAAAGTGAAAGTGGCCGCATAAAGTGGGAGAAGGGAGTATTATCTTAATTTTTCAAATTTGGATCCACTATATGCAAGCCTTGTTATTTTTTCTTGGAATTTTCTTATCTAGATGAAATTTTTGTATCCATTTGTACACGAAGCCAATAGTTCATTATGTTAAAAAACTGATAACTTTTTCACAAATGTAGAATTGATTGTAAAAACTATTTTTTGACATTGTGACGCTTTGTTGACTGAATTTATTAATGAAAATGTGGACTGGATCTTGGCCAGAGAAAAAAAAGTTTCTCTGGTTTTCCCTTGTTGAGGAAATTGGCTTATCAAGATAAGTTCAGGATTCAATTCCATTGAGGACCACTTTGTTCATAAGCTTGAAGACCTTCATATTAATAAACACCGACTTAATAGCTATTTGCTCTGGGCTTATTCAATGATGAATTCCTGCTAACAACTTCCTCTCTACTTTCTTTATTGTAGCTATGGCCATTGAAACAGGCAAGAAAAAGAGACAGCGCAAAAACCAAACCCCGGAATCCCAATTCAATTACAATCTCAATTCTTGCTCTAAATCTAAAGACCTCTCTTCTGCCATTTCTCTATATGATGATGCAGTTTCCAAGAACATCTTCCTCAGCCAGCACCACTTTAACACACTGCTTTACCTCTGCTCTATCTCTCTTTCTGACCCATCAACCAAAGAGCATGCTCTTGAATATGGGTTTCGCATATTTGATCATATGGTTGGCAAGGGTGTCAAACCCAATGAAGCCTCGATAACTGCTGTTGGAAGACTTGCTGCTGCAAAAGGGGATGGAGATTATGCATTTGATTTGGTTAAGAAGATGGGTGTCTATAATGAATTGCCACGGTTGAGGACTTATGATCCTATACTGTTTTGTTTTTGTGAGGAATTGGTGGCTGATAAGGCCTATGAGGTGGAGGAGCATATGGGGAGTATGGGAGTGAGTTTGGAGGAGCCAGAAATTGCAGCACTGTTGAAGGTGAGTGCAGATACTGGAAACAAGGAACGAGTTTATGGTTATTTGCAAAAGTTGAGGAAGACAATAAGGTGTGTAGGGGAGGAGACTGCAAAGATAATTGAATATTGGTTTCAGCATTTTGAGGTTAACGGATTGGAATTGGATGTGGATTTGGTGAGGGAGGCGATTATGAGGAATGGAGGTGGGTGGCATGGGATTGGTTGGATCGGGAAGGGGAATTGGATGGTGAGGCGAGGGAATGTGGATGTTGGTGGAAAGTGTTGTTGCTGCAGGGAGCAGTTGGCTTGTGTTGATATTCAAGATGTGGAGACTGATACGTTTTCTAATTCTGTGGCAGTTTTGGCCATGGAAAGAGAGGTGAAGGCTAACTTCAGTGAGTTTCAGGTAATTGATGTTGGAGCTGTTTATTTATGTACTTGTCTGATAAGGTAAGAAGAAATGCATATCAAAGTTAATTGCTTTAAGATTTTGGCATGCTTTTAACTACACAATGATAACTATGAAGTAGTTGCACTGTGTGTTAATACATTATATTCTTTAATGATACTTAGTATATTTTTTTAGCATAATGCCAATTGGAGTTTGCTTCTAGTTCTATTTGTCTAGGAGATTAATGTCTATGTTCCAACTATTTGTTTTTATATTTCTATCCTTTCTTTCTCCAAATGCTTGGATAGACATTGTACACTGTTTTAAAAAATATAGACTTTGTGTACATTGGTCATCCTTTTTAGCATGATCTGATGAAAGTAAAGTGTGAATGACTTTTTCATGTGCTAAAATTTTTATGGTAAACATACTTGTTTGAGCGGAAGGATATTGTGTTGTTTCTTTTTTATGTCTTGTGATGCTCTTCCTGTCATTTATTTACCTTCTACTATAGGAATGGCTAGACAAAAAATGCCAATTATGAAGCAATAGTGGATGGAGCAAATGTGGGACTTTACCAGCAAAATTTTGCAGGAGGAGGATTTAGCATTTCTCAGGTTGTTCCTTTTCTATTTTGTGCTGTTTCCCTTTCCCTTTCCCTTTCCCTGCCTGCCTTTTTGTGTATCAGTGAATTTTTTTCATGTATTATACTTACAGTCTCAAAATTGCTATAGAGCAGCTTGATGCTGTTGTTAAAGAGCTACATGATCGGAGTGGAAAATGGCCACTTATTGTCTTGCACAATAAACGTGTTCGGGCACTCTTGGAAAGTCCTACCCACAGAAATCTGATTCAGGAGTGGATAGAAAAAGATGTTCTCTATACAACACCACATGGCTCCAATGATGACTGGTATTAAGCATCTCAACAAACTCTTGCCTTTATAATTGTGTGTTTCTCATTCATGTTTTTCCTCGACTCTTGATTCTTAGTTAATGGTTAAAGCTCAAAAGACCTCACCTTGCCTAGTATTGGATTGAATCTTTCTTTCTGTTCAACATTTTGTAGACATCATATGTACCCTACTAATTCATCATTTCACTAGACTTGGTTAGTGGATGTATAAAGAATGTTTTTCCACTTCTCATGATAAGCTTTAGTGTTTGGTTATTTAACTTGTAAAAAGATTTTGTGTTATGTATTTATGGGTTTTCTATGATTCAGGTATTGGCTTTATGCTGCTGTAAAACTGAGGTGTTTGATCATTACTAATGATGAGATGAGAGATCATATTTTTGAACTTTTGGGAAACAGCTTCTTTCTCAAGTGGAAAGAAAGGCACCAAGTATGTACCTGATGCTGTTCCCAATTTTTTCTTCTTCTTAATGTTAAGTTGATTTTTTTTCTTTTTTTTTTCCTGTAAAAACTATGAAATGAATATGCATCTGCTCTAACTTTTTAGGCCGTGCACGTATCAAGTGTGCCTGCTTTAACATTTTAAGCTGTGTATGCACAAAGTTTATAAGCAGCACATCTTTTTGGGAGACACCTTATATTTAAGAAGTATCTACTTTGAAAACACAATCACCAGGTTATATACAAAACTTAAGATGATCTTATTGTTGTCATTGGGTGAGTGATTCTATTTAAATATTGAGCACGTGTCTTGGTCATGTTGGTTAGTTGTGCAATTAGCAGGGTAGCGAAGAAATCTTGTTGGCCTCAATCTACACATCTTATTAAATTCTCTCTCCTTTATGGTTCATCTTGAATCACAGTAGTTCCTGTGTATTATTAGGACTGTGTTAGTGATGTATAATGGATTTACTTGCAGGTCCGATACACCTTTGTGAAAGGTAATCTAAAACTTCAGATGCCACCACCATTCTCCATAGTGATCCAGGTATAGTTTCCAGTATGTTTTTCTTTCTTGGCATAGTTGTGCTTATTGATTTTTGTTGCCTTTTATGGGCACATTATAGTTGTAGGGTGTGGGTTTAAACTGTTAAATAGTTTATCTTTCAGTCTCACATTTGTGCGTCATTGTACTGGAACAATATTTTCTGTGGGAATTCTTACATGCTTGATCTGTGATCTTCATATAAGAGCTGCTTCTGAAATGTATTTTTTTTTTTTTATAATTGTGTTTGAGTTTTGATGGAAACAAGATGCAGTCACGAGATGATAGAAAGGTTGTTTTATGGTATAGTGTAGGCATCATAAAGAGCTGTCAACATTGGTTTGGTTTCTTATTACAATCAATAAAATGCACATGTATGCACTGGTAGTTGTTGAAGAATAATGTGAAGCAGTTGGGGGAGTCTATTCATGCTTACAAAGTTTTCACGTCTGCATTATGTTGTTCTTATTGATATAAATGAAAATATTTGATGATTTTTTAAGAATGTGCTTGACTCGTGAATGTATGTGATTTTGTTTGTTTTTTGCACTCATCTATTTGATGTCAAATATTTTAGCTTTTTTTTTTCCTCAACTTTAAATCTGTGTGATTTGAGCTAACGTGGGTGTTTTTGAATCGAAAAGATGCACTGTGAAGATTAACCCTGGGTTCAGTGCTTGAACTGCTTCGATCTTTAAACAGATCAAATGACATGTGAACATTTATTCACTTTTTTATACTTGTGTAAGAATAGAAATTCCGTTTAAATATAATTTTAGTGAGCATGAAGTTGAATATATGCAAAAAGGAATAAATATATTGAGAAACTGGAGTTTTAAGAACGGGCAGTCAAACTGATTATAAACTTTGTTTGTCATTTTTGTTTTTCCACAATTTTTGTGGTTTGCACTAGGAAAACTGATTTCAGCTGCGAGGCATAGGCAGCTGATTCTACAGTCCAGTTCTAAATAGCTATTCATTTAGTGTTAAAATAAATGCAATTGAAGAGCATATTCAAGATGCGCTGTAATATGTGTTTTTTGATGCAATTCAAGCAACTACAACTTTTCCATAAACTAATGACCTTATCTTTTTCTTCAGGAATCAGAGAAGGGATGGCATGTGCCTATGACAGTTGATGGAAATGAGGATTCTGCACAAAGCTGGCTCTGCATTACTGGTCCAAGTGCTTGTGATCCAACTGTCAAAGATGCGGTGGACATAGAAACTGCCAATAATGCTTGTGGTGTTGGGAGTGATAGTGAATGGTTGAAGCCCTGTGAAACAAACTGTATTACAAGGAGCAATAACAAACTTGAGAATGAAGATTCTTTCCTGCATTCGGGTGATAAAGCTGCTAATCTGACAGGTAAAAGGAAAGAAATGTCCTGATCTCCTCCCTAGCCATATATTTAATCATGTGTCTTTGAGCAGCATGCCTGTTGTAACTCTAATTTTGATACAGCTCCCAGGACTGGATTTTTCAATCGACGGGCTGGGGGGTTAAAGTTACAGGAAAGGGTTAAACCATGTTTATATAGCAAAGGGTCTAAGAGGTTTCCCTAATGGGGAAAAACTATAAAAAGAATTTTGCTATTGAGAAGATAATTTAATTTCTTTTTTCTATAGCCTCTAGCCGAAGGAGTTAATTTGTAGGGTTTTGATGTCTCTGAGAAGCTAATAAGCAATAATGCAATAAATCCTTTTTTTTCCCTATGATTTTCCAGTGTTCGGTTGTGCTTTTTTAAATTCACAAGTCCGATTAATTCATAGTTGATACCGTTAGGCTCGTAATTAAGAGTAATTTTTCTAACGGCATTTGAACGTTTCATGTAAGGTATGATGACCGAATTCGAATTTTTTTTGAACAAGTTGAGCTCTCTATTACTAGGGTCAATTAACAATAGTTGATAATAATGCAATATACTTTAATATGTATCCACTTCTTAATTAACTTAAACGAAAAACAAAAAATTGTATTATAAATGTATATATTGTATTCAAGAGTACAAAAATAATCTCGAACATCAAATGTAAAGATTGGAAAAGGCAAGAAGTTATAAAAGATCATAAATCTTGTGAGAAGACAGTGTAAGATTAATTAGCAAACATCTTGGAATGGGTTTTGTAAATGCACCAATTCTCTTAAAGACGTGAGCAAAGTGGATTCAATGCTCCTGTCTTTTTCAACCAAGAATTTCGACAATCATATATAATGGGAGCCTGATTAATAGAATAATTAATAGTTATTAAGTGAAAAAATAATTATACCAATATAATTCGTTAACGTGCAATTATATTAGTTGAAATTTAGATTTTTTTATTTAATAATTTTTAATCAAGCTCTTCTGTTGAAGTTATCCCATTGTATGATCAATGTGAGAAGTGATTTATAATAATTCTTAAAAATTTCAAAATATCATTTTTTTTTTAAATTAGTAATTAATAACTTTGATGCTGTGCTCCATCATAATAAATAAATAAAACCAACCTGCCTAACACAGCCAGATTAATGCGCGGACAGGTCACTTTTTTTGAAAGACATTGGACAGTGACATTGCCCTGTTGCCCTCTCTTTTGGTTTTTCTCAAATTGCATAAAATTATTAGAACATAGGCAAAAAAGACATACACACTACCATTGGGAAACTAGGCCAAATGGCATTTAATGTTCTCCTTCTTCCCTCCATAGCATGAAATATCCATACAACCCCACCAACCCAACACGTGACAAAGTTTCAACTTGCTGTGATGGCTTACATGTGACCAATGACATCATAGAATATTTTATAATATTTCCGTGTACGGACTACAACATTATTGAGGTGGACCATTTATCTTTATTTTTCAAGTTCTGGTAGAAAATTCCAATTCTACATTTTCTCCAACTTTTCTTGAAATCCTAACCACATAATATAATACAACCATAGGCCAGCCAACAAAAAGCCATGTTTGATAATGAATCACCGTGCTTCATGATTGATTGCCTTCTTTTGCCTATATATGATATGAGGGGATCTACTTCGGATAAGAATGGATATTCTAATTTCTAAACCAAAGATGAACGAGGCATTTGGTTCAGAACAAGCCATTGTTGTTGTTCCGAGACTAACAGCTAGTACTAAAGAGGTTTTCTACGCAGGAGATATGGTATCGTCGCGTCTAAATTAACTCCACAGGGATGAGGTAGGACTGCGCCGGTATCATCTCTCCAGCGAAGGTAACCTTGCAAGTGCAATATATACATTTCAAGACATATGTGGGATAAGTTCGTCTAATTTTACCTTTTTCTTGTTCATGTTTGTCTGCTTCTTTTTCTTCTTTTTTTTTTCTTCTTTTTTGGTAGGTGAAAGCACGAGGAGGATATTTCAAATGGATTATGGATATGCCCAGCTACATTTTCATCGATCACTTAGATATGTTCCTGGAAATCATGATTTTACTTCTTTAGTAAGCTAAATCTCAATGGTTAAGTTCAAGAATTTCAGTCTTAAAAATGATCCCGGTGTGTTCCTGAACCGAAACTCATTATGGATAGCTTATAGTATGTTTTAGTTATTGAAAAGCTTATTGCATAGTAGAAATGCCTTCAGCCATCCATAAGATGGGCCTTATCTTACATTTCTTGGGCAGGATTATCATCATAAAACATGGATTGGTTGGATAGCAAAATTACTACGTTCGGTATCTATTACCCTTTATTTGTTCATTGGATTGGATTGGATTAAATCGCATAGTATTAATCTATATAACATTAATTTATATAGTATTAATCTATACAGTACTAATTTTTATTATATTATACAGTATTTAATACAAAATTATATTAACATATAATATTTTACATTGTGTTTGGTATATAATATCATAATATATTATTTGTAAAAGATTAAAAATAAATACAATTAAACTATTTTTATTATAACTAATTTAGATAAAAAAATATATTTATAAAATATAATTTTTAATACATATATCATTTTTTATTAAAAAATAAAACAATAATGAAAATTAACTATATATTATTAGAAAAATCGTCATTTTTAAAGATAAAATTAGATAAGAATAAGGAAATGTAAAAAATGAATTTGACCAAGTATTTGAATAAAAAATGAAAAAATTTATCAATTATAATATAATTTTTGTATAATAACTGTTAAGTTAACATTCAATATTATTAATTTGAAAATTTGATTGCAGTGTGCTAATAGTAGCGAGAGTAGTTTGGTCCTGGTAGAGCTGTGGTGGCGGGTGCGGTGGTGGTGGCAGCAGTAGAAATAATGGTGATGGCAGTGATAGTGATGAAAGTGGGGGCAATGCCACTGGTGGTGGCGGTAGTTATAGTGACAGTAGCAGTGATGGCAACAGTGGTATGATGGCGATGGTGGTAACGATGGCGACAATAGAGACAAATGGTAGTAGAACGGTATTTAGTATCAATACAATATTACCGTATTGCACAAATCTAAAGATTTATATTGTATTATTTTATACAATATATATAGAATAATAAAATTTATAATTATAATACTATCTGCATATTAATTTTTTATAAAACTTTGCAAATATCAAATTTATATTAACTTATACTATATTATATTATATAATGTACAGCATAGAAAACCAAAACTGGATTTTATTCCTTGAGCCTTAGGCCATTCCTCTTTAGAGATAACAATTCATTCCTTATGTCTTGGGCCATTCCTCTTTGGAGATAACAATTCATGCAGTTGACATGTCAAATCACGACGCCAATGATGGATTGCCGCTGCAAAATCTATGCTTAACTATACTCGTAACTTAACAACTCAATAAAAAAATAAATATAAATAAATAAAAATTATTGTACAAAGTTACTTCTACCATTTTAGCATTACAATTAAGATTATTTTAAACATAAAATCATGAATCAGTGCACTAATGTGCCAAAACCATATTAACTTGAAACATTTTAGAACATGCAACATAAAACCTTTCAGAACATATGCTCGCGCCACTTACCACATCAACGGTGCAATTCCAAATTTACGAGCTTTTGGCTAAATTGATCTCGTAATTTTTAACGAGTTTAGAGTTATTCCTGTGAGTTATTTTTACGAGACATTTCTTATCCCGAATCACAAATCTAATAATCATAGATGAAATTAACCGTTCAATCCAGTAATAAAGAAAGTCCCACACTTGAAGATAGTAACTAAACTGGAACATGATTTGTAATTTGCAATGAACTACCGGAACAAATTGCATAATCAAGTTTCTCCCAAGTGCACACATGATGGTCAAGAACATTAAAAGCAGAGATATAGGAAAACCACAACTATTTGAGCAAAACTATTCATGGCTGATGTTATAAAAAGCAGACTCCCAGACAAACCCAGATGGCTCAAGTAAATATTTTGCGGTTCAGATGATTACGTTCCAAGGTAGCCACCAACTACCATTCTACCATGATCCTTCAGCACCAACTGTCGGATTCTGGAATGCAGAGAATCCCCAGAATGTCTTCAATGCATAAGGAGGTGAAATTGTTACACCTTCTTCAGTAATTTTAGCTATCTGCAAATTTTAAAATTGTAAATAGATCAGGCATCATTTATGTAGATTATTCCAACTAATATATGCTCCAAGATTCAATTTATATTAATTGAAGTCAATAGCCATTGTTCATTTGTGTCCTTAAAATCATCCCTGTCGAAAATTTCCACACCAATGCAAATGAAATTGAACATCAAAATCTAGGCCTTCTAATATACTACACAGATAATCAGGCTGAGGATCTTCAGCTTATAAAGATTTTATAAAGGCGAGGTTGTAAGCTGGCATAAGCTTGGCACATATATATGGACATACAGGTGAACTCAGAAACACATTGAAACATAATTTAAAATTTTAAATAAATACAAAAGTTTCTTGAATAAGCCTCAGAAATTAATTATCATTGTGGTTCATATATCCCTTGTGCAGAACGTTAGCTCAAATTTCAAGAGGCCAACAGCTTTGACTTCATGATTGTTCTTTCTCCCTAGTTTTCTTATGAAGAGAGAGTGGAAAAGAAAAATGAATCACTGTCTCGCTCTCCTTGTTTTTGATTGCCATACTTAAGAAACTACCTTTTTTCAAGTTAATTACTTTTGTGTCATAAAAATATGCAGGTTATAACACTGTAATCACAAAAAAAAAAAATCATAAACATAAAATCATAAAGTTTTTCTCAATATCCAAAAAGTAATTTTGGCCAGATCGTACAATTTCAGGTCATGTAACAATGACAGTCTTTTTATATTTTGTTACTGGCACTGGAAATCGTATTGTCTGGCAAAATTACTTTTTATGATATTGAATGATTTTATTGTTACAAAAAAAAAAGCGATCACAGAGTTATGACCCCTATACTTTTATGACCTCAGCCGTTCCTTCAAACTATTCAAACACAACCATCTAAGAGCATGCTTGATAGCAACACCATTCCCATTTCCACCCAATCTACTATCTCGAAGGAAGTACAATAGCAAAATAAAAATGTAAGATGCAGTATTGAGATGAAAGGCACTTTTATGCCAATATATCAATAATTCAATAAGACGAGCAATTTGTCTCATAATATAGCATTTACAGGCATGATATTAAAGCACTGCCTGGAAGCCAGAGAAATGCCCAAAAGGCATGGGATTGCCGTTGCCACTAACTGATTAATGGAATCTGCATCACTGTTGCAATGCTTAAAAATAAATTCAATTTATCCATTATTTTCATACCTTAGCATCCCACTCAATCAAATCAGAAGAAATTGGTCCTAGCAGTTCATTTCCTAGCATCTCTTAGCATATGTTTATAGTAGGGTCAGGAAGGCATTGGCCCAACCTTGCTTTATTGGCAATATGAAAAGCATTGATCCATCCTAAATGAACTATTTTGTTATTCCTAGTTTAGCTCAATCCAAAA
Source organism: Excoecaria agallocha (assembly GCA_037975025.1). Taxonomy (NCBI): domain Eukaryota; kingdom Viridiplantae; phylum Streptophyta; class Magnoliopsida; order Malpighiales; family Euphorbiaceae; genus Excoecaria; species Excoecaria agallocha. The sequence goes on along the minus strand of CM075814.1, from coordinate 4,457,882 downwards.
GACCCTCAACCGCATTCAACAGATGTATTAGTTCTTCTCTAACACATAGAAAAGCAAGAAAACATTCTTAAAATTTTACCACCCAAATTTATCACTCTCCAGCATAATAATTGGCGAAATATTAATTATAATGCAATTTCATGGAAAAAGGTAAAAACACAAACCTGAAGCTTGTTGATAGCAGATCTATCACGATATAAGAGCACTCGCATGCACTTCTCCAATAACTTAACACCATCTTCAAAACTCAGGTTCTCATGCCATTCATCACGAAGAATTGGCCGTGCAAGGTGATTACCAAATCCAGTTGCTACATGGTTGTCCTCAAAATTTACTCCTATCATAGACACCTGAAATATGCACATTAAGAAACACAATGCCTTGTTACTAAACAGCAATATGGTTTGTGCCCCTTAGCAGGCAGCTCATAAAATGGCAAAAAAAAAACAGCGTATAGCTAAATATAAAGGCCAAAGATGTAACTAAGAACTACCATGCCAAGATACTTTTGTCCATTTTTCACTCCACCAAGAACAAGAGAATTCCATAATGGATTGAACTTGTTACGCCTATTATACATCACCCTTGTCAGATAGTTGTGCACCTCTTTAGGACCCAAGGAGT